>JANAVB010000599.1:4587059-5044017 GCA_029216955.1 Iris pallida | reverse complement strand
GACACATATTTGTCCATCCAAATCCAGTGTCATGTTCCCTTTTTTCCACACACTGTGTCCCTCCACCGTATCTGACACGGATCCTGTCCAAAACTCTCGACCCCAAGTTAATTTCTCCAAATATATTCTCATTTGAGTCGTTTCTGGGCCCGACCCCGAAGACCTACCTCGTTGGCGAAGGAAGAGGTAGTGGGCGTCATGGCAGAAGCCGTGGAGGCGGAGGATGTTGGGTAGGCAGCGGTGGAGGCGCTTGTCGTGGCGGGGAGGCCGTCGTCAAGACGGACAAGGTAGACGGATCTGAAGCCGACGTCGCCGAGCTCAAGGGAGGGGCCGAAGTCGTTGGTGGCGCTACGGCAGCTCGTAGTGGACGTCGATGAGGCTCCATGACGAGCGTCGCCCCCGCAGATGAGCTCCATGGCGAGCAGCCGAGCTCGTTATGGCCGCCGAGGAGGCTTTTTGCCTCTGCCGGATAAGGGGAGGTGATTTCTTCCATTTCTAGAGAGAGAAGAGAGAGAGGAGACTGATGCTGCTGCGAAGGAGATATTGGAGAGGGGGAGAGAGAGGGACCTTGATGGTGGAGAGAGAGAGACCCCTATGAGGAAAAAAAGTGGAGTGATTTTTTTTTGTAGGAAAACCACTTTTTTCTCATCTTTCAACTCAAATGTTTAAACGTAGGTTTTACTCTGTCCTAAAAGATGGCCGCCTAGGTCGGGTACCCGCCCGATGCCCGCTTAGGTGCCCGCCTAGTCCCCCTGACGTCCGATTATGCATGTTTTGAGGTTTTATGGATTTTATCTGCAATTTTTACTAGATTTTTTTTTGGATTTTTTTTTTATTTTTTGAAACGCCTAGATCTAGGTGGCCGTCTAGGCACCGTCCTAGGCGGCTAGGCACTAGACGGAAGGTGCCTGCCCGACTAGCGCCTAGCGCTTTTCACAACCTTGAGGTTTTAGGAAATTTTTTTGGAAAGCAAATGAGTGGTAGTTGCCAAACACTATTTAAGTAGGTTTTTGAGTTTAAAGTCAAAACATGGAAAAAAAAAAAAGGATATCCAAATAGACCCTAATTTTTTTTCGCTACCACCGTACACCATAAGGCATCAGAAGTCAAGTTGGCTGCTATTGATCTCGAGGGTGATGCTATTCAGTTGTATGATTGGTTCGAGTCTCGTGGAGTACCTATGTGGAAGGAGTTTACGGTTGGATTGGTCGTTTAATTTGGACCTTCAGAATATGAAAACGTGGATTGGGAGCTTGCAAAATTCAGCAAACTACCATAGTTTAGAATATCAAAGTCGCTTTGAATATTTACGATCAAGCCCTAAATTTGTCCCATAGGCAATTATTGCAAATATTTATTCGTCGTGAGGTTAAGGCTTACAAACCTCGTATCATGGTTGCTGTGTTTTCTTTTGCAAGACTACAAGAAGAGAAGCTTAAAGAGGAGAGTCGTTATACAAATATGGAAGCAAGCAAATTGTCAGTGAGGTTAATCCTGCAAAATGCTTGACACAAGAACTCCAGTAGCGAATCAAAAAAGGATTGTATTGTCATTGCCATGAGAAGTGGCACAAAGGGAACCGTTGCAAGAAAGGGAGTTTTTTGATGATCGAGCTGATACAAGTAGGAGAGATCGAGAAGGGTGGTAGTGATTCAGGCCTGAAAGATATTAGAGAATGATGGTACTGTTGAGCATGTTACGCGTACTTTCCATTCCCAGACTATGCAAGTTGACGAATTTCTTCAGGGCCAGGCTATAATTGTCCTTATAGATACTGGTAGTACTAAAGATTTCATGGATATTAAATTTGCTAGAAGACTTGCAAATGCCATTTAACCCTATGAAAAAGTTGAAAAGAAGGCAAAGATGGTAGAATTTTTGTTTCCTAGGGTAAGTGCAACAATGTCATGATCAATCATGCAAAAGCAAAAAATAAGTGTTGATTTCTTCTTGTTTCTTTTAGAAGTCTATGAGGTGGTCTTGGAAATTGAATGGTTGCAAACCCTTGGAGATATTAATTGGAACTTTTCTAAGCTGGATATGAAATTCTTTTTGGATGAATATCAATTATTCTTAAGAGATTATCAACCAAGCTCTTGTTTCTACTTATGAGAATACTAAGATGGATGAGCAGGCAATACATTAAATGATAGAATAAGAAAATGAGTGTATCCATCAGATGTTAGAGGTGGCCCCTATCGAGGACAAGATGAGAGAGAGTCATCTTTAGGTGGTTTAGACATGTGTAGCGTAGACTAATAGTTGTTCAACTTGCTCCCGTAAGGAGGAGCGATAATCCAATAGTTAACAGAGCCACTAGTACTAGAGGTAGGCCTAGACGAACATGGTTGTAATGTAACAAGTATTAAAGAAGAATATGGTTTCTGTTAGCGTTGGACGTCTGAGCCGATTTGAAGAAGAGATTCAAACTACCGACCTCAAAAATTTGGGATAAAGGCTTTGTTGTTGTTGTAAAAGTGATTTTATTTCCCATTCTATGTCAAATTAGATACTAGGTAATTTTCAATGTTACCAAGCCCTTACAACCAACAAGGCTAATTTTCACAATCACATTTCTTTTGGTTTGCCGGATGCTAAATTTACCATTGTAATTCTACAGAATAGGTGCTAATTGCATTTACATTTAAGTATTTTTTCCTACATCGTCGAAATCTACAAATGTCCTTTTAAAACTCCATTTTACTGAAATATTTTGGTATATAGGGTTAAGCTTTGTGTTTTGGATGCTTGCCTTTGGACATTGTTTTTTTATTGTTATTCTATGTTTCTCATTTGTAGTTCTTTTTTCTTTTTTCTTTTTTCTTTTTCTTTTTAGTTATTGTTGACTTGCCTTGTTTTTCAGGTCCTTAATATGGTGCCAAAGGAAGCAGATGGTGAGCGTTTCGAGGATGCCCTTGCTCGTGTTTGTCGTTGTGTTGGCGGTGGCAATGCTACAGAAAATGCAGACAGTGACAGTGATTTAGAAGTGGTGGCTGATTCTATTCCGGTCAACCTCCGTTGCCCGGTAGGTCTTTATGTATTCTTTTTTGAAGTGCCTTCTAAATTAGCCTATATATGTGGCTATATGTGTGTTTTATATATGATATTTATGTGGTTGAGTTTGTGTTTTCATGTAGGAACTTAAAAAAATGTAGGAACTTAACTAGTACGAAATCGGACAACCATTCTAAAGCTTATATAGGCACTTAAAAAAATGTATTTGCTAATGGGGACAAATAGTTTTCATCTTATGAATATTTTATGATTCAATAAGGAAAACAACACGGATGGACTTTGGTGGATTACTGGATTATTGTAGGCAGACATGTTCTACTTATCATACGTTAAAGCTAATCTGTCACAATCGTAAAGTTCACTAATTTGCTTTCTGGACTATGACCACTAGAGACACCGAGTGTTATTGCACCTGGGGATTCTCATAATCAATTGCGACTCCAGCGGGTCTGCTTCATGACTGCACCCACTTTGGAGGATTCTCATACAACCAGCTTTTGCTTGGAACAATACTTTATATGGAGATGAGAAAGGGTTAGGTTGCTGGAAGGATAGGAAGAAATCCTACGAACAAGAAGGATAAGAGGAAATTTCTCATCATTTCCCCCCTTCTTCCTGTACTCGTTGTATGATTTGTATTTAGTAGTAAAATAGAAGAAAATCTCATTGAGATTCTGATGTAATTTGGTTCAATTTGGTGCGATTCACGTGCGTATGTGGCTTCCAAACCAAGCTTAGATTAGTGTTTAAGTGGATGCTCACAGCTTTCGTTGGGGAATTGTCCTACAGGCTTCTACAAAGACCCTATCATTATCATGGTGGGCAAGTGTTAACAAGAGTTGCCTTTTGACGGTCCCATGTAATATCAAAGCTTGACGGAAACTCATTTGCTCGGAATTTTATCCTTATTGTTTATTCTTGAATTGTATATGGAATCCTACATTCCCTTTTCTGTAATAGAGCAACATAAGGAGTAAATTTGATCCCTTTTGAAGTAAAGTAAATTTGATCCTTAGTGATCATAATAGAAGTTTTTTTGCTTGCAACCTCTTATCAAGGAGGATCAGTCACTCAACTGGACTTGAATAAAAGCAAATCATATGATCAACGAATTTTCTTTGCAGATGAGTGGATCTAGAATGAAGATTGCTGGCAGGTTCAAGCCATGTGTTCACATGGGTTGTTTTGATCTAGAATCATTGTGGAACTTAATCAACGATCACGGAAGGTATTAGTTCTCTTCTTTTTGTACATGATTTTTTTCTCTTTCCCCTAACTTTGTGAATTTTGTGTTTTGTTGCAGTGGCAGTGTCCAATTTGCTTAAAAAACTATTCTCTTGAAAATGTCATCATTGATCCATATTTCAATCGTATTACGTCTTTGGTTGGTAATCTTGGAATCTCTTTAGCTAATCCTTCATAGGCCGATGCCTATACTTATCGTCATTCGGCTTTATTTCTTTTGGTGATAACAGATGCGCAATTGTGGAGAAGATGTTACTGAGATTGAAGTGAAGCCTGATGGTTCTTGGCGTGCTAAGAGTGAAGGTGGATGCAAGGATCTTGTAAAATGGCATTTACCTGATGGTTCTCTTTGTGCAGTGGTGGTCAGGGAAGTAAAACGTGAGTTAGGGATCTCAAAGCAGATTAAGGAAGAAGATATGATGAAGGCCAGAGAGGGTTGAAGTTAGGAATTAAGAAAAATAATAATGGAGTCTGGGAGCTCAATAAACCTGAAGATTTGAAACCTCCATTATCTGGAAATCACGTACAAGAAAATTTTGGAAACCATTTCCAAAACATAGCTATGAGCAGCAGTGCGACAGGAAGTTACCGGGATGGGGAAGACCCTAGTGTTAATCATGAGGATGAGGTGAAATACGACTTCTCTTTGGAAAATGTTCATGACTTGGATTCTGCTTCTCTCAACTTTGATCCAACATAAACATTGGTGACGGAGTTCCTACAGCTCCATCAAAAGATGCAGATGTCATTGTTCTGAGTGACTCTGATGAAGAAGACGAATTGACCATGATTTCTGCCAATACTCTGTATGGCACTCCTCCAACTGATGTTACTGGAATTCCAGATCATGCCAACCAACCTGGGTTTGGAGGAACATGCTCGGGCGATGCTGCTCTTAGGCCTGGTGGGACTTCCTGCCTTGGTCCTTCCAACAATGAAACTGATGATTTTGGAATGCCACTTTGGCCAACATACCCTCAAACCGTTCCTAGTTTCCAACTATTTGGTGCAGGTTCTGGTGGCTCTGATGCTTTGGTTGATGTGCAACAAAACTCCCTTTCACCAATCAATGGATATGGCCTGCCTTCAAATCATGATCATGGGGGACTTCACAGGCCCAAGACTTCTCAACCTGCCCCTCTAATGCCGATGTGAATGATAGCTTGGTTGATAATCCTCTAGCATATGGCAGTGAAGATCCCTCTTTGCAGATTTTTCTTCCTAGTCAACCTGCTGATGTTCCTCCCGCGACTGATGTACCTGGCAACAGTGTAATGACTAATGGTGCTGGTTTAGATAATTGGATCTCTCTTAGCCTTGGTAACACTGGAGGGGGACATGTTGATCCTGCTTCAACGAACGGACTAAACTCAAAGCAGCAGTTCACAGCCCAAGAAAACGATACTGGTTTGTGTCTTTTCGGTTTAAAATTTGTTCCAGTATATGATACATAATCTAGGCAACAGGTTTTATCCTTTCTTGTGTTCAGCATTTGATTTTGTATTCTGGTGCCAAGTAATTCTATCTTGCATTTCTCTTGAGAAGTCATTTGATTTTGCTAAGTAATTCTGGTTCTTGCATTTGATTTTGTATTCTGGTGTTAATGATCTTTTTTATAGCAAGTTTCCTTTGTACTCTATTGATGTTTAACTTGTCCTATTCTTTGTTTCTTCAATTGGATTCTCTAACTTGGCAATAGAGCCAAACCTCCCAGTGTCCCCATGTTGCTTCCTCTTTTAAATGCTCGTGCTTATTAGTGCCAATTTTGGACATTTTATATTTTCAAATGAATTGAATCTCTTTGAATTTTCTACATATGGTTTTGCTGTTAATTTATGCTGCAATTTTGTTATGTTTTGCTGCGTTTTTTATTGTATTTATTTCTGGCTGCAGCTTCTTTGCTTTTGAGCATGAACGGAACCAGAAGCAGCAAGTCGACCTCCAGTAGCCGAAGGTCTGCAGGTCCTTTTTCACATCCTCGCCAGCCACGTTCAGTTCGGCCACGATTGCATCTATCAATAGAGACTGATTCTGACTAAGAATTGGGATCCTGGAGAAGGCCGCGAAGACTTGATGCACGCGTGCCCTGTCTATGGGTGTTTGCTGATTTCTGGTAGATCATTCCGTTTCTTCACCCGTTTGGTTCTGCTTGGGAAAATTACTCTTTCCTCGGTTCAGGAGATATTTTGGCACTTCTGACCAGCAAAGGACCGACACAGTTGAGCATTTCCAGACCTGGATCACTTCGAGTATATACAATCTTCTTTGCCTATTGTGAGTGCAGTGTGTTAATTTTCACTCAGTTTGAAAAGTTATGATGGTGTAGGCACTGGGCATCATTTCTAACATCAAGCTAATTTTCAGCAGGTCGTTAGAAAATATTAATCAGATTTGAGAACCGTGCCTGGTCGTTCACACAATTGTAAAGTAAAGATGAAATGTGGAACCTTTATCAATAGCAAAAATGTTTTGGAAATTTTGTAGCTCTGCTCAAGTTGGAAGGCCTCTTGTATAAACGCGTTATAGATTCTTTTGATGTAAATACCTGAGTATTGGACTTTACCTCTCTCTTTTTTCCTTTCATCTGGTTCTGAGCATGCATGCAAGTTTCTTTTAGTTAAATCTCTGTGCCCATACCAGTCGTCGTCGTATTAATTTTCATTAGTGTTGTACACGAAGGCATACATTTCCGGAATTATGCTTTCTTTGCCCGCAAGGAATACACATTTTTGGAAAGCTATAGAAGTTAGGCTGGAACATGTTAAAGGATGGGATCTCAAGGACATGGATGTCCTCGCATGAAGATGAAGTTTCCTCGTTGGGAATGGAGGTGATCCTACAATTTGGATCTCTAGAGCAGATAATGGTCTGGTTGGATATGTAGATGATCATGAAGAACTAGCAAGATAGATGATCATGAAGCTATTAATACAAAATGAAGAACTAGCAAGAGTGTAAGCAATACATGATCAGCTCTAACTGTAGATTACTAAATACAAATCATGTCTACGTCTGTAGGCTAAATGTCTAAGTCCAAAACAAGAGCTAAACATGTGCTCGGTGGCTAAACGTTTCAAAAGAATATGTACAAGAATCTTGTGGGTGAAGGAAAGAAAATCCACTCAGGCACCATGGTGCTCCGGGTGGTCACTATCGAGTGGAAGGTACGGAAGATCCTCGGGTTCCTTTACGAGATCTGGCTAAATAAAACCAATGGGATCAGATCCCCAGATAGCAAGTACCACAAAGAAAGCCAAATTATGAACTGAAACCAGCATGCAATCATAACAACACTAAAGTAAAATCATAAAAGCCGACAAGAATAATGTAAAGGTACAACATGACATATGTAAGAAAACTGAAAATGCGTAGTGAAGCCAGGCATGTGAACTAGTAAATGAAATAAGGCATGTGATCATGTAAGTGAATCAAGCATGTGGTCATGTCAGGTGAAGCCTAACAAGTAAACATGTAAGTGAAGCCGAGCATGTAAGCATGAATAGTAGCATGTACAGGAATAAGCATGAATCTAAATACTGAAATAAATAAGCTGGAGCAAGACTAGACAAGACAGGAATGGACTTATCCATCAATCAAGGCCAAGCAATGAGTACAGCTTGAAACATTAGCTAACTAGGGTTATCACAATCCTAATTACTAACATATGCAGTTTGAGAAATTCAATCTGGCTGCCCTCCCTGCAGACTACCCAACTTATCCAGACCGTGGACACAAGGATATATATATAGCAGATACACCAGCAAGGGGACGTGTATCCTAAAGAGTAAAGCTTCATACGATTACGAGCTAAATATAGTAATCATGTATACTGGATTGTCCCACTCGACGGTGTGCTAGAAGTGTGCACCTTACGATGGAGAGCTACAAATCCATGGTATAGGCTGGAATAAAGGGCTTACAAGCAACCGGAAAAATCTTTCCTCCCAATGCATATAGATAATCAAGCTAGTTATTTAGTCTCTAACATTTTTATTCAGGATTCCGAGTGTGGCATTCCGCAGAATTCATCCTAGACATGATACATCAAGACTGGACAAGACAAGCGAGAGTGCAGTATAACAAGCCACAACAAGATTATACAGGTATCGGGAACAAGAGTGTGCTACGATAAGTCACTATATCAAGCTAGACAGTACAGGAATCAGAATTGCTCCACGACAGGCCACTATAACATGATAGACAGTACATGTACAGGATAAGCAAGGTACCAACTACGTGCTCAAGAAATCGTGATCATGTTTAGATAATACAGTACAAAAATCTAGGGAGACAACAATACATAGTAGGAAACATGGCATGACATGTACAAAAGTCTACTATCAAGAGAAAACACAAGAAACTAGGACAAATCACGAAAGAATAAAACTAGGGAGTCCATTCGGAAGATCCAAACGGATCATCGTGGATTTTCGAAGGATTATCCGATCGGTAACAACAAGTATTTCATTCCAGAAATGGGCCACACGGAAAATTTGACGGATTGTCTTAGGTTTCCGAAGGATTTTCGGAAAACATGGTAGAAAATAAAAAAAGGAAGAACTTTCGGGGCCAGAATACGGTCCCAAATCTCGCCCAAGTCTAGTCCAGCTATAACTAATACTGCAGGTGGTAAGTCTCATATGGCAATATGGACTAAGTCTAGAGGTAGAAACTCCCATATCACTTTCGATGCCGAGTTTTTCAACTATGAAAATATCGGGACATCGTAGGAAAACAAAAACCTAGCAAATCAAATTTTGAGACGGTCAAAATAACGAGAATCTCGAGAAAACATCTTTAGTAAAGCAAGTTCTAGGAAATATTGAACTATCAAAACTACAGAAATTAAAATAGCGGTAAAGCAATATTTGTCCAATAGTTCGGCAAGATGTACTTGCCTAAAATAACTTCCAGTCTAACTCTTCAATCCACCACCAAGAGGGGTTCACAAACCACACTCCGAGTTCTCGAGACCAAGCTCCTAGATCACGAGAGAAATGGAGAGGAAACAAAGAAAGACGAAGAGTAGAGAGAGAAAGTAAAAAATTGAAAAGAATCAAACGAGTATATATAGAGAAGGTGAATTAATCTTGACCGTTGGATCACGATCCGCGACTCGATCAGGATTAATCTCGATCATTCATCAAAGAAATCAAGAAACCACTAGATAATAGAATGTATCAAAACCAAGAAACCATTGGACAAAAGAAAGTATCACTACTATTCATCAAAATATCTAACAATATTCATCAAAATATCGAAGATTTCGAAAAATCCAAATTGTCACATCAAATTTTTGCCTTTGGAAAAATCCCACACGGAAGATTCGGTACGCCGCGGATCTCTGACGGATTTTCCAACAACAAAAAAATTCTTCTCTAGAGAAAATCCTGGGTTCTCTGTTCTACATACGGGTCCTAACACAAGTGTATGGCAAAGCCAACATGTATTATAATAGTCTCGGACAATCTAGAAATGAGTAAGGTCAACAAAACTCAATAAATTAGAAATATCCCATGATAACATAATCATGAAAACCGAGAAACTCAATGAACAGTAAATACTTGTGTATCCTTATACAAATATCGATACTTGAGACCAGTCTCACATGCGGGGAGGAGTGGGCACGGGTGGGGTCGCGGGGAGGAGGGAGGGTGCAGGTGGGGGCGCGGGTGAGGGCGAGGGGGCGCGGGGAGGAGGGTGTGCGGGTGGGGGCACCGGGGTGTGAGTGGTGGCGGCCAACGATGGGGTTGGGGGGAGGAGAGGGAGGGGTATTTGGGTATGTTATATTTATTTTTTAAAACTGACTAACGTTCACTCCAAACGGTTACTAGGCGGGAGGGAACATTTTTACCAAAAAAATCTATTGTGCGAGGGTTTAATTGCTGCAAACGTCTACTATGTATTATTTTGTGGAAGGTGCCTATTTAAGGAGGTGTCATTTTATAAAATTTGTTTATATATATATATATATATATATATATATATATATATATATATATTGTAAGTCCCTGTTTTTCAATTTTAGTTTTATTAGTGCTAATTAATTTTTAATGTTAGTTTTGGCCTTAAAATAATTATTAGGATTTTTAGGAATTTTTCTATAATTTTTAAATGAGTTTATATATATAAAAATATCACTTTGCAAATTATTTGAAATTAATTAAATAGGTTTTGCAATTTTTAGATTTGATTATATATCAGTTTGTAATAATAGGAAATGTTTTAAATAGGAAATGCAAATATTATTTTGCATTTTAATACTGATAATTCCTTTATGCAAATCCTATTTCCTAAGGGGGCCTACTGCTAAACCTAAAACCCCCCCCCCCCCCCCACGACAGCTCTCTCTCTCCCCTCTGCCTCTCACCAACTCCCGCTGACCCGACGACTGCCCCGACCGACCACGACCGGCTGACCCCCGCCTTTCCCGGCTGCCCCCACCGCCACAAACCCCTATAAAGCTCCCCCTCACTCCCAAGACCCAAACCCTAACCCTAAACTCTCTCCCACGACCAACCGCCGTCCTCCTTCTTCCCCGACGAACTCCCAAAACCCTAACCCTACTCCGGCGAACGCTGCTCCGCCCCAGCCGTCGACTTTCATCGCCAACCACCACCACCATTCGACTCGTCCTGTCACGCCAACCCCAGCGCCACCCGACCGCCCTGACCACGACGCCTCCTCCGCCCAGGCGCCACCCCCGACAGCAGCCCCTCTCCGGACACGTATGTGTCAGTTGTGTTTTCGTATCTCCCTTGTGTCTCGTTTTCATGTGGACAAC
Organism: Iris pallida; assembly: GCA_029216955.1. Taxonomy (NCBI): domain Eukaryota; kingdom Viridiplantae; phylum Streptophyta; class Magnoliopsida; order Asparagales; family Iridaceae; genus Iris; species Iris pallida. The sequence goes on along the minus strand of JANAVB010000599.1, from coordinate 5,032,973 downwards.
TCGCTAGGACACGGGGATGTTCGTCCAGTAGCTGGACACGAAAATCAGTGTTCGTGCGTGTCGTGCGTAGCACGGACACGAGAAACCCTGTGTCCTTAACTGTCAGGACACGGGATGGTTTTTATATTTTTTTTTATGTGTAATCTAACCTAAATGAAATAAAAGAAACAAAATCCTTTCCCTAACACAACTGATGGGCTGACCCCCTGGCCAGCCCATCCTAACCTAAACCCCCCCCCCCCCCCCTGGGCTCTGTTGGCTCGGGTTTGAGCCTTTCTGATTCCTTTCCCTTTTCTTTTTCAGTTTCTTTTCTTTTCTTTTTTTCTTTTTGTATATATATATTTATATATATATGTATATACATTTATTGTGTATATATATATGTATCACTATATATACTATATTTATATATATATATACTTGCTGTTTTATATATAATACTTCCTCTTTTATACCTTATTATTTTATATGTATGTATGTATGTATATATATATATATATATATATATATATATATATATATATATATATATATATATATATATATATATATATATATATATATATATATATATGTATTATGTATACATATATTTATGTATATATATATATATTTCCTTGTGTATATATATATTATTATATATATACTATTATATGTATAGGTATACATTATTTGTATATATATATATATATATATATATATATATATATATATATATATATATATATATATATATATATATATATATATATATATATATATATATTATATAGTTTAGTATTTTCTTAAATGTATGTATATATATATATATAGTTGTATATATATATATAATATATAGTTGAGCATTTTCCTATATGTATAAATATACCTATATTTTATATATATATATTATTTTTGTATTTCACTTAGCTTAGTACAAATTATCTTTATAAGATAATATTCATACTTTTATAGTTACTATGTAAAACTTTACCTTATTAAAATAATAATATTATTTTGACTATTTTCAAATTGTATTTTTATTGTATTTAAACTACTGCAACCATTTGGTGTCCAAGCCTAGCATGGATATTTGGGCCCAAATGTGTTTTCACACATTCAAGACCTGTACAAGTCATATTGGACTTGATTCATGGCCTTGGGTCCTGTATTTGAACTTTGGTTCAAATTATATACATGGACAAAATACGCAGATAATTAATTATTGTGTGCATTGTTGTTTTTGATTTTCTAAAAATACTTGAAGTATTGCTAAAATTATGGAAAAACAGTTTTTAGATACTATGTTAAGTTAGCTAATTATAATTTTTGTAGTATTCAAATTACTGATTTACCACTAGTTTGGCATATGAAACCAAAACTTATTTTCTGTATACTTAGGAAAACTGATTTTTTTATAAAATATTTGTACTGGATAATAAATTCCAGAAAAATTATAATAAATTTCTATGATTAACAAAGATCACTTTGATACTTTACTTTAAGAAAAACTAGGCTTTTTGCCTATCTCTAAAATTGTTAGAACACAATGGTCTTTTGATTTATTTGTTGTTTAATTACGACTTGTAGCTTTGTGTTATTTGGATGTTTTACTCGTGTTGAACCCCATCCCTCACTAGTATAAAGACCCTAGAAAGTTAGTTAACATAGTGTGTCACCCCACATTGGTCTCCTATGCCAAAGTCATTATTTTAGCTAGGTGCCCAATCACAAGTCGTGTTTCACCAATTAGTGTACTAGTGTTTTAGCTTAGTGTAAAACTAAGTTGTTGTATTTACTTCTACAGTGACGAGTTACTGGACATCCATAGCACTGTTGTCGCAGCTTGTTTTGTTTTGCTTTGCTAGAGGCAAGTACTTTCTACGAACTTTACATGTTGTTACATAAATGAACTGCAAAACCCACCATGTTAAATGCTGATCCTTGGGGATAGCAAGTTAAAACGTCACATGTTGTACTTTCCATTACTACCATGCTTAGAACAGCCTTGATGTATCTCTCACATGATTAGGATAGGGGTTATGGGGAAACTGTTAGTAGCGTACGTGATCATGCCCCTTACTCGTATGTACGTACTGAGCAAGGTTGACATTTTATGTATACCTTGTCGTAGGTGCACCAGCTGTATTTGTACGTATGTACATCTATCGCTTATTTTACTTGTACGTATGTACATTTTATTTACATTGTACCTCAGTACATTGTACATCTATTGACCGATCACGTACTTGCTACAGTTTTAAACATTACATATACATCTGTCTCTATGACATATGTGTCCTTGCCATGATAGATTGAGTGATGCCATGCTTTCCAGTTATTCCTCTCATGTTCATTTCATGTTTCATATGCTAGTTTGCTAGATTTAGTACTTGCTTCCGTCCTGACAGGATAACGTTGTAGGTGTCCTTACTGAGGAGGAGTTACTCTGCGACACATATTATGGGATTACTACCGAGGACCCGGCTCTGCTTTACGAGGATGTTCCTGCGGGGAACCTCGCCTAGTTGTCTTTTGTTTACTTAGACTTTTGAGAGTAGACATGTATTAGACTATATCATTTTGTAACTGGACATGTATCCAGTTTTACATTTCAGTTTACTTGTACTTGGACGTTTACTATATACGATGACTTTTGTGTTTGGAGCACTTATGATTCTTCTTCACTTATAGAACTGTTAGCACATTTTTGTCTTATCCTGTTGTCTTTAGAACAGCTTACTACGTTTTATCTCAACGTAGGCTGGGCATGACTCGGCCTGGCCCAACAATTTGGGTAGCGGGTCGTGACATGTTTTTAGTGGTGGCCCACGCAGGTCCTGACTAAACTGTTTGGTTACGTTATTGTACCAAGCATGCCTGCAATTAGAAACTTAAGGTAATTAGACAACATTAGGAAAGACGCTTAGAACACCTAGAGGAATGCTAAGGATTGCAACATAGGAAATATGTCACATGTTTGCTATTATAATTAGATTTTCTTGCATATGATTGCTTACTTTAAACAAGTCCTTATAAGTCTTTTTATGTGTAATTTAGATGGTGCTTACTCGTTCATCCCAGTATGTTACCCCCCGAGAATGGGGCCCTCCATATCCAGTCAGCTGATCCGTTGACTGATACACCTCCAACTACCACATTTCCCCACTCCACAGATCCACAGACCCAGATACCACCTTCCACATCCCAGGCCCGGCAGGACCCGATACTTCCACCACCCCCTATCACTATACCCACCCAGGCTTCCGTCACACTCGACGGGACCCAGCTGCTCACACTGATCCTAGGGGTTCCTAACAACCCATCAGGAGCAGACGACCCTACTCCGCCAGAGCATGGAGCGTTCTGAGGGACGTCCCGTGGTCCCACCACATGTAGAGCCACGGCAGAGAACTGGGACGATCAAGGACTTCATGGGTCTGAATCCCAAGGAGTTCTCAGGGACTGAGGGCATAGTAGTAGCTGATGACTGGCTAGATTCTGTAGAGAGGAAGCTTCTGGGAGTTAGGATGTCGGATGACCTTCAGGTCGAGGCAGCAGAATTTCTGCTGATAGACTTAGCAGGAGTCTGGTTCAGGAATGAGCCGTTGTTCGCGAGAGGTAGAGCCACTTGGGACCAGTTCAAGACCCAGTTCAAGAAGAAATTCTTCTCGACCACTACTAGAGTAGCCATGGGGCTACGATTCCAGAACATCCAGCAGGGGAACCGTTCTGTTGACGAGTATGCGGCAGAGTTTAGTCGCCTGAGCCGTTTTGCTCCTAGTCTGGTTGCTGATCCAGAGGAGATGACCCGTAGGTTTTGCCATGGTCTAGTTCCAGACATTGGCATTCTTATAGTGGCAAATGGTACGACTGACTACTACCAGAGCCTAGAGTTGGCCCGGAGTATTGAGGAGCGTCTTCTGTCATGCAAGAGGCCGGCTTCTGTACATCATGAGGGACCGTCCAAGCGTCAGGCTTTCCAGCAGAGAGTACCGACGCCACCCCAGCAGACTTACCGTCCCCCTACACCACATCATCAGACCCCGCCAGTTCGAGCCCCGGGACCCCGTCAGCAGCAGCAGAAGGGAGCTATATGTTCTTTCTGCGGAAGACCAGGGCACGATTACTCCATCTGCAGGAAGAGGTTGAAGCAGCGCTTAGTTTGTGGGTCTGCCACCCACATGATCCGGGAATGCCCAGTAGCGAAGACTAGAGGACCACTCCCGACTCAGCAGCAGAGGTTTGGGCAGCATCTGCAGCAGCAGAAGGGACCTCAGGGGAAGGTCTATAGCCTAGCCTTTGAGCCGGAGCCGGAGCAGGTTTCGGAGCCTAGATTACTTAGCTGACGTCATTACAGGTCATGTTTATTTGCATACTTTTCTAGCTCTATGTTTGTTTGATTCTGGTGTATCTCATAGCTTCCTATCATTAGAGTTTATGCAAGAACATCACTTAGTATCTACACCTACTGCGGAGATTAGTAGAGTAATGACGGGAGGAGGACCAGTGCCTATTAGAGCTAGCTATAGATGCTCTATTATGATAGCCGGGAGAGAGTTCGAGGGGCGATTCTTTGTGATGCCACTCCCCGGTTATGATATCATATTGGGGATGGACTGGCTTAGCTATACCCATGCATCTATAGATTGCCATGAGGGTAGTATTTTGTTCAGTCCCCCAGGCACAGCACCATTCAGTGTTAGGAGGACAGGGCCGGAGATCAGCCTAGAGCCGAACTGTTGTGCTACAGTCGGGGACGCAGCACCGCCACACCCTATTATTAGGGAGTTTATGGATGTATTCCCAGAGGATCTTCCAGGACTTCCGCCTGACAGAGATGTGGAGTTCACTATAGATTTAGTGCCGGGTTCATCACCAGTATCCCGGGCTTGCTATAGAGTGAATCCCAAGGAGGCCATAGAGATGAAAGAACAGATTGATGACCTGTTGAAAAAGGGTTTTATTCGATCCAGTGCTTCTCTATGGGGAGCACCAGTGCTCTTTGTGCCTAAGAAGGATGGTACAGTCCGGTTGTGTATTGACTATCGGGCATTGAATGCCATCACTATCAAGAACAAATATCCTCTGCCCAGGATAGATGATTTGTTCGACCAGTTGAGCGGAGCGAAGGTGTTTTCCAGGATAGACTTGAGATTCGGGTACCACCAGGTGAAGGTTAGGCCAGCAGACATCCAGAAGACGGCGTTCAATACGAAGTACGGGCAGTACGAGTTTCTGGTGATGCCATTTGGTCTCACAAATGCACCAGCTGTCTTTATGAACTTGATAAATAAGACATTTCACCAGCATCTGGATAAGTTCGTCGTGGTGTTTATCGACGACATCCTGATATACTCGAAGACGCCAGAGGAGCATACAGAGCACTTGCGGATAGTTTTGGGGATTCTGAGGCAGGAGAGATTGTTTGCCAAATTGCCGAAGTGCGAGTTCTTTTTAGACCGAGTGGAGTTTCTCGGCCATGTAGTCACTGGAGATGGAATCTCGGTGGATCCCAGGAAGATTGCTGCAGTTGAGACGTGGAAGGCTCCGACGTCAGTTTCAGAGATCAGGAGCTTTCTGGGTTTAGCAGGCTATTACAGAAAGTTCGTCAAGGACTTTGCTAGGATAGCTGAACCCATGACGAAGCTGACGCGAAAGGACGCAGAGTACATCTGGTCAGAGGACTGCCAGGCGACATTTGAGGAGCTGAAGAGGAGGCTGACGACCGCTCCAGTTCTGACTTTACCTTCAGGTTTTGGAGGTTTTACCATATACAACGATGCTTCTGGGAAGGGGCTAGGATGTGTCCTACAGCAGCATGGGAAAGTAATTGCTTATGCATCTAGGCAATTGCGGACTCATGAGAGGAATTATCCTACCCATAACCTAGAGTTAGCTACGGTGATCTTTGCACTCAAGTTATGGAAACATTACTTATACAGAGAGCTTGTGGAAATCTTTACTGACCACAAAAGCTTGAAGTATGTGTTCACGCAGAAAGAGCTGAACATGAGGCAGAGACGATGGTTGGAATTGATGAAGGACTTCGACATTGATTTACAGTATTACCCCGGGAAGGCAAACGTGGTGGCGGATGCGCTGAGCAGGCATCCGATGGCATGGTACCTGATGATTGATCGGCATTTACGGAGGATCTGGAGAAGCTCGGTATCGAGCTAGTTCGGCCAGGATCAGTGATACAGATGATGGCGCTTGACATACAGTCAGGTTTGATAGAGCAGATCCGGGAGGCACAGTCTACAGATGAGATCCTTCACAGACTTCGACCCCAGGCATTAGCTGGATTGCTGGATGACTTCACTATAGCAGAGGATGGATCCCTGAGGCATGGCAGCCGATTGTGCGTACCGAAGGGAGAGCTGGTAGAGGCAGTCTTGCAGGAGGCGCACCGATCGAGATATTCTATTCACCCTGGTGCTAACAAGATGTACCGTGACTTGCGGGAACATCTTTGGTGGCATGGGATGAAGAGGGATGTATCACGTTTCATCTCGAGATGCCTAGTTTGCCAGCAGGTCAAGACGGAGCGCCAGAGGCCAGCTGGTTTGTTGCAGCCGTTACCCATTCCTGAGTGGAAGTGGGAACATATTACGATGGACTTCGTTTTAGGGCTTCCTCGTTCCCAAGGAGGGAAGGATGCCATCTGGGTCATCGTAGACAGGCTGACGAAGTGTGCGCACTTCATACCCTTCAAGGTGGGGCTTTTCACCGAGAAGTTGGCAGAGCTATACATGCAGCAGATAGTTCGCCTACACGGAGTGCCGGTGAGCATCGTGTCAGACAGAGACAGCAGATTTACATCCTACTACTGGAGGAGCTTGTAGGAGGAGTTGGGCAGTAGGCTCAAGTTCAGTACGGCTTACCACCCGCAGACAGATGGGCAGTCCGAGAGGACGATACAGACGCTGGAGGATATGCTGAGGACTTGCGTGCTGGACTTCGGAGGATCATGGGAGAGCCATCTGCACTTGGTAGAGTTTTCATACAACAACAGCTACCAGGCCAGCATTGGTATGTCTCCTTTCGAGGCGCTATATGGACGACGATGCCGGACACCGCTCTTTTGGGATGATGTCGGAGACAGAGTTATGCTTGGGCCAGAGATGATCACGGATGCAGCAGAGAAAGTCGGGATGATCAGAGACAGGCTCAGAGTAGCTCAGGACAGGCAGAAACACTGGGCTGATGCTAGTCGCAGGCCGATGGAGTTCGCAGACGGTGATATGGTACTAGTGAAGATATCACCTACTCGAGGGACGATCCGGTTCGGACGAGGAGGGAAGCTGAGCCCCAGATACATCGGGCCATTCGAGGTATTTGGCAGGATTGGAGAGGTAGCTTACAGGGTTGCACTTCCACCCAATCTAGCAGGAGTTCACGACGTCTTTCACATATCTCAGCTGAGAAGATATGTTCCAGACCCCAGTCATGTGCTAGATCATTCAGAGTTGGAGGTCGGACCGAGCCTTACAGTTTCTGAGCAGCCAGTGGAGATATTAGACAAGAGAGAGAAGAGGCTGAGGAACAAGGTTATACCCCTAGTACGAGTAGCTTGGAGCCGTCACTCCCCAGGTGAATCTACTTGGGAGAGGGAGTCGGACATGAGGGAGAGATTCCCTTACTTGTTCGATCCAACTGCTGCGAGGGAACCACCCGTTCCCGCTTGATACCTTAGAGGTTAGTTTCGATCGCAGCCTTAGTCATTTTGTTGCATTGCTTGCTATGTTAGAATATTGTAGGTCTTCAATCCTTGTGAATTTCGAGGACGAAATTTTCAAGGAGGGAAGACCTGTAAGCCCCTGTTTTTCAATTTTAGTTTTATTAGTGCTAATTAATTTTTAATGTTAGTTTTGGCCTTAAAATAATTATTAGGATTTTTTAGGAATTTTTCTATAATTTTTAAATGAGTTTTATATATAAAAATATCACTTTGCAAATTATTTGAAATTAATTAAATAGGTTTTGCAATTTTTAGATTTGATTATATATCAGTTTGTAATAATAGGAAATGTTTTAAATAGGAAATGCAAATATTATTTTGCATTTTAATACTGATAATTCCTTTATGCAAATCCTATTTCCTAAGGGGGCCTACTGCTAAACCTAAACCCCCCCCCCACGACAGCTCTCTCTCTCCCCTCTGCCTCTCACCAACTCCCGCTGACCCGACGACTGCCCCGACCGACCACGACCGGCTGACCCCGCCTTTCCCGGCTGCCCCCACCGCCACAAACCCCTATAAAGCTCCCTCTCACTCCCAAGACCCAAACCCTAACCCTAAACTCTCCCCACGACCAACCGCCGTCCTCCTTCTTCCCCGACGAACTCCCAAACCCTAACCCTACTCCGGCGAACGCTGCTCCGTCCCAGCCGTCGACTTTCACCGCCAACTACCACCACCATTCGACTCGCCCTGTCACGCCGACCCCAGCGCCACCCGACCACCCTGACCACGACGCCTCCTCCGCCCAGGCGCCACCCCGACAGCAGTCCCTCTCCAGACACGTATGTGTCAGTTGTGTTTTCGTGTCTCCCTTGTGTCTCGTTTTCATGTGGACAACTCGCCAGGACACGGGGATGTTCGTCCAGTAGCTGGACACGAAAATCAGTGTTCGTGCGTGTCGTGCGTAGCACGGACACGAGAAACCCTGTGTCCTTAACTGTCAGGACACAGGATGGTTTATATATTTTTTTTTATGTGTAATCTAACCTAAATGAAATAAAAGAAACAAAACCCTTTCCCTAACACAACTGATGGGCTGACCCCCTGACCAGCCCATCCTAACCTAAAACCCCACCCCGGCTCTGTTGGCTCGGGTTCGAGCCTTTCTGATTCCTTTCCCTTTTCATTTTCAGTTTCTTTTCTTTTCTTTTTTTTCTTTTTGTATATATATATATTTATATATATATGTATATACATTTATTTGTGTATATATATATGTATTACTATATATACTATATTTATATATATATACTTGCTGTTTTTATATATATATTTATATATATACTTCCTCTTTATACCTTATTATTTTATGTATGTATGTATATATATATATGTATTATGTATACATATATTTATGTATGTATATATATTTCCTTGTGTGTATATATATATTATTATATATATACTATTATATGTATATGTATATATTATTTTGTATATATATATATATATATATATATATATATATATATATTATATAGTTTAGTATTTCTTATATGTATATATATATATATATATATATATATATATATATATATATATATATATATATATATATATATATATATATATATATATATATATATATATATATATATAGTTGAGCATTTTCCTATATGTATAAATATCCCTATATTTTATATATATATATTATTTTTGTATTTCACTTAGCTTAGTACAAATATCTTTATCAGATAATATTCATACTTTTATAGTTACTATGTAAAACTTTACCTTATTAAAATAATAATATTATTTTGACTATTTTCAAATTGTATTTTTATTGTATTTAAACTACTGCAACCATTTGGTGTCCAAGCCTAGCATGGGTATTTGGGCCCAAATATGTTTTTACACATTCAAAACCTGTACAAGTCATATTGGACTTGATTCATGGCCTTGGGTCCTGTATTTGAACTTTGGTTCAAATTATATACATGGACAAAATACGCAGATAATTAATTATTGTGTGCATTGCTGTTTTTGATTTTCTAAAAATACTTGAAGTATTGCTAAAATTATGGAAAAATAGTTTTTAGATACTATGTTAAGTTAGCTAATTTAGTATAATTTTTGTAGTATTCAAATTACTGATTTACTACTAGTTTGGCATATGAAACCAAAACTCATTTTCTGTATACTTAGGAAAATTGATTTTTTATAAAATATTTGTACTGGATAATAAATTCCAGAAAAATTATAATAAATTTCTATGATTAACAAAGATCACTTTGATACTTTACTTTAAGAAAAACTAGGCTTTTTGCCTATCTCTAAAATTGTTAGAACACAATGGTCTTTTGATTTATTTGTTGTTTAATTACGACTTGTAGCTTTGTGTTATTTGGATGTTTTAGTCGTGTTGAACCCCATCCCTCACTAGTGTAAAGACCCTAGAAAGTTAGTTAACATAGTATATCACCCCACATTGGTCTCCTATGCCAAAGTCATTATTTTGGCTAGGTGCCCAATCACAAGTCGTGTTTCACCAATTAGTGTACTAGTGTTTTAGCTTAGTGTAAAACTAAGTTGTTGTATTTACTTCTACAGTGACGAGTTACTGGACATCCATAGCACTGTTGTCGCAGCTTGTTTTGTTTTGCTTTGCTAGAGGCAAGTACTTTCTACGAACTTTACATGTTGTTACATAAATGAACTGTAAAACCCACCATGTTAAATGCTGATCCTTGGGGTAGCAAGTTAAAACGTCACATGTTGTACTTTTCATTACTACCATGCTTAGAATAGCCTTGATGTATCTCTCACATGATTAGGATAGGGGTTATGGGGAAACTGTTAGTAGCGTACGTGATCATGTCCCTTACTCGTACGTACGTACCGAGCAAGGTTGACATTTTATGTATACCTTGTCGTAGGCGCACCAGCTGTATTTGTACGTATGTACATCTATCGCTTATTTTACTTGTACGTATGTACATTTTATTTATATTGTACCTCAGTACATTGTACATCACGTACTTGCTACAGTTTTAAACATTACATATACATCTGTCTCTATGACATATGTGTCCTTGCCATGATAGATTGAGTGATGCCATACTTTTCAGTTATTCCTCTCATGTTCATTTCCATGTTTCATATGCTAGTTTGCTAGATTTAGTACTTGCTCCCGTCCTGACAGGATAACGTTGTAGGTGTCCTTACTGAGGAGGAGTTACTCTGCGACACATATTATGGGATTACTGCCGAGGACCCGGCCCTGCTTTACGAGGATGTTCCTGCGGGGAACCTCGCCTAGTTGTCTTTTGTTTACTTAGACTTTTGAGAGTAGACATGTATTAGACTATATCATTTTGTAACTGGACATGTATCCAGTTTTACATTTCAGTTTACTTGTACTTGGACGTTTACTATATACGATGACTTTTGTGTTTGGAGCATTTATGATTCTTCTTCACTTATAGAACTGTTAGCACATTTTTGTCTTATCCTGTTGTCTTTAGAACAGCTTACTACGTTTTATCTCAACGTAGGCTGGGCATGACTCGGCCTGGCCCAACAATTTGGGTAGCGGGTCGTGACAGACATGCAACCAGCAATGTATAAAGTGGAACAAAAAAATTGCACCTATCTAGTATGTTGAAATACCACTTTCGACATGCAAACGGCTAGGGGTAAGATCTGGCCACCGCACGTGTCGTGTGCGGCTGCTATTAATTCTTCATGTAAGACCATGGGATGGAAAGGGTAGTTCACTTGTCTACTAAAATATTTCTCCGCCTGATTAGTACTAATGGATTCAAACAGGTCATGAACATGGAAATCATACATTAGTCACGAATATAGTAGTCACAAATTATAATATGTAAGGAATCCATAAAATACTACATCGTGTAACCATCGTGTAGAGAATCAAACAGAAAATCAATGTAAGACAATACTAAATACACAATCATAGAAGTTATCAAATGTGAAAACTATCAAAAAATCTACTCGCCTGGGGTCCTTTGCTGGTGAAACCGATCATCCCGTTGGGTCCAGGTTAGTCTAATTGGCTAGGATCGATATGAAGAAGTTTAGGATTGCCAAAAAAGTAGAAATACGATTAGTCATGGTAAGAATTGATATAGGAAGGAATTTGATATAAAAAAAGTTAACCCCCAATATCTTTAAGAAAACTATTTATTTATAAATTACTTAGAATTTATTATAAACTCATATACGAAAATAATATAAAAGTCCAGGAAAGATTATTTTCCCTATTAATAATTTTATAGGATACATATATTTACAACCTTTAAATTTAATATTAAGAACTATTTATATTTTTGGTTAAAAAATCGCATACAATTATAACTCAATAGATATAATAAGTTTGTAGGATTTATTTAAGTATATATATATATATATATATATATATATATATATATATATATATATATAGTATGTTTAAATCCCAAAACTTATGTTTTATACATATTGATTCCCAAAACATTTCTATCTACAAAATTCAATATATATACATATTTTGGTAAGCCCAAATAATAAACCCAAATATCAAAACCCAGAAATAAATGTAAAATAAACTCCCCAATATGGGCTCAGGCCCAAGCCCAAAACTCTATATTTTTGTACAAATATAATTTTAGAAAATATTACTGCACATATTAATAATAAATAACAATAATACTACTGACAATAAATATTAATACTTAAACTAATTTTTAATGCATACTATTGTCAAATATTCTAATTATAGGAAAATATTAATGATTACTATTAATACTCTCACTGCCTCTTCCCTGTATAGAAAATATATTAATAATGATAATATTTAATACCACTAATAATACTATTGCCCCTAATATAGGCATATGAACCAAATAAAATATTACACAGCCTCCAACCAACATTATTACTCTCAGGGGTAAAGTGCATTTAAACCCTCCCTAGAGTTGCCTCGTTTGCAAAATAAGAACTTTTAAAAAACTTAAGCAGTTTATACCTCCCAAAAAATCTGTTTTGTTTAGAATGGCCCCTATCCGTTAAATGGCCGTTAAAATGGCCGTTAATACTTAAAAAAATAAAAAAATAGAAACAACCTAAACTACCCCCACCCTTCCCTACCAGCCCCTCCCTTCCCTACCCACCATCCCCCCCTCCGCCGGCGACCCGACCCCCCCCCCCCTCCGCCGGCGACCCGACCCCCCGCCCCTCCTCCCTCCGCCGGCGACCCGCCCCTCGACCCCCTCCCCTCCCCCTCCTCCCTCCGCCGGTGACCCGTCCCCCGACACCCTCACCCCCTCCTCCCTCCGTCGGTCATCCCCGACCACCCCCCCTCCTCCCTCCGCCGGTGACCCGCCCCCCTCCCCCCTCCGCCGGTCATCCCCGACCACCCCCCTCCTCCCTCCGTCGGCGACCCGCCCCCCTCCCCCCTCCTCCGCCGACCATTGCTGATCCCCCCACCCCCCGACCCGCCCCCACCACCGGAGAGAGAGAGGGGGGAGGGGAGGGGCAAAATCATCTTTTAAAACGATTTTTAACGGATTTTAACAGCATGAGTGATTTGAGCATTTTCGTAACGGACTGTTTTTTTCGAATCAGCGAGTTTTTATTTGCATTTTCGTGATATCTAAGGAGGGTTTAAATGCACTTTACCCTTACTCTCAGTGTCTCTTTGATTATGTGTATAATAATAAAAATAATAGAAATAGCTAATATATATCCGTAACATAATTTATACACACTTACTGATATAAATATAGGAAAATGCTCTATGTACCTCCAAAATGTACCTCTTTCATGTCCCTCCGCCACGTGGTCATCTTCTATTGGCTCATATCTTCCCCTTAACTCCCTCCCTATTTGCTTGGGCCAATAAGACGGTGCCATGTGGCAAAGGGACATGAAAGAGGTACATTTTGGAGGTACATATAGCATTACTCATAAATATAATGATGACACATTACTACTGGGGAATGATGTGCAGAAGGAGAAGAATAAAAACGAGTTTAGAAAAGAGGGAAAAGCACCACAAGGAGAGAGAGAAAAGGTGACTTCATTCTCTCTTCCAGAAAAAATTAAAGGAGAAGAAGATAGGCGGAGAAGAAGAGGGCCGGGAACAAAGGGTTTGGCTTGGCGGGTCGAAGGTTTCGAGCTGGAGGAGAAGGAGAACAGCGAGGAGAGGAGAGGTGGTCACGATGCTTCCAGGCGGTGCGGCCACGGAGGTCAGGTGTAGGCTGTCCACTCGTCGGAGGAGCAGCACTTGAGGGAGACTCGGCTCTGGGCGTGGTCTAGACGCGGCGTGGTCGAGGGGGATGTGCGAAGGCTCACTACGACGGTCGTCGGGGAGACTCGTCGGTCAGGCAAAGGTACGGCCTCCCCGCGGGGTCTGTGCCAGAGCTCGGGTCGGGGCTGCGATGGCACGGTGACAGGGAGGAGGTTAGGGTTCGACCTTTTTCCTTTATTTTTGGTGGTGTTTGTGGTGGTCGATGGTGGACTCTGGCGTGGTGTGAAGTTAGGGTTTCGGCGGGTGATGGCTGGGTCAGGCGGATGGTCGGCTGCGGGAAAGAAAATTGGAAGTAGTGGTGGTTGGTTTTTGGGTCAGTCGAACGACAGCAATAGAACGTCGGGGTGTCAAAAGTGGTGGTGATGACCATGGTGGTGTGGCCGGGCAGAATTGGGGACGGGGTGTTCCGATGGAAGTAGCCGACGGAGATGGGGGGTTCTGTCGGCAGGCACAGGAGAAAGGTGGCGCGGGGTCTGGTGGTGTTGGCGGGGGTCGCAGCGTGCAGTAGCGACGAGCTGGAGGCGGTGTCCTAGCAGGGAGTCGACCAGGGGAGAAGATTAGGGTTAGGAATAGGGTTAGGGTTTTGTGAGAATTGTATCGGGGTTGGGGATGAAGTGTCGGGGTGTGTCCGACACGGCGTGGAAAAATGTATGTGTACTACTAATGGAAGAAATTTTGGGTGGACACGGACACGACGCACAATACAATTGAGATGGTTTATGGTTGATGGAATTGTCAGAAAAAGGTATAAGGAGTTCTCCTTAAATAGGAGGTTGAACTCCTGGTTGGATAAGGACTATAAGTCCTAATAGATAAGTCCTTCCTTTTATTTAAAACAAATAATTTTTTTAAATAAAACTAAGCTAATCAAATTTCTATAAATGATCGAAACTAATAGTTTAAAGTATTAGTCTATATTATCAAATAATTTAAATCATGTAAAATCAAATCCAAATAAAATAACTTTTAAATCAAAGTTAATCTCATCACAATCTATTAATCTATTAATGATTGCTATAATAAAATTTAAAGAAATATTATCCAATAATTTAAATAGCATAAATTTAAATCTTAAACATTAATTAATAATCAATATAATAATTTAAACTACTAATAGATAAGTATTCTCATAAATTCAAATAGAATTTAAATACAAATTATTCTAATCGCAATACTATAAACGATTGCTATAATAATATAAAATATTATTCAATATTATTAAATAATTTTAAACATACAAATCCAACACAATATAACAACTTTAATATTATAGGTTTATCAAAATAATTTAAAACATATCATCCCAATTCGTAATATTAATTTCTCTTAAAATAATTTAAATTATATTCGTATAAATCAAATTCAAATAAATAGTTATCATAGTAATTTAAATATAAAAATATCATCCAAATAATTTTAAAAAATATTTTTTATGAATCAGAACTTATTTAAAATAATTTGACAATTTTTTTATATCGATCAAAATAAATATGTCTTTCAAATTACCTTTGAAGCCAATAGTTTTGAAAGTCCAAAAATAATGACAAACATCATTATGATGCATAATAATAAGATTGAAGTATAAAATATTTTTATAACAAGAAATTAGTACTTTCAAACCATTTATTTTAAAACTAGTTTTTGAAATGACAAGACAATAGCAAAATAATGTTTATACGTTTCATAGATGATTTATTTTCAAAATACGAAAAATAGAATAAATAAATAAATAAATAAAAATTTAAAAAAAACCGAGAAGAGGAGTTACAAGTACTCATGGTATTATGTCTTGTTCGATATGTATGAAAAAGAGTAAGGCATTCCATCTTCAAAATGGAGAAAAAGGTTTTTTTGTTGTCACCGTTACTTCTTTCATGTGTGTCGCATCCATAGAGAAGGAACAGAGACACCTTTAGAGCTAGTAAACATAAACTATCTTCTCCCTCATTGAGATTGACAGGAGATGTCGTTTGGACAGAGGTAGAGGATTTGTCGACTGTAATTGAAGATCCGAGATCGGGCCATCAATTAGAAGGATTCAGACATAGCCATGATTGGACAAAGTAGAGTATCTTTTGGGACTTACCTTATTGAAAGGACAATCTCATAAGACACAATCTTGATGTCATGCATATTGGGAAAAACGTATTCGACAACATCTTCAATACGGTGATGGATATCAAGAAAAAAAACTAAAGACAATCCTAAAGCAAGAAAAGACTTGAAAATTATTTGCAGGCGTCCAGAGTTGCATCTAACACGAAGATCCAATGGTAACTGGGTCAAGCCCTCAGCACCATTTACATTGATTAGGGATGATAAATTGATAATATATAATTGGATTACAAAGTTGAGATTCCCTGACGGTTACGTGTCGAAGCTGGCAAGATGTGTCGATATCAACAAATGCAAGTTGATAATGATGAAGTGTCATGATTGCCACGTGTTCATAGAGCGTTTACTTTCCATCGTTTTGAGAGAGATGTTGCCTTCTCAAGTATGGGGTCCGCTGGCCGAGTTATCTATATTCTTTAGAGATCTGTGTTCAAGCAAGTTGACGGTGCAACATATGTTTGAACTTGAGGAGAAGATTGTATTGACATTGTACAAGTTCGAAAAGGTGTTTCTCCCGGCTTTTTTGATAGTGTGGAACATTTGTCGATTTATCTTGCATATGAAGCACGTATAGGTGCTCCCGTCCATTATCGATGGATGTATCTATTTGAGAGAGATAAATAATTAATTATCTAGTACTAATAAATTTTTTATTCAAACAGTTCTAATATTCAATATAATTATTTATAGATATCTACATCACCTGAAGAAGTAGGTGGGCAATAAGGCTCATGTAGAAGCTTCGATATGCGAAGCATATATTATTGAGGAGGTCTCAAACTTCTGTTCAATCTACTTCAATACTCATGTCAGAATAAACTGGAATAGAGCACCAATAAATGATGCAGGTGACGTCGATGCACCGAATAGCGGAATCTGCACTATCTTTAATGTTGGTGGCAAGCCTACAAGTGCTTCTAAATTACGATGGTTGGAGGACGATGTGTTTGAAGCCGCTCATCGGTATATATGCCTAAATAGTGGTATAGAGGAGATGGAAGATATAGAAAAGTAAGTGACAAAATTTTGCTATATATTTCAATTTTGCTATGTACTTGTAAAATAAGTTCTCGAACTTTTCTCGTTATTATCACAGTATTTAGAGCTAAGATAAAAACGGAGAGTTCTAACATTGATGATGATGATCTTGCTAGAGAGGTTGACAAATTTTTTTTGTTGTAGTTCCATAATGATGTAGGGATTAAAATTATTAACTACTCTAAATTTAATTTGTCCAAGCTTTGTTTAATGACATTATGATACGTGATGTTTTAAATTTTTCGTCCTGGTACACAATTACAGAACGAAAGACTTCGAGCACTAGCTATCGGACCAAACAAGAGGACAAAATGTTAGGATGGATATACCATCAATGGCTTCAAATTTAGAACCACTGATAAGTCTATCAATCAAGCTAATTATATAAAAAATTCTGGAGTTTGTGTAAGGGGTTCAGTCTATGATGCCGATACAAAATTTGACTATTATGGTGTTCTAAGAGATATTGTAAAGCTAGATTACTCTTTTCATACCAAAATTGTGCTGTTTAAATGTGATTGGTTCGACACAACATCCAAACAATGATAGAGAATTGACAAACAATTTGGATTTGTTGATATAAAATATGGAAAAAGATATGGAGGTTTTGAACCATTTGTGTTGGCTAGTCAAACGGTCCAAGTGTACTACACAAGTTATCCTAGTCTCGACGACGCACTACTCGTGATTGGTGGGCTGTATGTAAAACTAAAGCAAGAAATACATATAATATTGGAGATCAAGCAAACCAAGAGGATGAGGTAGTCATGTCTCAACCAACATATATGAGCTTAGCAGGCGTTGACGATATGGAGGTTGACGTTACTATAGAGGATGATATAGTTGACGAAGAGCTTGACATAGAGGATTTACCTCATGTAGAGGAGGAGTCTGAAATGGACGTATCGAATGAGGAAGAAGAATTTAAAGATGAAGGTGAAAGTGGAAGTGATATTGAAAATAAAGAAGTAGAAGATGAAGATAATTCGGAAGATGAAGAAGAAGCAGAAGATGAAGAAGATTAGTACGTATTACTTATGAGTATCATCACACCATTTTTATTTCTATTAGATTAGCATTGATTATTTGTATCATCACACGATTTTTTTAATTTCTATTAAATTTGCATTGATTATTTGTATCATCACACCATTTTTTATTTTTTTCAGATTTGCATAAGGCGGGACGAGGCCGTGGACGACGTCGAGGATCTTTATCCCGTCTTCCTCCTCCTTCTACTTCTCCAGTTGCAAATCGTAGAGGAGGTAGCGAGGAAGAATTCATTGATGAAGATGATGGCTTATCTCTGTCGTTCACTCGTTCATTGGTAGACGGAGCTAGCCCTAATATTCCCTCAGCATCTACTCCTACTAGTGCTAGTGCCTCCGGTTTGAATGACACGCGTCTTCTACACCAGAGACTGTACATGTCGCTCCTACTGGTGCGAATCCATATCTTGGCCTGTTGGTGGACCGTGGAGTGTACATACATCGACTATGATTTGCAGACCCTCCTACTCTCCCAGAGCGGCCAGCCAGCATCACTCGTCTCTAGCCGTGGGCTGATGGAGCAAACTAAGTATATAATTGTTATTAGACACAGTTATTCATACTCTTTATTTTCTAGTGGTTCATTATTTTGTTAATTTCAGGTTCTTTCCGCTACAGGCTAGTAGAGATTTGGGTGACTTGATGCGTCGTCAATTACATGGTCCCTATCTGAACTTCGGGAACATCCCACTTGATAGACAATTTATTTGGCTAGATATGCTTGGGGTATGCCTAAATAATATCATCTTGTTTACAAAATTTCTTAAATATTTGCTCATTTTTTTATTTTTCTTATTTGGAGAAGTTGTACTGGTGGCCGGCGCATAGAGATCAGGCGATCTGGTAGTGCTACAAGTCCATCGCCAGCAAAAGGTTGAGGGATATGGTCAACGACCAGAAGGCGTTGGCTGCACTCCCCGGAGATCATCCTAAGGAGTGGTTAAATGACAAATTTTAGGAGGAGATGAAAAGAAGATGGACACTCCGACATATAAGGCCAAGTGCGAGAAGGCAAAGGTTGCCCGTGCTGCGGGTGGTCGCCATATGAGTGGATCTATCCCAATTTCAGAGCATTATCAACGGTTGGTGAGTGTCACGCCCTAGTACCGGAATACGGGGACAAACATAGGCCAGCTACACCGTATAAGGTACAAAGATGTCATACGATGATTACGACTGTCAATCTTGTTGGTATCCAAGCATGCAATCAATCTATGGCCTAAATCCGATCACATATCTACAGTTAATAACAGTAAAATAGCAGCAAGGGTGATAATCATATAGAAAGAAGGAAATACACATATAATAACTAGAAAGTCTACAATAGGAAATGATGTAGACAAGAATACCTTTCCACAGTTCCTACATGGTCTGAAACGGAAGCACGTCCTCCAAGTCAAGTCTAAAAGATCCACAGGGTCGATCACTGGCAATCTGGGAACAATCCAGGGTTGGTCAGGCCAACCGCAACAAGTACAAGAAAGGGAGGCTCAAGGACGGACGAAGAAAACTAGCAGGATTAAATATATGACATGAAAACATATATGAACAGTACATGAGGGTAAGAATTGTGCGGTACCAATGCACGATAACAATCCACAACTAATACAGCTAAATAACCAACAATCATTATAGCCACCATAACATCCAGTAATACCTGCATCGCCAACTGGAATTCGTAGTCTATCCTCAGAACATCAATCCACCCCTACACCGAATAGGGATAAGGGAATGAATTATCGGTCGGGGCATCGTTACATACCAGCCAACTTTGCAAGAAGTAAGCTAAACAATTTAGGTGAATAAGCGGCCACTCAAATGCCTATGACTTTCTATGTGGAGGTTGGGCTACCCCAATGATACAAAATATAGGAATCCTTAGATCCTGTTGATCCAGTAGGCTAGCACGACCAAATATAACAAGACAAGACAGGATAAGCACCGATCCCTCGTAAGGCCACCATACGAAACAAGACAAGCATATATTACCTAGTACGTAAAGTAGCCGGATACTACCATCCTCTAATGCAGATGTTAATAATATCCGTGGTGGTCAGCCGAAATAAGAGGCTAGTACTGCACGACCTCGAGATTCCGTTCCATCCCAATGCTTTTACCAGTTTAAGTTACCTAGATTATCCCTACAGTTATCCAGAATCACATGCCGTGGTCACATGATCATCCTCTTAGATGTCGTACCTCAGTATGGGAATGCTAAGTAAGAATCAACCTCGGCACCTAGAGTCCTAGTTGGTGATTTATTCTTAGTGTAATACAACAAGCAAGCAATCAATACTGACCACGCTAAGACTGCAGGCCAACTACCAGGGTACCCGTATAGGTAATCATATAATAACTAGAATAACAGGATGGAACCGCAGTATAATATAAACAGGAAAATAGTACCTCAGTGCGCCAGTAAACAGAAGTACCTCAGTACTATAATAGGGTCAGTACCTCAAAGGGTAAGCTGGAAATCATAGCACGGATACACATAGTTATGTCAGGAGTAAGAAAAAATTAGACAGTCACATGAAGTCATCTGCCCACATTGTGGCATGGATATCAGGTCAGGTACATGGTCAGGATCTCTACTATAATAGTATCTCAAGCACACATGGGAACCTACAGCTCTAATCATCACGTCGGTCTATCCAATGGATCAATCTATCAATAGTCCTCTCATCTATAATGGAAATCAGGTCAAGAAATACAATCACCAGAAACTACGCTAATCATCATAAACAATGTAGCCCTCGGGCTCATAAGAATCCTCTGAATCAATAATCACATGCTTATTAGCAACCAAGTCTCTCAAGTATTGAGATACAACAATGGTACCAGGTTTTGGGCGCTTGAAAAATCGAGTAAAAATCATATAATAATACCCTCGATATTCTTCTCGTTCCGTGAAACACCCGCATAATCATAAAAATCAAGAAATCCACATGGTCATATCTGATCAAATTAGAACATCATCTAAAAGGAAATGACAACACTATCCAAGAATCCACGTGAGTCTACCAAATCAATATCTCGGGATCATACTCCCTATAATACTAAATCCTCAGATATATCCAAATGTCACAATCCCGATACATAGGACAACTGTCAGCCCTATCTAGCTAAACTATTATAACTCCTAGAAAGAATGGTCAGAGGACAAGAGTCTATTAATTAATGTCGTCGAAAAATGACAAGGATTTGCATGAACCACTCGAGAGCAGATCCATGACCCTTAAACCAAATAAAGGCCGGTGTCGCAAACTGTCTCCCGAGTAGAACCGTGCTCCTTACGCTATCAGACGGACAAGACATGTCAAGTAGCTAGGCAACTAATCTATTCGTGAGTCTAACTAGCGGGTACTAAAACCAGGTATACTCTACAAAAATAAATGTGCATGAGGCTGGTTCAGTAAACCAAAGGAATGGTTCTGTCCAAATTTTCGAACCAAATCTCCGACAGGAAATTCTGAAAAATTTGGCAGAGTCTCCTATGTATTTCTGAATGGGAGCTCCCAACAAGGTGGGGCTATAACCATTCGATGTAACCCATCGCAGAATCGCAAACTGAGAACACTAAATCTCAGCCTTCAGCAGTGCTATGATGCGTACTAGAAAGCAAACCATAGCCGAGAACACTAAGTCCCGCCCTCTAGCAGTACTATGATGCGTGTTGGGCGCCACACCAACACATACAACAAGAATCGCCATGCAGGGCATATCACAGACCCACAGTCATATCCAATTCACAAGCATAGTCACAGAAACAGTTAGCCAAAGCCGTTATTCGATCGCGAGTCGGACATGGAGCATATGGGGACAATCCATACTTGTGAGTCGTGCTCGTATCCTCGGAGGTGTGGATAACCTATCCGAGTTGTCCAATACGACTTGACCCGATATCAAACTAATATATAACATAAGTCCTAATCATGGCAATTCTACTACTATGCTACACTACTCACAGTTATACATTTATATTTGCAAATTACATGATTAATTAAATGCAAAAAATCTAGTAGGATGGCAAGGGTCGTCGATGAGTAAGGAGTACCTTCCTAGAGGGCTCGACTAGGTAAGCAAGTCTTCGACGACCGGGTTTGAAGGCTAGCACGTCCATCGGGGTCCTCAGAACACACAATAAATAATCATTAGCATCAACTAATAAAATACTAACAAAAATTATGGAGGATGACAGGAGGCTATACCGTGTAGGTCCAGCAAGTAGTACAAGGATCTGGTACGAAAATCGAGGCACGCGGATTGATACAGACACACAAATCGAGACGTGCACATAAATCTAGATGTGCACAAAAATCGAGATGATACAAATATCGAGACAAAGGTAAACAGAACGTGCATATAAATCAAAATATGCACGAAGATCGAGGGATCATGAATATCAGGATGGCAAACGAATCAATGTGATACGTAAATTGAGGTATGCACATAAATCGAGGCAACACAAAGTACGATATGGTACGAAGATCAATACGACATGCAAATTAATGTATGCACATAAATTGAGACGATGCAAGACTCAAGAAAGCACACAAATCAATGCAACACACAAATAGGTATGTGCACGCAAATCGATATGGCATGAAGTCTAGGGTGGTACACAAATCAATATGCCACGCAAATCAGTGCTTGCACGCAAATCAAAGCGACACGAATTACGAGATATGCACAAAGGCCAAGATATGAACAATGAGATGGTACGCAAATCAAGATAGCATGGTGCCCGAAGCAGCACTAGCTCGAGGTGACCTGCTGCCCAAGGTATCACGTGGATTGATGTGGCATGAAAAATAAGACATCACGCACACCGAGGTGTACGTGGATCAAGATAGCGCACCAACCGAGGGTACGTTGTTCGAGATAGCATACTGCATGAGGTAGCTGAAAGGGGTCGTCGGCCAAGTCGGGAGGGGGGCGCTCCCGGCGGCGGAGAATGAATGACAGCATCGACAACATTGCGCCAGTTATCGGGGGAGATGGCAGCGGCTACGGCGGAAGACGGCAGTTATGGCGACGATGGAAGTGGTGGTGGTCTCCAGCTAGAAGTAGCGGTCGTGGGGGTGATAGCGATGGCTAATGGTGGTTGTGACAGTGGGTAGGGTGGTGAAGGCGGTCACCGACGATGGAGAACGAGGGACCGGGAAAGAGAGGTCAGGAGAGGGAGATAGAGAGAGATCGTGAGAGGAGGAGAGTGAGAGCCGAGTGATGGAGAGAGGGAGCTCAGGGGAGAGTGAGGGAAGAAAGAGAGAGAGAGAGAGAGAGAGAGCTGTGAGGAGGGCTGCTCCCCATGGAGAGAGGATGGAACGGGAGAGAGAGGGTGAAGGAGGCTGCTGAGTGAGTGAAGGAGATACGGCTTAGGGTTAGGGTTAGGTAGGAAAGGGGGGTTAGTTATATGTAGGAATGTGATAATAATAACAGTAATAATTGTAACATCATAATAATAAGATTTACTCATAATAATAAAGTTATAATTTACACCAAATAAAATAATAGTAAATAATACAACGAATAAATTAATAGCAGCAACAATAATCAAGAGTCAGGCCTCAACGACCAAGGACAAACCAGATCCATAAAATAAAATAAAAATTTAAACAAATACAAAATTTAAAATTTGCAATACATTCATATACGTATTTTGAAAAAAATAGGGATATGACAGTAAGTATTCTAATTTGTTATTTTTTAATTTTTTAATTTTAATGTTTAGTTATTAATTGCTGTTTAATTGTTACAGTGCGGGAAGGTCGCCAGGACAGACGAAGACCCGAACACTGTCGACTTTCTCAAAGTTTTCGAGCGTACCCATAAAAGAAAGAAGGATGGAAAGCTCGTAGATGATCGGACAACCAAAGCCTATGTAAGTTCTCCAAGTCTTATCTAATTACATTCTTTTTTGTACTTAACTATATTATTTTACCTAAATAGTTAGTCTTAGCTCTAAATATCCTAAATATAACCCTAATTAGCAATATAAATCAAAGATAAATATAGAAAACATATGAGACCCTAACCATAACAATACATAATAGTAACTAAAATATGAATATTAACCCTAAATCTATTTACCTATATAAATATAGGAGGCATATGAGACTTTAGAGAGTCGAGTAGGTGAGGGAGGGAGTGTTACTGGGGGTTGTCGAGGGGAGAGCTGGGACTAGTCGGCCATTAACGTCGGTTGCGAGGAACGACCTGTGGATACAAGCTGTCGGTAGATCGGAAAAGGCGACAGAGTGTACGGTAGCGAATTATTGGCATCCCAGCCGTCCGTTTACCCCAGAGCTCGTCTTCTATCTCCACCTCCACCTGTAGGTACACAGATCGGCGTTACTACCGGAACCTACAGTTTTGAGCAGATTACATAGATATTGGTGGCCCTACAGGGTCAGATGAGTTTGTATGGACTTTTGTTGCTCTAGATAAGTTTGTATGGACTTTATGGAGTTTATGTATCATTTGATGTTTACAAGATTTATGTATATGTACTATATTAATGATGGATGAGTTTGTATGGACTCCATAGTTTGAGAAAATAGTTGTTTGCGTCTATTTTATTCAATGTTACATATTTGTGTTCTAGTTTATTGAGTAAATAGTCTATTTGATTCATTGTTATATATTTGTGTTTCAAGTTACTGAATATATATATATTGACAGGTTTGAGCATAGCAGAAACCAATAATTATGGCAAAAAAGACAAGCTTAGCAACGAACTAGCGATGGAATACTGACGGATTGCTGCAAACATTTGCAGGCTAGTGACGAACTAGCGACACCTACTGGCAGAAATTTTTTTCCCTACCGACAAACTACCGACAAAAAATTTCGTCGATAACGTGCTGTCTGATACCAAAAACCGTATCAGACGAGTTACCGACAGAAATTTTCGTCAATAACCATCTGAAAATTTCTAATTTTGGGCTCACAAAACTTTGTTGCTAATCCGTCGCTAATCTGTCACAAATTTTGCCGACATAAAAATTATGTTGCTAATCCGTCACTGAAATATGTCGCCAAATTCGTCGGTAATCCATCGGTAAAATGATATAGCGACGGATTTCTAATATTTAGCGATGGAATATTCCGTCACTAAATATCAGTATTTTTGTAGTGATGTCATACAAGCCTAAACTGACTTATACAAGAATAACAACTTTTCGATTCAAATATAAAGAATTATCAAGTATCATAATATTGAAAACTTAGAATGAGTAAAAACACAACGTATAGACTAAGTAATTATAGAATATTTTAGAGTCAAAATTGAATGTATCAACTTCGCATTAGAATCATAATATTAAATTTATGGCTTACTTTTAATTTGATGTGCTCAACTATTTAATTTTAAATTGATACCCTAAACTTTAATATTATATAAATTGCTACACTCAACTATTGAATACTTTAAAGTCAATAGACTTAATACCCTCTGTCACCTAGGGGTTCGATTTTTCGTCCCAACAAACTAAAGTAATTTTTTTAAGGACCAAAGTATCTCTGATCCTCTTCTCCCACTAGTAGCCATGAGATGGAGTCCCTCTCTTCTTCCTCTTCTTTGCCTTTCCTAAATCCAAGCAAACATTAACCCTAATTTTTTACGTTCCATCACTCTTCTTCAACCTCACCTCTATCTTTCCTTTCCCCCATAAAATCCTAACCCTAATTATTCTTCTTCCCCACATAAAAGTCAAAGAATAGGATGGGAGAAAAGGAAGGGGAGCTCGGCAGGGGGGGGGGGGGACGCCACGATAGTGGTGATGATTTGGTTCGAGTAGAGTGGAGGGAAACTGGAGGCGGTGATGGTGACGAAGCTAGGGCTAGTAGGGATGATGGTTTTCTAGAAGAAGTAAAATGGAAAACAGTAGAGAAAAAGAAGAGAGGCGATGATGATGATAGAGAAGATGTTGGTGGTTCTCGAGGTTTTGGGGATGAGGAAAGAGGTGGCGGTGATGGAAGCTCGATCCAAATGGAGGAGCAGTAGTTTCCATGGGGAGAAGGAACAATGAGGGAAGTTGATGCTCTCTTTCCAAATGATTGTAAAGGATAGAGAAGAAAAAGAAAATAAAACGAAATAAAATGAATAAAAGTAATAATAATAATAATAATAATAATAATAATAATAATAGAAATCATTATTTATTATAGTTGAGGTATTGTTTTGATAGAAAAAGTGTAACAAGTTTTGTACTAAAACTTATAGAAAAAGAAAGGGATTGATCAGGCGTGTATCGCCTGATCAGGCGCATGTCACTTCTCTAAATACATGTGCCTCTTAGTTCTCTCATATTTACAAACCTGCACTACTTAGGACAATAATTCCTAGGCGCGGGTACTACATGGACTGCGGCGTACGCCACGTATTAAAGTGTAATGCCCGTGGTTCGTATTACGTATTTTGGTATACGTGTACGTATTTTGGCCCGTATTGTATGTCTCCCTGCTTGATTTATTTTGGCATTTCCTTGATTGGTTTATCATGGTTCGATTCGGTTTGTTTGGCTTGGTTTGGTTTTGTTGTGAACCCACCCACCCAACCTACCACCACCCTCATTTATTTCCTACCAAACATTTCTCTCTCCTCATTAACTCTTCTTCTTCCCTACCATTACTTCTCCACCAACCTGAGAGAGGAAGGTTTAGACAAGTGCATCTTGCTTCATGGAGGAACCCAAATTTTATTGTTCCATTTTCTTCTTCTCAAGATTCTAACCCACTTTAGTACTTAGCATTTTTAATTTCCATGGCCAAATTCATGTAGATCTAAGTTTATTTAATTTACAAATTTCTTGGGTTTTGATCTGTTTAACCTTGTTATTTCCAAGTTCTGAGGGTTCCATGTTGTAGAGAATTTCATTCTGTCCCAATTTGACCTATGGAAGTTCGAATTTAGACTCTGGATGTCGAATATATGGAGCTTGGAAGGATGGCTTCATAGTATTCTTCTTCTCGGAAATTGGAGAAGAAGGACAGTACTTGACCGCATGACTATTTCATGCGGCAAGGCCGAATGAGCATTAATTAATTGCCTTGGCCGCATGACCATTATTAATTGCTGGCCGCATAAGGCCTTAGCTTTAACTGCTCTGAGCCGCATGAGCATTAATTAATAGCCTTGGCCGCATGGCCATTTTTTAAACATATGCTGGCATGCATTTATTTGCATGGCCATTTAATTAATTGCCACTCCATTTCCTAGCCGTATATGCTCCTCCTCCATTTAAAAGCTTAGCCGTATATGGCTATTAATATAATATTTGGCAGCATGGCCAATGCAAGCAGCTGCTTGCATGTCTATATATTTTGGCCGCATATGGCCTTCAGTCTAATCTTGGCCGCATGGCCATTAATAATTGTTGTTGGCCGCATGGCTATTTGATTGTGGCCGTATGGCCACTATTTAATTGCATGGATGCATGGCCCTTTAATTAAGCTGTTTTACATGCAGCTTGCCTGAGCCGCATGGCTATTAATTTTTCCTGAGTCGCATGAGTCCTCCACAGCCCCTGCTAATATTTAATTATTAAATGTATGCTTATGTCATATTAATTTTAAGTATTCCCTGACATGATGTGACCCGTTATGGTACACTTTTGACAAATGACATGACATTATAGTGGCCCGTCGTGGCGTACTCCTGACAGTGAACTTGACATGATATACCTGACATGATATACCTTGATATGATGTTGCGACGGCTAACATGACATGACAAGAATAAATGACCTGGACACCATGGACGATTGAGCTTGTACAAATGAACCAGTATTGTCTCGCATCATGTCTAGGACAGGGACCCCTGAGTACCACGGTCAGGGGTACCTACTGAATTGACTAAGGCTAATAACTAGAATAATACAGTAGTCATGAGAGATTTCTCCAGTTACAGGCGATCCCGTTATCCCGGCCACCATTGTTGGACTTGTAGCCTGCCGTCGAGTAGGGCACATTTCCAGCCCATTGTCATGTGGGGCACTTCATGAAACAATTTCTATGCACACTGTCATGTGTTGCACACCAAGCCACCTAACAATTCTTGATAACTGCTTAATGAATCCAAGTCGCCTGGATAACCTGGATTAGCTGCAAGGCTTATGGCTGGAAGAACATCTCATTGTATATTGCTAGTAACTAAGGCTTGTGATAACCCTAGTTAGTTAAAGTATCAAGCCTACTCCTTGCTTGGCCGTGAAATATTGGATGGAGTTCAATCAGTCTAGTCTTGTCCTGATCCTGCGCCAGATTGCTTGTGTTTACCTTATCGATAAATGGTGAGAAACTAAGTTCCGTTCAGGTGAAGGGTTACAACCCCGGTCCTTATTTGGTTTACGGGTTATAACCTGGTTATCTGAATAGTCCCATGGTTACCTCATAAAAGTGAACCTAAATATATAATAAAAGACAGGACAAGGAGGCATAAAAGTGAACCTTCCTTCCCATAACCTGCGCCACGTGATTAACCACAAACGCGAAGCAAAATGAACTACAAATACTATGCTTGAAATGCCTTTGGATGGGCATATGTACACTAGAATAGTCATCAATTATTGCTGTATAAAACTAACTGCAGTCTCGGAAAGACAGTCCGTGTTCCAGCGACTGCAGCTTGCTTCATCCGTCCGACGGTGTCTCGCTGATCGAATGCGATCGGATGATAAGGAGGAACCCCTCTTCGCTTTATGCCACGCTGTAAGGGTTTCTTCTTTGACCAAAAGGAACCCCAATCCTTCGATTGTTACACCCAGGAATTGACCCAGGAATAACAAGTTGGTGGTGCCCAACACTGGAGTGTTCCAGAGCCCCCGCTCCAAGTCCAAAGCCCTAAAAGCTGGGGATAGTCAGTGCTCCGTACTGAATGTTGACACGATTGGGGAGACCCATCCAACGCATATTCGAGAAACTGGAGGTAGCCAACTCCCGATGCAATACCATATCCGATGTTTCATAGGGACAGTGATTCCCATGGAACTGAAGAAAAAGAGGCCAGGGATATTCATTCTCAATACGTTGTTGAAGCCTCGGGAACCAGGGACATTTCAAACCTTGACTTTGGTAACTTCTTCTAGATGATCGCCTACACTGCCGATAGTGAGGCATGGGAGTCAGGGACAGAGAGCGAACAGTCGGACCGCACTCGTGTCATGCCGTCATATAAGACGAATGACGAACAAAGTTCCCAAGACATACGACATTTCAAAATAATCGAAGAAATAATGCAAACCATGAACGCCAGCTTGGTATTCCTAACAAAGACTGTCGCAGAGTTGAAAGCAGCTCAAACCTCATCCCAACCACCAGTTCAAGTTCCAGAACCAGGGAATAATGGGAGTCCAATGCCTCAAATCACCCAACTACGAGTCATCACTTAGTGTTACCACCCGCGGCTAGTGACCATACCCTGCCACAGGCATCTGGTCTAGTAGTATCAGAAGTGGTTCTTGAAGCCATCCAAGATCTCCGAGCCCGAGATAACGCCAAAGGTAGACAAGAGTCTTGGCAACAAATGGGGCTTAACCAACCCTTCCTAGTTGAATGGAATAAGGTGATCTATCCCCCCAAATTCAAACCAGTGACCATCACTCTTTTTGATGGAAAGACTCCTCCCGTCAACATATGAATCACTTCAGCACTATGATGGGACACTTGGCGAGAGACGATACCCTCCTCGCTAATCTGTTCGCCGGCACTTTGAGAGGAGTCGCCTACGAGTGGTTCTGTAGTCTTCCATGCAACTGTGTGTCATCTTTTGACGACCTTCAGCATCTGTTCCTATCTCGATTCTATGAACCGAGAATGCACATGACGATGTCCACATTATTGGATATCACTCAGAAGGATAAGGAATCTGTCTGAGCATACATAGAACGGTTCTGGCAAGCCGTACTGAGGCTACCACCTGGGGTGCCTGAGTCGATCCTAATTGACACTTGTTGGAAAGGATTGTCACCTATGACAAAACTATGGACGGGTTCTTCTGGCCACGTAGACTGGGCGACGTTCATTATCAACATCGAAGACGCAGAGAGGAAGGCCAAGGAGGCCCACTTATTGGAAATGAGCTTTCCAAATGAGAAGGGTAGGAGATCTACCAAACCTCCCACCAATATTGAGCAGGAACCCAAAGCAAAACAGGTTATAATAGCAAATCTCAATTAGGGTACCGCTCCTGCTCAGAAACCTGAGAGACCTTCGATCCAAAAAGAGAACTATTCATTAAAAGATGAAGACGCCCTGCAATTATACTCAACATCCTACTTGAGGGTGAGAAATTTACACTCCTACCTCCTAGACGCCCCGACGAAGAGGATAGGGTAGATGATGCCAAGTACTGCCTTTACCACCGGTACGTCCACCACCCAACCAAGGACTACTACATCCTGAAGAATCACCTACAAGGATTAGTTGACACGAACGTGCCATCGCTGGACTTTGAGAAAAAGGTGGTCTCCGCTAATTTGGTGACCCTTCAGTTCGACAGTTTTTTGCCTACGGAGGCACATGACGGGGTCATCCCTATTCCAAAGACAACTATGGAGGTTGTTAACCTCCTGACTGCTCAAGCCTCGGGATTGGTGCCAGTTAAAATGCCTCGGGAAGAGATCATGTGGGTACATCCCGACCTCACCGACGACCTAACCAGACCTGCCGTACGTCATGCTATCAAATCCAAAGGCATAACGGTCAAATCTTGCAATGTTGTCTCTACCTCGTACTGATAAAGAAAGGTTCGAAGCAACCAGAATCGGTCTAGAGTATTCTCGTAACTATGACCAGGCCCCTAGCAAAGAGACGGTACCGGTTGAAGCAGCATCAGCTCCCGACACATCCGAGCTAGGCACATCCCAACCTTCAACAGCGGACAAACAGAGGCAAAAGGAGGGGCGTTTCGACAAACCCCTTTGAAAGGATACTGCTACAGGGTTAGACTGACCCTATAATTTTGACATTTTGGCATAATTGGCCAATAATCTCGCCAGATTGCCGCTATTCGAACTTCTTTGCCTTTCCAAGAAGACTAGAGAGGCTCTGACTGAGGCGTTACAAAATGCCGAATCCTATTTAGGAAAGATAAGAAATCCAGACGAAGATCCTGCTGCATGTCCCAAGTGTCATAGTGTTATAGAAGCAATGCCCAATATCACATTCTTACAACATGACATACAGTTAAAAACATGACATGCAGTTAAAGAACAATAGGCATGTCCGATCCCTATACAATACAGGGTATGTTGGTACTGTCAAGGTCGACCGTATGCATATCGACCCTGGTTCATCCATAAGCGTTATCCCTCACCATCTGCTACATACCTTAGGGATCCCAATGCATTGGCTTTCTGCCACCCAAACCACGATCATTGGTTTCAATAACGACAAGAGTTGCCCAGAGGGAAAAATCTACTTGAAAATTCAGATTGATGACTTGAAGATTGAAGCAACTTGCTATGTCATTGACGTGGATGTCTGCTATAACATCCTGTAGGGGCGATCCTAGATTCACGAGCACATGATTGTGCCATCTACATTACATCAATTCTTCAAATATGTCAACAACAATGGACTGGTAAAAATTCAGTTCGTGGACATCGATCTCTTCAAAGGGTTTGAGGTTTACTACACATAATCTTGATTATTTCGAAAGAACCACCAAAGGGATTCGGGTGAAGAAACACCAAAGGGACGCTGATGATGAAGCCGAGGCTCAGACCTCCTCCGAAGGGCCTATCAGAGTACGACTAAAAGAACGCCCAACGACATCTACGACTGAGACTATAGCTCCTTTGGTAGTACGACAGAAAGGAAGATCGCCAATAAAAGAACGCCCTACGGCATCATCGGTCAAGCCCATGGCTCCTTTGGTAGTACGATTGAAAGGAAAGCCGCCTATAAACGGAAGCCCTTCTGTCAAGCTGATTGGGGTGAAGCTGTACAGTCCTCTTCACCCTACTCCATCTTTTCGTACCTCAGGTGCTTGAGGTAATAATCTTGAAGACATTATTGTACCAAACTTTCCCACATTTGATAATGTAGTCCTAGAGGACGATTTATCCTATTTCATCAATCTTTGAACTATTTTTTTGCTTATTCCCTAGAACAAAATCTGAGTTTATCGCTACAGATACAAATTGCATCTGTTTATTCTATGAAACAAGTGCTCCCCATACGTGACGTCGACTTTATAGTACCAGCATGGAAGGAGAATAAAGAACCCATTATCTTTGGCCGAGTAGACGGCTCTCAAACTCATACTCTTTGTGAGCTATAGCCTGAAGTCAGTACGGTTCAGGCTCACTACTATACTCCACAAGCTAGTCACATCATCCAAAAGATAGGCTATGACCTAGATAGTAATATGGGTCTTAATTACAAAAAAGGTCGACACTTGCCCATCAGGATTAATGTACCTAAGGGCAAATCTGACCAATATTACCAGAGAACCTACTGCGACCTCGAATATATTTTGCCTAAAATGCTTGAAGTTCCGTGATGCAAGGAAGCAACATACTCATACTCTTCAGACTCTTCTTATGATTCCGACGTCAGTATCGGGGAGGTGTTCCGTAGAATGTTATCGATAAACACGACGTCAGTGGACCAAATCAATGAAGATGACGAGCCATTCTTCGAACCTCTCGAAGTCGAACCCTGGGCTCAGCAACTTGATGCCCAATGGGAGAAACACTTTCAATTGCACGAACCGCCTACCGAAGATGAGGTTGTACAAATCGACCTAGGAGATGACTTTTCTCCTAAACCGATCTTTATCAGCAAAATTTTAAAATAAGAGGATTGTGAGTCTCTTATTGAACTTATAAGAGAATACATAGACGTCTTCGCCTGGAGCTACGAAGATATACCAGGTCTAGACTCGAATATTGTCGTACACAAACTGAATAGCTTACCTAAGGCTAAGCTAGTGAAGCAACATCAACGACATTTTTGCCCAGATACTATGAATGCTATTTAAAATGAAGTTAACTAGCTGATAATGTAAACCCCCTAAATTTCTACTACAATTTTTTTGGAATTTAATGATATTTACTAGTACTTCGTATTTATACGCCACATACAAGTTCGCATTCTCGTAATGTACGTCGCGTGCGAGTTTTCGGTTCGAAATTGCTCGTCGAGTGCGAATATGTGCGAGGTACATATTTTTGTAAAACATTTTTATTGGAGATTTTATAGAAGAATTTTAGTTTCAAAATAATACATGATAAATGTTTTAATTACATAAAGTTGTACAAACACCACATCGAGATGTGCCACAACTTATGCTTTACTGTAATATAAGTGGTAATTTAGAAAACTATTATTTTATGTAAATATATTATTTGTGTGCAAGTGACATGAAATTTATTTCATGACCACTTTGATTTTACGAAAACGAGTATAATTATTTTATTACAAAATGATATTCCAAATATTTAAACATTTACCTTAATTTATTATTATATTTTATTATTTATTAAAAAGATATTTAAAATTGGTTTTATTTAATATTTGAATTATTTTGGTAATTTAAATTTGGAAAAGATTTTATTGACCTTATTTTAAATAGCCTTTAAATTAAAGATAAGTTTTATCTATATTAAATTGGAATTGATAAATTAATTTTAAATCGATTTGAATTAATATGAAAATTATCCATTGGGATTTAAACCTTCATAATCCTTATCCAACTGGGAATTCCCACCTCCTATATAAGGAGAGCTACTCATCCATAAATTACACCATCCAAATTCTCCACTAACACATCTCATAATTCGTGCATCGTGTCTGTGTTTGTACCTCCCATCCACTATAATTCTATTTGTACAAATACAATATCGTCTCCATGTCCGACATGTCGGACACCACTTTGTCTTCGTGTTACGTAGGACACCACCACGCCATCCCTGTCGTGTCGGATAACCCGACGCGATGACACCCTAACCTAACTACAGCAAATCACCCGTTCTCCTTCATCGTAACCACCGTCGTCACCGTTACCACCATCTCCGATCTCGGACCACGGCAACCGACCTCCCTACTAAAACCACCACCATTACAGCTACCACCAAGCAGCACCACCCGAAGCCACCATCGGCCCCCGTACCTTGCGACCAGACCCAGCATCCCCCAACAAAGTAAAGGAGAAAGGGGGGGGGGAACAGAACCGCACCTCCGCGTGGTCGAGCTTTCCCCCTCCGCCACGTCGATCACCCTCCGACCGAGCTCCCCTCTGCGCATACGGGAAGCGACCGTGCCGCGCCTCCTCCGCCGGTGGGCTCCCGCCTCACAGCGGTCTCCAGCCCGAGTCGCCGCCAGCAGACCGACGCCGCAGCCGTACAACGCTCCACCGTGCCGTTTGTCTTCGCCTGGCCGCCTCGACAACCACTCGCCGCCCGGAGCCGTCAACCCCCTTCCGCTTTCCAGCACCGTGCCCGTAGCTCCGACGTGCTCCTCCACGGCCACAGCGACACCCGACGCTACTTAGCCGGCGCCGGCGCTTGACTCCTCGCGCCCGCCTCTAGATCGATGTTTCTGCTGCGCCGAGCGATTCCTCCGCCGTCGACTGCGACGAGCACCGACTGCCGCTTCTCCGCTCCTCTTCCAGCAGCCAACACCCGACTCCGTCGCGTCTTTCCACCTCCACCCGACCGTCGGAAGCCATCAGATCTCTCGCCCGCGCCAAGCCCTCGTCCTCCGTGTCTCGCCGTCTCCGCGCCAGGCGCGTCGTCCAAAAGTCGGCGCCGCCTCCGCAAGCCAATGTGCCCAGACCCGGCCGCCTCCGACGCCGTCAGCGCCATCGGCCACGACACCGGAGCCGCTGGTAAACCCCTCACCGCTCTCTCTTTCCCTCTCTTACATGTCGAATTAGGGAAGGAAGAAAATGGCTGTTTAGGTTTTTTTAAGGGTTTTATTATTACTGATATTATTATTATTATTATTATTATTATTATTATTTATACTAATATTATTATTAATATTATTTTTATTCTTATTATTTTAATTTTTAGTATTATAAGAAATGATATTTCATGTATATATGGTATGGGTATTATTATTAACATCATTTATAATATTAGTAGTATTATTACGGTATTAATAAATGCATTATTTTAGAAATTCTAGAAATATATATTTTTGTCAATATTATTATTAATAATTGCATTATTTTGATAAACGTGAAATTTTAGTCCAAAGGCATTTTTTTACTTTTCGAGGATTTCTGTAACTAATAGGAAAGGCACTTTTCAAAGTTATAAATGATTTATAGTATTCCCAATATTATCTAAATTATTTTTACTAATAAAAATATAGTTTTTAACCTATAAAATTTTATTTTTATAAACTTAGATTTTTCCTAAAAACGTATTCTTGAATTTCACGTATTTGTGTAAAATATTTTACTAATAAAACCTAGTCTTCAAAATAGTATAGATAATTTCTAAAAATAGCAGCCGTATCACTCCCTCAAATTCCCTTCAACTATCTTAGATGATCATGACTAATCCTATCCTTACTTCCTTTCCGATTTCGGACCCCTACGTCTCGATCGTGGCTATTGGACTATTGGGACATGACAGAACATCGTACCACCAAACGACACACAAGATACCTTGCCATATTTACTGCTTACATTTAGTTACAATTTATTTCGTTTATTGTATCTATATTCCTTGTTTATTATTTTTTTGCTTGTGGACCTAGAGTTAAGAGACTTCCGTCAATAGAATGCATGTCATTGACTTTGTCACGATTGTATCACGAGATATGTGTGAGCTGTGAGTAACATGTAGAGTTTACTTGCGTGTTGGCTGATCCCCCGTGCGCATGCGTAGGAATAACTGTCAATAGATGCATGTTAGAAGACTTGACAATTATTAAGTATAAAACAGTGTTGCGGAAGTGACACGTGTTGGTGTGTCATGGTTACGATGCATGTATAATATCATTGGGGGAGGGGGACAGCTACTAGCGTAGGAGCTATATTTACTTTTGCACATTTGTGGGCCGATAGCGACTCTGATGAGTGCTACTTATTGCCCATGGCCGATAGTGACTCGGATGAGCGCTACCTACTGCCACTCTTTATTTACTCTGCTGATCCTACTGCCCCTGCGTAGAATGTTGTCCTCAAAGTGCATATCACTTAGACGGTTAGGAACCCAGTTGTGTCGTAGTTTATATTATTTATATTTGCAGTTATAATGGCATGTTCTTCTTGTATTTTGTTACGTCCCTCTGAGGACCTGGTGATCTCTCCAGGTGTGTGTTTCGTGATTTTTGTAGGTGCTCTAGCTAAGTCCATGTCTTCCTTCCTTCGTGATGATTTCTCGTCATTTGCTTTGCCCGACCAAATCAGTTATTTGTATATTTCTTTCTTATTTAAACTTGTTGGTAGTGGATATGTCTTCGCCCAACATTTGTACAAATGACTATTTGATTATATCATTAAAACTTCATAATTGTGGATGAGATTTAGTTTGAGCATGGCTTTCTATATTTTACAGCTTATGTATACATATGAGCCTTTTATTTACTTATATGTATACAGCTGGCATGATACGTAACTAGTCCCAAGTATTTTGGGACTGGGGTGTTACATGTTTTTATGGTGGCCCATGCAGGTCAAGTTGCCGTGTCGGTTACATGACTGTATCGAACGGACCTGCAATATAGGATTAAAGTCTAGAATATCATCCACCTACTTGACATCCTTTCTTGACTTTAAATTTTGAACTCTCGTTCGACCTCATTGATCTACATCTTGCTTGAGCCCTTTCTACCGTAATCCTTATTTCCACACTTGATAGGAAGATGACTACACTAATATATGCTCATAGGTCAACCACATGGCTAGAAGGATTACATTGACAACTTGTATGCATTGAGATCCTATTTGAGTTATAAAGATCTGAGGATAAGAGGGACCACATTTTCAAGAAGTATGAACTTAGAGATTAGTTAATTCCAAGTTGGGTAGTAGCAACATTAAAAACTTTGAAGGATTGTTAGAATTTTATCTACAAAATGATAGTGGAATCTATATACAATTGAGAAAGGAAATTGAATTGATTTTGAAAAATAATTATGATTCAGTGAATTATAGCTATACATCCTTGAAGAGATATAAAGATAGTTGAAAAGAAATTTTTATGCTGCTGTAAGATTTATGAGGACGATTGATAAAGCTTGGTAAAATCCTAAGATTTTAAATTGGGTTGGATGGTTACAATTAATAAGATCATGAAATTTTGAATTTCAAGTTTGAAGTAATGATATTGAAATTCTGGTTTAAAATATTTGGAAGAAATGGAAACGATTGTTGAGGAAAATTTCAAATTTAAAATCGTGTCATTTGATTGAGGATTTACAAATCTATTTAGATTTTGGGTTTAAAAAGTTGTGATCATGGATATCAAATTTTGGTAATTTTTTTTGAATATTGAGTTTAAAAATTGAATTGCTAATATTAAATTTTGGAAAAGTTACTAACGACGTGATGAAAGGTCATTTTGATTGATTAAAGGAATTACCATTTAAAAGTTGAGATTATG
Organism: Iris pallida; assembly: GCA_029216955.1. NCBI lineage: Eukaryota > Viridiplantae > Streptophyta > Magnoliopsida > Asparagales > Iridaceae > Iris > Iris pallida. Next base: position 4,995,227 of record JANAVB010000599.1, on the reverse strand, counting down.
TTTGAATGACTTAGAATTGAAGTTATGATTGATGAGTGCGTTAAAATATTGAGCCAAATTTTTTAGATTGCTCATGAAATGCTAAGGATTTAACTTGAATTTTTGAGAAAATTTTGGAGTTTTAAAGTTATGAAGAAATATTAAAATTTTTATAGATTCATGGTTTATGAACTCTTGAGTTTGAAGGTTGGAGTAAAAATGTTAAATCGTAAAAAAGTTAGTAGTAACGGGATGAAAGATCACTTGGAGAATTATGGAAGAGATTAAACTTTAATCATGATAAATTAGACGGCTTGGAGTAAATACAAATTATGGTTGTTCATTTTGGAAAATTTATTTAGAAACTCTTTGAAGGAAACTTGGGTTTTAAATTTTAGGCCGCCAAGATAACCCTAATAGGTTAGAAGGATTCCACACTAAGTGCCATATCCCTCATGGCCATGATGGTAGTATAAACACAAGTGTTGTTAGTCATCTACAAAATCATGTGGTTATATTTCAATCTTGACTCACTCGACATTCACTCAATTCTAAATTTTATCATGACTATTTAACCATTTAAAACTTGAGAAATGATTAGATTGCTCAATCTAAGTGGCTATCATATCTCTAGAAACTGTATTCTAACTTACTTTACCTTGATCTACTAGAATCCGAATTATCTTTGTTTCATGCTTTAACTTGGTCATTTATTTTGTGCGATAAATCATTATCTCATTAACTCCCACTTTCTACTTTAGGTTCTTTGGTGTCCTTTATCGTGACTTGGATATTTGGAGCACAATACTAGAATTTTTCTTCCAAAAAATTCCATATACAAGACCTAGACGAGCCCACCTTTATGTAGGTATATCATGTCCTACTAAAACACACCTCCTTGTACTCTATTTTTTTGACACGAATTTCGGGTCATAAAGACTAAATCATAACCCTACCATGGTACCGATATACTTTTCGACCACAGATAAGGACTCAATCTCGACTAAATTTTTGAACCCGATAGGTGATGATGTTCTACTTGATTTCCTTTAATGCTCAATTTTGTGCCTTACCTTGATTGCTTAACTCGTTGTCCCATCACACTACTAGTTTAACTCTTGTAAGTTGGGTGGAATACCTCACGACCTAACCAACATTTTGTGGACCACATTGATAGGTTCACTTGGACCATAGAATTCAACGGACCCTAACTTATCTAGTCAACCAAGCCGACTGTATAGGCCCAAACTTTGGGCAAGACTTAGATTTTAAAGGATCTTGGACTATTTAATTTCCTTCATCATCCACTGCTTATATTTTGACTATCTTATGTTGCTATTATAGTCTAGTTTTACAAGCTTACTCTTTATCGAGCTTGTTCGTGACATATGTTTATTGTGGGCGTCCACTAATACATTGTCTAATCAGAATCGACGTACTATGGTCTGATCAACCATAGTGCACTTGGTTCGCTTTTGTATATTGTTCAACGTGGATGGAGACATAGTTAAACTTGGCCCTAGAGTCTCACCGCGACCGCCTTGGCAATTCTTTTTGGAACTTATTCAATCGTCTTTGAACCACTCATTCGAATTCGATAATGTCTTCTTCGAACTCTTTATTTTTGCCCTCCGCCTGTTTTAGAAAGACAAACACCCGTACTTGATATTCTCTTAGTTGTCTACTGTCTATTGCCAAGATAGTTAGCCAGTTACCAACCGATGTAATTGTAACCCCATCTTGAGTTAATCGTCCTCCTCGTGACACTAGATTCATTATCACGACTTTTTAATCATTCTTGAGACTTAAGAATGATTCAAATCATTTCCTTAATCAAACGTAAACCCAAACGACCATATCTTCGCAAGGAACCCTAACTCCCAAGTCCCTAAGTTATTCTCTTTGATCCATCCAATGCCTTATTATTTCTTGAATTGTGTTATCATGATTGTCTTAGCTAGCGACCCTCGTCCATTACCATATTCGTGAATTATTTTCCTATTTAACGAATAAATGACTTTCTAATTGCATATTTATGTTAAACACCGCTTCCTTGCCTCGCCAAATGAATTGTTCATACTTTCTTATCATTAAACTCTTGTACCCTACCTATTCCTAAATTTCGAGGACGAAATTCTTGTAAGTTGAGTAGGATGTAAACCTCCTAAATTTCTACTACAATTTTTTTGGAATTTAATGATATTTACTAGTACTTCGTATTTATACTCCGCATACAAGTTCGCATTCTCGTAATGTACGTCGCGTACGAGTTTTCGGTTCGAAATTGCTCGTCGAGTGCGAATATGTGCGAGGTACATATTTTTGTAAAACAATTTTATTGGAGATTTTATAGAAGAATTTCAGTTTCAAAATAATATGTGATAAATATTTTAATTACATAAAGTTGTACAAATGCCACATCGAGATGTACCATAACTTATGTCTTATGTTTTATTGTAATATAAGTGGTAATTTAGAAAACTATTATTTTATGTAAATATATTATTTGCATGCAAGTGACATAAAATTTATTTCATGACCACTTTAATTTTACGAAAACGAGTATAATTATTTTATTGCAAAATGATATTCCAAATATTTAAACATTTACCATGATTTTCAAAATTAATTATTATTATATTTTATTATTTATTAAAAAGATATTTAAAATTTGTTTTATTTAATATTTGAATTATTTTGATAATTTAAATTTGGAAAAGATTTTATTGACCTTATTTTAAATAGCCATTAAATTAAAGATAAGTTTTATTTATATTAAATTGGAATTGATAAATTAATTTTAAATCGATTTGAACTAGTATGGAAATTATTCATTGGGATTTAAACCTCCCTAATCCTTATCCAACTGGAAATTTCCACCTCCTATATAAGGAGAGGTACTTATCCATAAATTACACCATCCAAATTCTCCACCAACACATCCCATAATTCGTGCATCGTGTCTATGTCCGTACCTCCCATCCACTATAATTCTATTTGTACAAATACAACATCGTCTCCGTGTCTGACATGTCGGACACCACTTTGTCTCCATGTCACGCAGGACACCACCACGCCATCCCTGTCGTGTCGGATAACCCGACGCGACGACACCCTAACCTAACTACAGCAAATCACCCGTTCCCCTTCCCCGCAACCACCATCGTCACCGTCACCACCATCTCCGATCACGGACCACGGCAACCGACCGTCCTACTATAACCACCACCATCACAGCTACCACCAAGCAGCACCACCCGAAGCCACCATCGGCCCCCGCACCCTGCGACCAGACCCAGCATCCTCCAACAAAGTAAGGAAGAAAGGGGGGAACAGAACCTCACCTCCGCGTGGTCGAGCTTTCCTCCTCCGCCACATCGAGCACCCTCTGGCCGAGCTCCCCTCTGTGCGTACGGGAAGCCACAGTGCCGCGCCGCCTACGCTGGTGGGCTCCCGCCTCACAGCGGTCTCCAGCCCGAGTCGCCGCCAGCAGACCGACGCCGCAGCCATACAACGCTCCACCGCGCCGTTTGTCTTCGCCTGGCCGCCTCGACCACCACTCGCCGCCCTAAGCCTTCAACCCCCTTCCGCTTCCCAGCACCATGCTCGTAGCTCCGGCGTGCTCCTCCACCGCTACAGCGGCAGCCAACGCCACTTAGCCGGCGCCAGCGCTTGACTCCTCGCGCCCGCCTCCAGATTGACGTTTTCGCCGCGCCGAGCGATTCCTCCGACGTCGACCGCGGCGAGCACCGACCGCCGCTTCTCCGCTCCTCTTCCAGCGGCCAACACCCGACTCCGCCGTGTCTCTCCACCTCCATCCGGCCGCCGGGAGCCATCAGATCCACCGCCCACGCCAAGCTCTCGTCCTCCGCGTCTCGCCGCCTCCGCGCCAGGTACGTCGCCCAAAAGTCGGCGCCGACCACTCCTCCGCAAGCCGATGTGCCCAGACCCGGCCGCCTCCGACCCCACCAGCGCCGTCGGTCATGATGCCGGAGCCGTTGGTAAACCCCTCACCGCTCTCTCTCTCTCTCTCCCTCCCTCTCTTACATGTCGAATTGGAGGGGGGAAGGAAATAGATGTTTAGGTTTTTAAGGGTTTTATTATTACTGATATTATTATTATTATTATTATTATTATTATTATCAATATTATTATTTATATTAATATTAATAATAATAATAATAATAATATTATTATTATTATTATTTTCAGTTTTAGTATTATAAGAAATGATATTTCATGTATATATGGTATGGGTATTATTATTAACATCATTTATAATATTAGTAGTATTATTGCAGTATTAATAAATGCATTATTTTAGGAATTCTATAAATATATATTTTTGTCAATATTATTATTAATAATTGCATTATTTTGATTACGTGAAATTTCAGTCTAAATGTATTTTTTTACTTTTCGAGGATTTTTGTAACTAATAGGAAAGGCACTTTTCAAAGTTATAAATGATTTCTAGTATTCCCAATATTATCTAAATTATTTTTACTAATAAAAATATAGTTTTTAACCTAGAAAATTTTATTTTTATGATCTTATATTTTTCCTAGAAACGTATTCTTTAATTTCACGTATTTGTGTAAAATATTTTACTAATAAAACCTAGTCTTCAAAATAGTATAGATAATTTCTAAAAATAGCAGTCGTATCTCTCCCTCAAATTCCATTCAACTATCTTAGATGATCATGATTAATCGTATCTTTACTTCCTTTCCGATTTCGGACCCCTACGTCTCGATCGTGGCTATTGGACTATTGGGACATGATAGAACATTGTACCACCAGGCGACACACCAGGCAAGATACCTTACCATATTTACTGCTTACATTTAGTTGCATTTTATTTTGTTTATTGTATCTATATTTCTTGTTTATTATTTTCTTTTTGCTTGTGGACCTAGAGCTAAGGGACTTCCGTCAATAGAATGCATGTCATTGACTTTGTCACGATTGTATCACGAGATGTGTGTGAGCTGTGAGTAACATGTAGAGGTCACTTGCGTGTTGGCTGATCCCCCGTGCACATGCGTAGGAATAACTGTCAATAGATGCATGTTAGAAGACTTGACAGTTATTAAGTATAAAACATTGTTGTGGAAGTGACACGTCACTACTAAAATATGCTATATTAGCGATGTTGTTTAGCGACGAAATAAAATACCGTCGCTAAATATGTAATATAGCGACTCCCTTCTATTGACATCGTAAAACGTCGCTGAATAGCGACGTTCAACGACAATAGATAAATTATGTCGCGAAATAGCGACGTTCAGCGACATATTATTAAATATGTCGCCATGTATTAAAATGGTTACGACGTTTAGCGACGTCGACTGTTGACGTCGCTAACTTTTTTACTTAGGGCACAGTCTGTTTCCTTTTCCCCCTCACTCGAAAATATTGTAATTTTTCCTCGATCAGCTCTTGGCGACTCCCTCCCCCCCCGGAGACTCCCTCCCCCCCGGCGACCCCTACCCCCCTCCCGTCGAGCTCCTCCTCCCTCAATTCGAGCTACTCCTCCTCTCCGGTAAACCCTAACCTAACTCCTCCTCCTCCTTCTCTCCCACACACACACACATACACAGACACACACAGAGACACACACGGACACACGAACACACACACACACAGACACACACGGACACACACACACACAGCTATTGTGTGTGTTTGAGTAGGGATGGCAACTTCCCTCGAACCCGACGAGGACCCGAATTTTTTTTTCCGATAGGGACGAGTTTGGGATATAGAAATGGGGATGGGGAATGGAATGAAGATTAAACAAAATCCCTGATAACAGTAACAACAAAGCTCATGTATCCGAGCATGTACCTACCCTGCATATAGGAAGGCCACAGACTAGTACAAACCAGGTAGGGATTTCGAAGACATGTTAGGCATGAACTCCTCTTTGATACCCATTAGACAATAATAGGTGAACTTCCCTTTATATTCAAACAGATACCAAGTCAATGCAAGAGTGTCCATGTTATGTTATAAGGTTTTCACCTAGATATCAGATTTGACTAGCATATCTAGGTAGCAATTGGTACCAGAGAGTGCTGATACCAAGTCACTGCAAGTGTGCACAAGACTTGGGGCTATGTACTAGCAGACCTGTAAATAGGTGCTTGTGTGAGTAGAAGGGTCTGTAGCAATTTGAGGGATAAGTAGGATTTAATTCATTCCTTTGTATAAGTGTTCACTTGTAGAAAAGTTGGCCATGGTGATATTCCCAGTTCTAGTTAGGAACCTCATATGGGGCTCTGATACCTGGTAATGCCTAGGGACAGGTTAAGCCTCAGGATATTAGGCAGTGGAGTTGGCTTATGCATAATGTTTTAAAGTACATGATAGTATCTGATTTGAGATACTTGCAGCAGACAATTAGTAAGGAGTGGTTTACAGTCATAGAGTAGATGGGTGTTTAGGTATGGGCTCGAACCAGAGTAGGTAAGTTGGTATCAGGACATCAAAGGCTTGTGTACTAACAAATAGGATTAGAGGGTACGTGCTTGTACCTACTATTATGCTCGGATACATGAGTACATTGTTAAACAGGGACGGGGATGGAGATAAAAATTTAAACCCGATCGGAGATGGAGTACATTGTTAGATCATTAGCTAGTATTAGAGAGAGAATTATTGTAATTGCCAAGTGTAGGTAAGGATTGGGTATCTCAAGATACTAAGTTATAAGGTAAATATAGCTACACATATATATGTGTGTGTGTGTGTGTAGAGTTGAGAGTAATTGATTAGTGTGTGATACTAAATATATATGGGGATATAGATATTAGTGTGTGTATGCATTAGCTATAGGTTTGTGTAGTGTGACATTATATTCATGGGGTCTTTGACTTTGTCATGGGGTCTTAGATATCGATTGTAGGTGACATTATATTCAAGTCTTGAAAATTGATGTTAAGACAATTTTCAACTTGACTCTGGCGATATCGAAACAAATCTAGTATGTCTGAATGAGATTGGCATCAGTAAGAATCGATAGCGAATGTGTACACGTTGGATGCACAAGAACTTATGTGCGATATAGCATGGTTATTAGTAACTGTCCGCTACTAATGTGTGTCCCATAATAAGACATAGTATACGAATTTGTGCCTATTGGATAATGTGTGTCCATCTTTGCAGAATTATTTCCAAATGGATATGAATTACTACTTGCAGAATCATTTATGGATGTACAATTGTCGTCCTGATGATATGTGTGGTGTGCGGGATGAATACATAACGGAAGTAGAGCAGTTCCTGCAGTTTGCTAAGGCGTTCCCTCAGTACATGGACGGCACCAAAATTAAGTGTCCGTGTGTGAAATGTCATAACGTGAAATATTATCCAGAAGTGAAAGTGACATATCATTTGTACTCGAGGGGTTTCATGTCTAATTACTATCAGTGGACCGCACACAGAGAACTTATGTCTTTAGCATCAGAGCCGGAGCCTTATGTTGAGCCGTATATGCATGCGGGACCTAATTTTGTTTCAGATAATTATGCATACGACGACGGGTGCGTGAACATGGTTTTCGATGCTGCGGGGCCTAGTTTCGTTCATGATGCAGCTGAGGAGGCACCGAATGTCGATGCTGCAAAGTTCATGGAGTTGCTGGAGAATGTAAGGACTCCATTGTATTCTGGTTGTGAGGATCATTCACCGTTGGAGGTGGTTACAAGACTGTTGAGCATTAAGTCAGATTTTAACATATCGTAAGAATGCTACAACCGAGTATTGGAGTTGTTTATAGAGATCTTGCCGACGGGTGCTAAGTTACCTAAAGACTTCTATCGGTCTAAGAGGATGGTGAGATCGATCTGGATGGGATACGAAAAAATCGATTCTTATCGCAATGGGTGCATGCTGTACTACAAAGACGACAAGGACACAGATGTGTGCAGATTTTGTGGTACTGATCGCTATAAGACAACTAGTACAGGAACGTCTACCGGTGCAAGAAGATCGATCGATTCAATGCACTGCTTGCCTTTAACGTCGCGGTTGTAAAGATTATTTATGGTGAAAGAGACAGTCGAAAATATGAGTTGGCACATGCAAGAACAGATTGAAGGAGTATTGGATCACCCATCTGATGGAGAAGCATAAAATTACTTTGATCGAGTGTATTCTGATTTTGCTTCAGATCCGCGTAATGTCAGGTTGGGGCTATCTTCTGACGGTTTTACTTCTTTTGGTCTTTCGGGATCCTAGTATTTGTGCTGGCCTGTGATTGTCACTCTGTATAACCTACCGCCTTGGATGTGCATGAAGACTCAGTATATGTTTCTAACCGTTATAATTCCTGGCCCGAACAATCCCAAGAGGAACATTGATGTGTACTTACAGCCTTTGATAGATGAGTTGAATCAGTTATGGGAAGAAGGCGCTAACACGTCCGATGTTTCCAGGAAGCAGAATTTTCAGATGAAGGCAACCCTTATGTGGACCATCAACGACTTTTCGGCCTATGGAATATTATCTGGATGGAGCACTCATGGTCGTCTCTCATGTCCGTATTGCATGGACCGTACTAAGGCTTTCCACTTGAAATACGGAGGAAAACCGTACTTATTTGATTGTCATCGACAATTTCTGCCAAAAGATTATCCGTTCAGAAGATGAGCTAAACGAACTAGATGAATTTTCAGAAGAGGATTAAATCTGTACGTTTGTTTTATCATCATATTTGATACTTTAGTGACACTTTTATCATATAAATCCGTGACACTTTAGTGACACTTTTATCTGTGACTATGATATTTTTGAAAAATCTGTGATGTCTATTATATAAATATGTATATTTGTTTTATTGTCATATGTTATTATCAGGTATGACTAGACCCGGACGACGCGGAGGATATTATGTTAGGCAGTCCCGTCTGCCTCGGGCTGGGGATGCAGATTCTGTACCCTCATTCTCATCTCCGAGTACGCCAGTGTACCATTCTGTTCCGGTCCATTATCGGGTCATGGCAGTTCCAGCAGGTTGGCGACTCCTCCCTCGCCGTCCAGCATTCCTGATCCCGCGTCCAGCATTCCTCCTGCGTCCAGCATTCCTCCTGCCGACGGCTCCATGGGGAAAGCCGATGCCGAGCATATGGAGGACGACGATCAGACTGATCCTGCCCAGCAAGAAGGTAAAAGCGACCCTCCATGCTCTCCCCCGGACGAGACGCGCATGAAGATTTGGACGGACGGGCCTACGAAGTAAGTTAATTAGTTAATATATATTTCTCAAATAATTATATGTACATATATATTCATGAAATTTATTATTGTATAGATATCGACCTCCTGCAGTACAGAGACAGCTGGAGTTATTTCTGAGGCAGAACTACGGTGGGCCTTGGATTAACTACTCAGATGCTCCCGCAGATAGGAAGGCCTTTTGGTTGGCCCACTTCAAGGTAAAAAATTTGTTTATTTTTAAATTTTAATAATCATTTGTGTATATTATATAACTTTTCTATTTTACTTCTTGTGGAGGACCTATTTCTATCCACTACACCGGGCGGCAAAGATCGAGGCCCAATTTTCTGCCGTCGCAGGCAAGCTCATCCGTGATGCGATCCACGACCAGAAGTCTCGTGATCGCTCCGGAAAGTCGATCCATGGTTGGATCACGCCAGAGCAGTGGACTGCGATGAAGGCTAGATTTACCGAGGCCAGGTACCAGGAGCGGTCTGACAAGGCCAAGATGGCGCGGTTGAGCGCCAGTAAGTGGTGTGGTGGCTCCATTTCGAATACGGAGCATTTTCGTCGTCTGGTACGTTTTCTATGACGAACATCATTTTATATATAGTTGGATAGAATGTTTAATACTAATAATAAATAATATATTTTAACAGGTAAAAAAGGATGAGGACCCGAACATGGTGACCGTCTTTCTGGTCACCCATCGTAGGGTTGGGGAGTTCATTGACGAGAGGGCGACGCAGGCATATGTACGTTCTATTCTTTATATTAATTTACTATAATTTAGAAAATAGGAAAATAGATATCAATATAGACTTTAGCAAACACTTATACGTTAGCAAATATTGTTCTAGGCCGAATTTCGTCGGCTACAAGAGGAGTCGGCTGCTGCTGCTAGTGCGTCAGCAGAGGGAGGGGCTGGTACTTTCTTCCAGCCGCCTACAGCTCTATCGCCGGACGACCTCTGGATGACCGCCGTTGGTGGTCTTCAGAAGGGTATGTACTACGGTACGGGATCCTACGATGCCTATTTGGCTTCAGAGTCATCCCGGGCCCCCTCTGTCAGTGCGCAGTCTCCAGCTTCGCAGGCGTCATCACGAGCTCAGGATATTCATCGTCAGATCGACGAGCTGCGTCGTGAGTTGCAGCAGGAGATTTCTGATCACCTTACCGCAGAGTGACGATCCGACCCTCCGATGATCACCGGACGATTTGATGCGGTTGAGCGCAGTATATAGGAGCTGATGAGTCTGCAGCAGGCTACAGCTGCCAGCTTGCACACGCTCACCGAGTCTATACAGCGCACAGAGTGTAGACATATTGAGCTGGAGGGATCGCAGAGGACCATGTCTGCCTCTCTCACCCAGGTACAAACTTCGATTGAGGAGAGTACTCAGAGGATGGTGAGTACCCTTGCTGCGCATGGTAAGCGACTGCGAGAGCTGGAGCAGATACGTCCTTCCAGACCATCGACGGCGCCGACTCCAGACATTGTACTGCCTTCTACTACCCCTACGGTGCATCTCACATAGGAGCAGTATGAGTACATGCTATCCCAGATGCGCGACAGGGGTCCTCAATGATCCAGTAGATTTTTTTATCATCTTTGTATGTATTGGCCCTATGGGCCCATTGACCATTCTGTACATTGATTTTTATTATTATTTGACTTTGTTGGACATGTATGTTTGTTGGACATGTATGTTTGTGATATTTAATTTGTTGGTATTTCATTGAGTATATGTATGATATTTAGTTGTAGACTGTTTTGATGGGAGACTGTTATTCATCTATTAGTTATAGACTGTTATGATGGGAGACTGTTAATTATATATGAAGATATCTACGACGGGGATGACAAATATACCTACGCTGGGTTATAAGTGATGATCTGATATACAAAGGAGGTACTGCCCAAATTTTAAAAAATATAATGTATATTTTTGTGTGTGTCTGTGTTTACAGTGTATATGAAATGCAGTGTTCGGAACCATCGATAGTTTTGATTACTGTTGTATGTTTTATCTTGGACAGAAAGAGCAACTGTTCAGGGTATACTTCTGAGAGCTTTATTTTCACATCCTTCACCCTCTCAGGATGTCGTACAGGATCCCGAGAAGGTGAAGGATGTGAAGAGGAAGCTCTGAGAAGTGCATCCTGAACCGTTGCTCTTTCTATCCAAGATAAAACATAGAACAGTAAGCAAAACTGTCGATGGTTCGAACACTGCACTTCACACACATTGTAAATACAGACTCACAGCATAACAAAAATACACATCATATTTTTAAATTTTTTCAGTATTCTACGACGGATGGCGACGGATCTGCGACGTACGGGGACATCGCTAATACGTCGCCAATTAACGGCATTACATCGCTGTACATCGCTACTTTCCTGACGTGGCAGGCATGCCATGTCATTACATGACATGCAATGAACGTCGCTAAGTAGTCACACTACGTCACTAATTTGGCGACGTAATGTTTTCATCGCTCTCCGACGCTAACTTTGCGACGACCGAGCGACACGAAAGTGACGTCGCAAACAGCGACGTAGGGCGACGAATTTGTCATCTGCGACTAGCTTTTTTATGACCTTTATTTTTTGTCGCTAAAGTCGTCGCTAATTATCTTTAGCGACGTATTTTTCTTAATTAGCGGCGTATCTGGACGTCGCTAATCTGCCTTATTTTAGTAGTACGTGTTGGTGTGTCATGGTTACGATGCATGTATAGTATCATTGGAGGGAGGGGTCAGCTACTAGCGTAGGGGCTACATTTACTTCTTGCACATTTGTGGGCCGATAGCGACTCTGATGAGCGCTACTTACTGCCCATGGCCGATAGTGACTTGGATGAGCGCTACCTACTGCCACTCTTTATTTACTCTACTGATCCTACAGCCCTGTGTAGAACATTATCCTCAAAGTGCATATCACTTAGACGGTTAGGAACCCAGTTGTGTCATAGTTTATAGTATCTACATTTACAGTTATAATGACACGTTCTTCTTGTATCTTGTTACGTCCCTCTGAGGACCTGGTGATCTCTCCAGGTGTGTGTTTCGTAATTTTTGCAGGTGCTCTAGCTAAGGCCACGTATTCCTTCCTCCGTGATGATTGCTCGTCATTTGCTTCGCCCGATCAAATCAGTTATTTGTATATTTCTTTCTTATTTAAACTTGTTGGTAGTGGATATGTCTCCGCCCAACGTTTGTACAAATGATTATTTGATTATATCATTAAAACTTCATAATTGTGGATGAGATTTAGTTTGAGCATGGCTTTCTACATTTTACAGCTTATGTATGTATACGAGCCTTTCATTTACTCGTATGTATACAGCTGGCATGATACGTAACTAGTCTCAAGTATTTTGGGACTGGGGAGTTACAGATAATGAGCAGTTTCATCCATAAGGAACAATACCCAGATTGGGTATCCAATATTGTCCCAGTTACTAAGAAGAATGGGAAGATTCTAATCTGCATAGATTTCCACAATCTAAATACCGTCTGCCTAAAAGACAAATTCTCGTTACCCATCACTGATGTGATGGTCGATAACACCTGCGAGTTTGAGTGCATGTCTTTCATGGATGGCTACGCTGGCTATAATCAGATCAAGATATTCCCAAACGATGAGAAACATACATCATTTCGGACTCCGATGGGGGTATTCTGTTACACAGTGATGCCCTTTGGTTTAAAGAATGCAGGCGCTACATACCAGCATGCCATGAGTACTATATTTTGCAAACTCTTGCGTAAGACAGTCGAATGCTACGTTGAAGACATCACGGTCAACAGTCGCTTTCGTGGAGTTTACCTCCATGATTTAAGAACCGTCTTCGATTTGATGAGGACACACCAATTAAAGTCCTTCCTAGGGGTGCCCAGTGGCAAGTTCTTATCTTTCATTATTACTTCAAAGGGTATCCATGTTGAACCTAAGAAGACAAAAGCCATCATCAAAATACAACCGCCAAGGAACCTCTGTGAACTTCGTGGTCTTCAAGGACGCTTAGCATACATCCAAAGGTTTATCTCTAACCTCTCAGGTCGTTGTAAACCCTTTACCAAGCTAATGAAGAAAGGATTATCTTATATCTGGACTGAGGAGTGCCAACAAGCCTTTGAAGACATTAAAAGGTACCTTATGAACCCTATAGTCTTAGTAGCCCCAGTCATGGGAAGGCCCTTTTTGCTGTACGTTCGAGCATTAGATCACTCCCTCGGAGCCTTGTTAGTCCATAATAGGAACGCGAGTCATGAACAAGCTATCTATTACATCAGTTGTCAGCTGATCGGAGCCGAACCCAGATACACTCCTGTGGAGAAAGAGTGCCTCGTCCTCATCTTTGCTATCCAAAAAACCTGACATTATATAATGGGACATACAATTCATGTCATCTCCTGGGTCAAAACCCTTAGGATCCTCATGACCAAACCAGGAGCATTAAATTCATGCCTTGCCACATGGGCGATACTATTATCTCCTTATGACATGGTATTTGTCCCAAAAAAGACGGTCAAGGGTCAAGCATTGGCTAATTTTCTGGCTGCTATCCCGTAGCTGAGACGTCAAAACGTTACGAGGATATCCCAAACGAAGTAATGTATGCCCACACCACGACAGATGAGCCAGTTTGGCGACTATTCTTTGACGGTGCTTCAAGAACAGGACCCAAAGGCGATACCGTTGCAGGAGTGGGGGTAGTATTAATCTCCCCTGGCGACTTGGTTATCCAACGTGAATATTCACTTCCAGAACCATGCTCTAATAACGTCGCTGAGTACAACGCTCTTATCATTAGGCTCCGGCTCGCTAAAGAGCTGGGAGTCGACTTTCTGAAAGCTTATGGCGACTCTCAACTAATTGTCAACCAGGTTCGAGGACAATAGAAGGTCGACATGAGAATCTAGTCCTATACCATCAAACATCGATTTTCGTAATCTCTACCTTTACAGGTTTCTTTATAGAACACGTTCCCCGGTTACAAAACCTGGAAGCTAATACTCTAGCAGGACTTACGACATCAATAGCAGCACCTATCGGAACTCAGCACATTATTACAGTGATAGGTCAAGAGTTGGTATGCCCTAAGAATAACTTATGCATTCTGTCTTACCATTCTACAGGGGTGGAGGAAGACGTTCGAGACTGGCGATCCTCTTTTATATATTTTGCAGTGTATGAAATCTTGCCAGATAACACGAAAGAAGAAGCCTCCGTTAGAAGGCGCTATCTTCGGTTTTACTGTGATACTCAAATAAAAATATTATATCGCCGCTCCTTCGATGGACTCCTACTCCGATGCCTATCAGGTCATGAAGCTAAAGATGCATTGTGTGAATCTCATGACGGCATTTGCAGAGCTCATCAACCGGGACCTAAACTCTAAGATCGACTCAGGCGCATGGGTTACTATTGGACCACAATGATAGCTAACGCCCTGGCGTATGTTAAGAAATGTTGAATGTCTCAGATCCACACTGAATTCATTCACCAACATTCGGAGTTCTTGTATCCAACAGTGGCATCGTGTCCTTTTGATGCATGGGGGATGGATATTATCGGCATGATTTCCCCTTTCTTATCAAAGGTCATCGCTTCATTCTAGCGATAACCGACTATTTTTCTAAGTGGTTGAAATCTATACCACTCGTGGAAGTAAAAACCTCTGATGTGATCAAATTCCTTAAGCATCAAATTATTTACCGGTTTGGGTTAGCTCGGAGGATCATCCACGACAATAGTCCAAAATTTATTAGCAGCACCTTCTGCCAATTCTATGACCAAAACCGAATCCAGAGCATGGCATCGACATCCTATAACCCAAAAACCAACGGGTTGGCCGAGGCTTTCAATAAGGAAATTATCAAACTCCTTAAAAAGTCGTATCTTCCAATAAGCGTGACTGAAATTAAAAGCTCGATAAATGCCTCTGGGCTTACCGAACCACGGTCCGTACACCTACTGGTAGTATGTCATTCTCACTGGTATACAGAAGCGAAGCTATGCTCCCTTTGGAACTCCAAATTCCCTTTCTACGGGTATCTCTTAATAGTCATATGACTACATAGGCTAATCATCGCTTAAGACTAAAAGAATTGGAAGCACTCGACGAAAAGTGCCTTCAAGCTCAATAGTGCATTGAGCTATACCAGGCACGAATCTCAGGAGCTTTCAACAAAAAAGTCAAAGAAAGGTTATTTTGGGTCGGTGAACTTTTCCTATCTGTTAGAAGGCCAATGATTATGACTCACAAGACAGTGGAAAGTTCCAACCTAAATGGGAGGGACCGTTTGTTGTTGAAATGGTCTATTCCAATGGCGCGTACCGGCTAGTAAAATCTAATGGAGATTAGCTCATGATGCCTATTAATGGCAAGTTTTTCAAGAAATATTATGTATAAGCAAAGATAGAGAGTGTAGATGTCCAATTTATCTCCCACTCCTACATTTGTTCTTATCATATTTTTGTTTAAATATCTACCATGTCCATATTACCTCTGAGTATGCATTCTTATATGCCCATCTTGCTTCAACACGTCCATATTATCTCTATTGACAAGACCGTCACTATGATTTATCCTCTGCACCTAGTTCTAGGCGTATTCATGATAAGTCCACTAAACAAATATATTCTTAAGAGAACAAACATGTCCATATTACATTTGAGTAGTTCCTATGTTTCTTACCATGTTTTCTAAGACCTCTGAGTAAGTTACTTAAAGTAGAATCCGATGTTTTTCATGTTCATATCACCTCTGAACAAGCATACAAATATTGCATATATAATAAGATAAAAATAAGACAAGGAAAAGAGATTGCTTCATTATTTCTTTTTAAAAAGACAAAGGTCTACAAAAAGAGGAAAACCCCAAAAGGAAAGAAAAGAAAAGAAATATCATCACTGTTGGGTGATGTTAACACAGAGTTCGTCAAGTCGCTGCTTTAACATGTCCATCTGCTCCTGGACCTTCGCCTTCGCCTGGTACTCAGCATGTTGGTTAAGAGCAGCTTCATCCTTAAAAGCAACAAGCTTCCCCGCAACCACATCCATCTCAGCTTTACGCTTCCTCAGGTCAGCCAATACCAGAGCGTGGTCTCTTATTTGTTGACAGACGAGCTCGTAATCTCGTGCCTTCCCCTGATTTTTGGCCTCCAGGGACATCATCATATCTTGGAGCCATTTTATCTACTTATTGAGCCAGCCAGTACGCACGGTGAGGCCCTGTCGAACGCCCAGGATAGATTCTTCTGTAGATGCCAAGTCAACCTCTTTGGTAGAAGCATCTAGCAAATCACGCTCAACGGTCGCCAGATTGGACGAATAAGATGCCTTGGCCATAGAGATTTCCTCTACTAATCTGCTCTTCTCCTCAGCAATCAAGGCAGCGGTATCAGCCGATGTCAAAGTCTGGAGCTCAGTCAATCGAGCTTCCACCTCTACTATCATCGCCTCCGATGCATCGGCCACTGTCGTCTGGCCTTCGTAAGCTCTTATAGAATTGGCCTGGGTCGAGGCAACTTTCTTGGCGATAAAAAATGAACGACCGTGGGTCGAGGCCTTCTCCATGCCTCGTTGTAGGAAAAAATAAAATGCTTCTATAAAAGCCTTCATATACTCATCCTCCTCCGTAACAGAAAGATCGTCATCGGCACAATGGAGGAACCCTAGGGAATGTCGGTAGACACAACCACGGAGGAAGTAGCAAAACTCAGAGATCGAGCCACCAACGACTGGTTAGAATCACCCGCACTCAGGGTCGGTCCCGTTACGTCCCTCGGGGCTTCAAAGGAGATAACTAGCCCAGAAGGACCTCCGCCAAAGTCAGGGCTGAGGATAATTTCCATGGGGATAAAGATACCTGCACAACCCCCTCCTCCTCACTAGCTGATTATGTTGTCAGGGTTGAAGCCAAAGATTGAAGTGCACCCGACGTGGAGGAAGACCGCCGAAGGGGTGACTTAAAATAAATCTTCAGTGAGCCCTTTGGTGGAATGGTTGTCTTAACCAAACAAGGTGGAGTACCCCCTAGTTCGGTGACCTCTGTAGTCTGAGTTGTCACGGGGACGATCTGTAGAGATGTATCGCCACCTCCAACCATTGGGGGTGGAAGCTCGGGCGTTGGCTCTTCGGCTATCCCAAGAATAAGCTCCCCATCAGTTTGGTGGACGATTATTTTTTTTGTGACCCTGTCATCGATGAGAACCGTTAAAATGGGAGGCTCAGCCCATACCCCGTCTCCCTCAAGAGTTGGTTGGGCAATAACTTTAAACGGGGGCTCTGCGGCTACACCCCCGGGAAGTTCATTAGTGTGTAGGTCAACTGTCTTTTTTTTGACCCCAGACGCCGTACCAGTTTCAGGCACAGATGGCCCCCCTGTGAGAAAAGAATAATAAAACCTTCATCAAATCATGGGATAAAGAATAAAGAGTCACCCATAAGTAAAATGTCTTACCTGAAGAGTATGCCTGCGCCTGAGCTCTGTGCAGCGCAGTCGGCAAATCCCCGATATCCTCTTTGGTGAAATAGAAAGGGGAAGTTATAACTTCCAGGTTCTCTTCATCTTCGGTCCAAGAAACCGTATCATCTGCGTCCTCCTTATCTGGGGGCTAGGGAAGGTTAAATACTCCTTCAGGAATGCCAACGCCCTCAGAAGCAACCTACAGAAGAGGAAGAAGAATCAAGAGAAGTTCCTCCCCATAACTTATATATACAAAGGGGTTATTTGCCCACCGAGGAGGCTGCTTTAGAAGAGACATTCTTTTGCTTCAGGCGAGGAGACGAGCATGTGAGGGCATCCTCCCTCTCTGCTCCACTGACCGGAGAAGTGGCCATAGTCCTCTTGGAGTAGGGAGCAAACATCGTTCCTTTCATAAAACTCTCCTCGCGATTATAGTTTGGAGGAGGGTTATTCGCCATCAGTAGAAATTTACCGCAAATAACAAAATATGCACTACCAGAGCCTGCATAGGAGCTACAAAGTGTGTCTGGGTGCAACCAGCATTGTAGTATCGCCAAGCCCTGGCACCGTCGAGCAGATTGCCCTTATACCCTAAAAACTCGCTGGCATTGATTTACAAGATTTGACTATAACCAAACTGGCGTGCAAAGCGACTTGGCAAGTAAGGCTCCAGGTATACATCATTCTGACCTTGGCAGACCAAGTGGAAAGGTTGAATGGATTACAACCAGTAGAATTCTTCTTCAGGAAGGTCGGTGGAATACGTTCCCGAGTCAACCAACTCACTCTCCTCGCTGAAATCTTTATAAGTCGGGGGCACCTTGAAAGGCTCATGCCCCTACAGATACGCCAAGGCCTTTCTATACCGGGGAACCATTTTATGCATCTAGGACTGCTGCCTGTAACATCAAAAAAAGGAATCCCCTGGCTGGACAGTATATGCCATGCTAGGGCCCATCAAAGCTGGGTAGTACAGCACCAGCCAGCCCATCAAATAATGGTAAGGCAGTTATGGGCGAGGGAACTCCCCCTTACCTCCCTCATAAACCAAGATCTTGTCCACAAACTGTTTGAGACCTCGTTGAAGGCCACAAACCATCGCAGGGAGAACAACTAGCTTCACACCGAATACTAGTCATACTGCAGGGAATATCAGAGTTCGGCTCAGTCTTTTAAGTAAACCAGAGCAGCTAGGGATGATGCAATCTCGAAGCCACAACATAATATACGCCGCTAGCTGGGCCTTCGATGATAATGGGAAGATATCATGATAGAAGTAGTGAAAGATGACATCATTATGGTCCCCGATGTCACTTTCACGAGGATTTCTCTCCCCCAGCCCCGCCACGGATTTAGCAATCGATTCGGCCGTAGAATATGGACGAAGACCAAAAGCGGTCTTTCCCTTCGGTGCCCGCCCTTGCATAAAGACATGACGTTTCTAGTCGTGTGTATGAGGAGTCGACTTAGAACGCTCGTTACGCTGGACTATCATGTGATGGCACATCAACTCTTTATAGACCTCCATCATCTCAGAATCTTTGACCTCCAGGTCTCCGATCTCTTCAGAAGTAGGGATGTATTTCTCATATGGTTCGTAACCCCCGGGCAGTTTTGAAACCCAATGCAGCTCATGCAAAGCTAACCCCATCTCCCCGTCAAGTGTGAAGAAGGTGCCCGTTTCAGGGTACACCTCGACCAATGCTAAGAACATCGGTTTGTTTACCTTTATCCCGTATTGGGTAGCCCTGATAGCATAAAACAAACCTAGGCTCTTCAATAAATCCTTTTATTTCATGGGGATCTACTCGGTGATGGTCTCCCAATCCTTCGAGTGGTGTGCCCACCCGGCAACATGATAGACGCCCGAGGGATAAGAGACGCCCGTCTCCAGCACTCGGTTGGCGAATATGGGAAACTGAAAAAGCATCGACTCTTGCTCAGCTTTACCTATCAGTTTACCCGGTTGTGTAACCCTGGCTGAGAAGGAAGGTCCATCTCTCCTAGCCTCAAAAACATCTCGAGCCGTGGAACCAGACTTCAATTTGAAGTGGCCCGTCAGAGCCCCTGCTTGAGGGGGTCAAATTCAAATCCATCCTCCTCTTCGAGGCTAGGCACGTGAAAGCTGAGGAAGGCAAATATCGGTCCATGGGGGAGATACATATTTACTTTGTTGGATACGAAGTACCAGTTGTCCTTTAACTTCAGGATCTTATCAACATAAGATGCCATACAATCACCGAACAGGAAGGACGGACTCAAATATGAATTCTGTGTGCCATCTCCCTTTGGGATCTTTCCCAAATTTAGCATATGCCCCAAAAACTCTCACGACTGCTCTTCAATTAGGGTTATACGCGCTATAGATTGACCTGCCTTGATCGTAGCCTTGGCGAATACCACCACATCCTCTATAAAGTTTAGGCCAAACGGGTAGAAGGAAGGACCAACGGGAACTTCACCCAAATGAGGCACCGATATGGACACTACAAAAAAAAGACAAACGAGTTAATACTGCATAAAAACATTGAAGAAACGTAGTGCATGTACTTTTTTTAGGCACGTGGCCTAAAAAAGTGATTGCACCTATTAGAAAGAGGCACATGGCTCATCCGACGCATGACTCAGATGAAGGTATAAAATGTGATATCCATGTGCATGTGGTCCAACGGGAGCATGAAGAGGTCATACACGTGCCCGTAGAAGCATGGCACGTGGCTTAGTTCTCACACACACCTACAAAATATAGGCGCGTGGTTCAAACAAAGCGCACAGTTCTCATGCTCCCACTAAAAAGACAGGCGCCAAAACTGTGAGCGCATGGCTGCTCGAAAGCAAGCGCATAGTAGGTGAAGAGTTCGGCCGAACTCGAATGCACGGCCTGCCAAAGCTTAGGCAAAGGGCACCGTACCCTCGACTTCGTCGTAGACATCGGGGTGTGTTTGGCCGTCGGAGAGAGCGGAGGCAACTGCCTTAGCCTTCCTCTTTCCCTTGACGGCGGTGGTTTTTGGCACCATGTCGTGAAGACGGCGAGGGTCGACAACGGAGATGAAGACAAAGGAAAAGAGAGTTTTTCTTTAAGAATGTAAAAGCCTCTCTCCTCCATCCCAATCTCTATTTATAGAAGTGGAGCGCGCGTCTCAGGATGAACGCGAAACGTTACACGTCGTTTGAGAAGGAAAAAACCAAATCAATGCACGTTTATCCCAAGAAAGATTTTACTGACGTCATCCTATACACACACCATGCTTCTATTTCAAAAAATTTCTAACTTTATTCAGAAAGTTAGAATACTTTGAAGGGGGTCTTTTAGAAGCATGGGTCATGCGCCGCGTTACCTGTGCATCATCTAAGCGTTACTTGCGCCTTAGCACAAAGTCTTGCATCAGGCATGTCTCATCTAGGCATGGCCTTGCCTATGCCTCGAGTGGAGTGCTTCGATTCCTATGCTAGAAAAGACGGCTATGACACAAAAGTCGAGGAGCCATGATTTCTGAAGCTACTCGCACTTTGACAAAGGCGCGTCCTCCACGGCTGGTCTTGCCTTACAGATGCGCCCCCCACTCGCGCCTCAGCTCTACAGGCACGCCCAATTCTGCGTCTCACAGTTACTTCTCCTTAGACTTCATTTAATGAGATGAGACTTTGTTCTCGAGACGTCAAATCAAATGCTTCGACTCCCGTGCTAGAAATGAACCAAGAATAATGATGTTCATTCTGCCTTGAGAGCGATACAGAATAAGCTTATGCTGCCTAGCAATACAGGCGCACGTTAATCAGGCACGTATCGCCTGATCAGGTGCATGTCACTTCTCTGAATACATGCGCCTCTTAGTTCTCTCCCATTTATAAACCCGTACTACTTAGGACAATGATTCCTAGGTGCATGTAATACATGGACTGTGGCATGCGCCACGTATTGAAGACTGAGTCATACCAAAGAATGAGTCCCAAGAAGTTCAAATCTCTTCCCCAATAAAATCTCAACAAACATGATACATGGCAGTTAACAACTACCCCCACGCCAGTGAAGCGCGAGCATAGTTGTAACTGAACCCCGCTTTTGGGTGCCACGTGGCAATTAGAAATACATGCACCTGGCTCTTACAGGCGCATGTGGTGGTGCTGCGTCTATACTATAAGTAGGAGGAGCTGTAACACCCCAGTCCCAAAATACGTAGGACTAGAAACGTAGACATGTCAGTCGTATAATAAATATACGTAAGCTGTAAATATAGTATAACCATGACAACTAATCTCATCCACAAAATAAAAGAATAATGATATCATAAAATAATCTTTAAATTGTTATTTTACAAGTAGTTGGACGGAGACAAATCCACTACCAACTTTTTAAATAAGAAGAATAAATATAATGGAAGAATTTGTAAAAGTAGTAGAGGACAAACCAAGAGCAGTCGTCTTCGAAGGAATAGAGAAGATCATGTCTCTGGCTAGAACACCTACGAAAAGTTATGAAAACACACACCTGAAGAATTCACCAGGTCCTCAGAGGGACATAACAAGATACATAAAGAACATGCCATATAAATTGTAAATGTAAACACCACATGACTACAACACAACTGGTTCCCTAACCGTCTATATGATATGCACTTGGAAGATAACGTTCCACACAGGGGCTTTCCGAAAATAGGGGCACGACGCATTAGTGTTTCAACCGAGGCACTAGTGGCATCTAGAGAAAAATAAATGTATGACACACTAGCTCTCGGGTGAGTCACTAGTGGCATTTAGAGGAAAGTAAATGCACGACACACTAGCACTTGAATGAGTCCGCTAGCGACGATTAGAGGAAAATAAATAAATGGAAGCCCATATGCCTAATAGCTGTCTTCTCCCTCCCAATGCACTACTCGTGCCGTATCCACATCACGATACTCCTAATAACGGCTAAGACCTATAGACATGTATCACACCAAGGACAGTCTTTTAAATCTAGGTCAAATGCATAAAATAAATTAAAGTATTTAAAAAACATAACTAACAGTAAAGTACATCTACATACAGTTTAGAAAAAAAATTTTATGTTGCAGAAAATAAATAAATGCATGTAATATGGTAAGCTAAAATACATAAACAGCAGATGGCAAGGTATCTTGCCTGTTAGTGATGCCTGGTGTGGTACGATGATCAATGTGGCACATAATATGACTTCGGTATTACAACTACGCAAAGGGGCCTCTGATGATGGCATAGACTGTTTCATCAAGTTCAGAACGGTCAAATTAGTTAGGATCGACATAAGGTAGTTTAGAATTGGAAATGGAATAGGGATATCGGGCTTAGTCACGGACTGGAGGAAAATTGAAGGAAGTTAAAAAATAATATATATACGATTTTTGAAAGATATCTATAATACTTAAAAACTAGTTTTTATGAGTCAAAATATTCATAGAAAAAATATTTAAAATCAAGAAAATCATTTTTGACAAAATACTAAGTTTATAAAATAACGTTTTCGGTAGAAAGCTATACTTTAGTCAAAATAAGTAGTTGAAAAGACACTAAACTTATTGTATATAAAATATTTTTAGAAGTGCATAATATATAGTCATATCTTTTAAGGCTACTCTAAACTAGATATGCAAATATTTATGATTTTTTAAAGATATAATTTGATATTGGTAACCTAAATAGCGAGAACAAAATATATCCATAATATTATGCCTATTTTACGGTAAAATTATAATAATACTAATAATTATAAAACACTTTTTAAAATAATATATAATACGTGTTATACATATAGTTTTAAGGGTAGTTCATAACAAAATCATAGTAATTGTTGTGAGACAAATTAGCTCAACATCTCAAATGGTATATCAATATATCTCAATGTGTATCAATCTATCTACAAGCCATCCCAACCTCTCTTTATATAGTAAGAGAGAGGTTGGGAGTTACATAATGAAAGGTCACTTAGGAGTTACAAAGTGAAGAGTCATTAGTTACAAAATGAAGAGTCACCATGATTCACCATGATGAGTTGCAACACTCCCCCTTGGCTCTTCACAAACTCTGCTTTTAAACACCTCTGAGCTTCTTCGTCTGTCTGTAGCTTGCAGATTCAAAAATGATCACCTGCTTGTGCCTCGTTAAAACCTTGCCAAAGAAAACCCAGTAGAAAAAAAACTTTGGTCGAAGGACAAAAGAGTACACATAGGTCAGTGTGATGGGGGTAAACTAACCATTGCAAAGGTGCCTCGTCAAAACCTTGTCAGGGAAAAACCAGTGAGAAAAAAATCGCTGATCGAAGGACAAAAAAGTACACAATGGTTTAGAAGTATACACTGGATACTCCCCCTGGTCACAATAGTCCTTAGTGAATAAGAGATTTAAAATGTGTCTCATTAAAAACCTTGCCAAAGAAAACCCAGTAGGAAAACTTTGGTCGAAGGGAAAAAGAGTACACAAGCATGCATCAGGATGCTTCCCTTTTCACTCACACTTGACAGGGTGCGGGATATACGCACAACAGGGCATTTGGAGGCGCCCGTTGGGGCGCTCTCCCTCACATGTACACAACATGGTGCAGGAAACATGTTTTACTTAGGCTAGCTCTGAAAGTTTCCTAAGTCCAATCGCTCTGACATGTTTCTGGAACCAGTGTTTCGGCAGTGACTTGGTGAACAAGTCTGCACGGTTATTCTCCGATCCAATTTGTTGCACTTCAATCTTCTGAAGCACTTGTTGTTCATGTGTAAAGAATAACTTGGGCGATATGTGCTTGGTAGCATCCCATTTGATGTAACCATGTTTTGCTTGATCAATAACAGCGGTATTGTCCTCATAGACGACAACAGGTTCATCTGGGTCATATGGAAGATCACATGTACTTCAAATATGGCCAATAACAGCTCGAAGCCATACACACTCTCTAGTCGCCTCATAGAGCGCGAGTAGCTCAGAGTGGTTCGTTGAAGTAGCCACTAAGGTCTGTTTACGAGACCTCCAAGAAATTGCCGTATTCCTAATGGTAAAGACGTAACCAGATTGGGAACGCCCCTTGTGCGGATCAGATAAGTATCCCGCATCGGCGTAGCCGACAAGGGTCGCGTTGCTTCGGGTGCCAAGAGCGTTGGACTCACTCAAAACCGCATAGGGATAGAACAAGCCCAAGTCCTTAGTACCCATAAGGTAGTAGAAAATATCTTTTATGCCATTCCAATGGCGGCGTGTTGGCGCGGTACTGTGTCGAGCTAGACAATTCACAACAAACGAGATGTCCGGTCTAGTACATTGGGCCAAGTACATTAAAGTGCCTATTGCACCCAGATAAGAGCACTCAGGACTCAATATCTCTTCGTCGTCCTCCTTTGGATGAAATGGGTCCTTAGTAATGTCTAGAGAGCGGACGATCATGGGAGTAGCGGACGACTTAACGTCAAAATGACTAAAGTGTCTCAACACCTTTTGGGTGTAGTTCGCTTGATGGACAAAAAATCCATCTTTATGGTGCTCGATCTGCACGCCGAGGCAAAACCGTGTCTTCCCAAGATCCTTCATCTCGAATTCCCTCTTCAGGATATCAGCAGTTTCTGAAAATTCTTTTTCGGTTCCTATGAGATTTATGTCATCTACATAGACCGCGATGATTGCGTATCCTGAAGTAGATTTCTTTATGAACACGCATGGGCAAAGTTCGTTATTAACGTATCCCAAACCGATCAAGTATTCGCTTAGGCGGTTATACCACGTTCGTCCGAATTATTTTAATCCATATAGTGAACGCCTCAGTCTAATCGAGAACGCGTTCCGTGGTCATGAACTACTTGATTCAGGCATCTTTAGTCCTTCAGGGACTTTCATGTATATCTTTGTGTCTAGATCCCCATAGAGATATGCTGTGACCACATCCAAGAGCTGCATATTCAATTTTTCAGAAACTACTAAACTGATTAAGTAGCGGAATATTATGACGTCCATTACGGGAGAATATGTCTCCTCGTAATCAATTTCAAGGTGTTGTGAGAAGCCTTGCACCACAAGACGAGCCTTGTATCACACAATCTCATTTGTCTCATTACGCTTCCTTAGGAAAACCCATTTGTGACCAACTGGTTTAACATTGGGTGGTGTTGGAGCAACAGGTCCAAACACGCTTCTTTTCGCTAAGGAGTCTAGTTCAGCCTGGATTGCTTGTTTCCATTATGACCAGTCTGTTCGTCGTTGACACTCGGCAATACTACGAGGTTCCATATCATCATTGTTCATAATATCAGTGGCCACTGAGTATATGAACACATCATCGATGACAATTTTATTTTGCTTCAAAATATCGTCTAAGCTAGCATACTCGACGGATATTTCGAGGTTATTGGCATGATTAGGAATAGGCGTTTCATCTGGAATGTGCTCTTCTAATACATCACCGTGATCCTTAATGATCTTATGTGGCAAAACGCTTTTAACAAGATTTTTTCGCTTCTGGGGCAGAACATCTTTGGAACCAACCGGTCTTTCCCTTTTCTTGGGAATAGCGACGGACTGGACGGCCGATGGCAGCGTCCTTTTCTCGGCCGGTTTGATCGGAGCAACATGTTTCACAGGAACATGGCGTCTCTCAGGGACGTCTATCCTTGCAGGCACATTTGTAGCAGGTATAATTGATCTCGTGACTTTTGCTAGGTCGCTAAATACGTTTGGCATTTGATTTGCAATATCTTGCAGACCTAGAATCCTCTGCACTTTCTTATCACTATGTGCAGAGGGGGGATCATGATGAGCAACAACGGGCATATGCCACACTAATTCACGTCGTTCCTCATCAACGTTAGCGTGCATTTATCCTCCTAACAACGGGAAGATTGCCTCATCAAAGTCACAATTCGCGTGTCTCACGGTAAAGAGATCGCCTGTCAAGGGCTCTAAATAGCGAATGATGGATGGGGAGTTATAACCGACATATATTTCCCGTCGCTTCTGAGGTCCAAGTTTTGAACGTCTTATCGGCTCAATTGGAACATTGACTAGGCACTCAAACACGCGTAAATGTGAGATGTCAGGCTCACATCCAGTAACCAGCTGGTACGCAAAAAGTGGTTGGATGGCCATGGGCCTCAGACGGACCAAATTTGCAGCGTGCAAAATTGTATAGCACCATGCAGATAGTGGGAGTTTGGTGCGCATAACCAAGGTCCGCGCTATCACTTGCAGTCGCTTTATAAAAGCTTCCGCTAGGCCATTTTGGGTATGAACATACGCAACAGGGTGTTCAAGATTTATTCCCAAAGTCATGCAATAATCATCGAAAGTCTTCGATGTAAACTCCACGGCATTATCAAGTCTAATAGACTTTATCGGATAATCCGGATGGTGAGCCCTTAACTTAATGATCTGGGCGAGGAGTTTAGAAAATGCTACGTTTCGGATGGACAACAACACTACGTGTGACCATCTAGTCGATGCATCAGCCAAAACCATGAAGTATTTAAATGGTCCGCATGTTGGTTGGATTGGTCGACAAATATCTCCATAAATTCTCTCAAGGAATTGAGAAACTAATCTCGTAGGTTTTACATGGAGTGGCTTGAGATTCGTCTTCCCAATCGAGCAAGCTTGGCATAGGCTTTTCGGATTTATAACGAAATTCTTTCCTCCAAGAGGGTGCCCATGTGATGCATTCATAGTGCGAAGCATCATATTTTGACCCGGATGACCCAGCCGGTCATGCCATAGCATAAAAGTCCTCTCATCAACTGGCGCTCGGCGAATGATGAGATTACTCTCGATGTATTGTATCGTAGTGAGATACAAACCACTTGAAAGACATTTCAACTTTTCCAAGATACGCTTTTGGCTGTACTGAGTGGAGGTAATGAAAAGATACTCGAAGCCATGTTCTCGAGCAGTTTCAACATGAAATCCATTTTCTCGAATATCCTTAAAACTCAGTAAGGTAAGACTGGACCTTGGAGAATATAAGGCCTCTGATACTTCAACGGGAGTACCATTGGACAACGAAAAATGGGCTTTGCCAAAACCTTGAACAAGGGTTGAGGTTTCCGAAATGGTTGTCACTGAGGTTACTTTAGGCATATAGGAGATAAAGTATGATTTATCTCTCAAGATAGTGTGAGTCGTTCCACTATCAACCGGACAATCTACTGTCCCGTGGTCCATGCCTATAAGTAAAGAAAATTAAAGTTTGTCACACGTTTGAGGAAAGTGCTCGAAATAGAACTTTAATTTATCGAGAAAACAGAAAATACAAACCACCAAAAGTTTTATGAATTAAATCAAATATAGAGAGATAATGGAGATTCATTCTTCCATTTCTGCTACAAAATCGGGGGTCTCAAGATTTAAATTTTCGTACTCATTGACCAGATTTGCTTCGGCATGGCGCCCCTTGTAATAGTTATCAACTTCTTGGGGGGTCGCCCTGCAAGTCCGTTGCATATGGCCATAAGCACCATATTTGTAGCAGAGAGTAGGCGTTTGGCCTTCCACTCTCGCTTTGGGACGACTGGCCCGTTGGTTCTTACCATGAGACTGCCTAGGAGTCAAAGGTCCTTGGTTCTTGTTAGAACCTCGCTTTGGGTGGCTAGACTTAAACTCGCCTCTGTTCCTTGGCTGGGATGACTGGCCCTTGTCTCGTTTCCACCATGGATTTGGTCCGCAGAGAGCATTTGCATTAGGCATTGGAATTACCTTTGTTCCAGTAGGACGAGAATTATTGTTTCTCATTAAAATGAGACTGTTCTTCTCGTCTAGTAAAAGCGGATGATGAGCTCGGGAAACTTGGTGAACTTAGACTGACGGTATTGCTTTTGGAGCAAGTTGTCAGTGGAAGAAAATATGGTGTATGTTTTCTCCAATAGATCACTGTCGGTTAATATCTCACCGCATTATTGGAGAAGTGATCGAATCCTGCAGACTTCATTGTTGTAATCAGTTACACTCTTGAAGTCTTGGAAGCGCAGGTTCAACCAGTCATGGCGTGCTTCAGGTAGCCAAATGGTCTTCTGGTGGTCGAAGCGCTCTTTCAGAGAGTCCCATAGCGTCTTTGTCGAGGAGATTTCAATGAACTCCGACTTCATGACGTCAGATAAATGCCTGCGGAATAGAATCATCGCTTTGGCGTTCATTGAGCGAGTGACTTCCACTTCACGCTCTTTCTCGTTATAGATGACATCCAAGAGGCCCTGCGCATCTAGATGGTTCTGGATGTCTTGCGTCCAGTCCAAGTAGTTCTTGTCAGAGGCTTCAAGGATGGAAAAATCAATCTTGATCGACATTTTTCTACAACAGAAGAAAAAGTCTTGATCAGTCAACATATAAAACGACAGGTTTATATGGATTTGGTTTGTATAAGCAACAACAAACAATCGTAAATAAAAACAACAGTTTTGAAAAAATGATTTTTGTTTAAAAATTATCTTATATCGATCGATGGGCCGATATAGAGAGGTCAATAAGTTTCTTGCAAAAATGCATAATTATAAATACAATTTGAGCAAAAAAATAATATTCGGTCAACCCCTTTCAGTAACTCTACGTGAATATGATCAGGCAAAAAAATGAGGGAGGAGGGTCACCGAGGACCTCTTAAGAACCAAGCCCCAAGTTCTTTCTGACATCATACCCAAATAGGTGAGCCTATTCGGAGAGACTTCGTAATTTTTTTTTCAAATGTAAGAATAAATAAGATTTTTCAAAAAATTCACACTATTTGCGAACTGTGCAAAATAGGTGACAATTTAGTGCGTGCTCAAAATGAGCGTTGCCTTTGAAAAATTATTAGCCAAAAAAATTATTTTTGGGAGGCCCAAATTTGGCGGTGCCAGAATTTGTTTATGTAGCCAAGACAATTTTTCAATTTCCACGCCATTACGCTAAAAAACATACAACATAAGTAGGTAACAACACACAAAAGAATTGATGCCTAAGCAAGCGGCACCAAAAAAATGTCAACTATTTTTTCGACGTCTAATGAAGCGACGCCAAATAAATAGTGAGAAAAAAAATGTAATTTTACTACCCATCTGTTACAATAATTCACTGAGTAACATAAAAAAATGCTACTGAGGTGCTCGGCAGGGCGCAGATGGCACTGAGGTGCTCGTCGGAGCTCTCCAAATCCATCATTACCAAAAAAATGTTAGCATTTAAATTGCACTATGACGATTATTGGAGGATTATATATCTATATTATTCCAATACAAACAAACTGGCTAACAATAGTTCTGTTGGAATATTTATTATCTACAATTGTTATTAATAATCTCATGTGAAGTGAGTATATGCAAACCAAAGAAGTTAACAGAAACCAGTCTACAATATAAAGTTAATTAAGAAAAAAAATTGCATACAAAGAATTCAACTCTCTTTCTCTTCTGATAGTACTTACAAGTCAGAACTAAAAGAAGAATGTGATGATTAATAACAATGTTCTAATAAGGACATTGATTAATAACATAATCCAGAACATTGAATTTTGAAAAAAAAACTTATAGAACATAAGGATTGTTGGTCAGATTAATCCTTAGATCGCTGGTTCCGATCCGGTAGGCCGGACCATTGAATTAAATAAACTAGGATTAAACCAGAGAAAAAAATACATGCATGGTTTTCTTTAACAAGCAGACCAGAAAAAAATTTATATAGAAGAATGATATTGCATGCTCTTCATATTACTCAAAAATATTTCTTAGAAAAATATTCTTGCTGAATCAGTTTACTAGCAAATATTTCTTAGAAAATATTCTTAAGAAGAAATTAAGGGTTACCGTTGTTGTACGAAAACCGTAGAATCGGACAGGACCCACGCGGATACGCGAGATCGGCGACGAGCGACGGGGTGCGCACGGGGCAACGGACGGCGAGGCGAGCGGTATGTCGGGTCTCCGGCGTTGCACCAGCAAAGTGCTGATAACGTGTTGTGAGACAAATTAGCTCAACATCTCAAATGGTATATCAATATATCTCAATGTGTATCAATCTATCTACAAGCCATCCCAACCTCTCTTTATATAGTAAGAGCGAGGTTGGGAGTTACATAATGAAAGGTCACTTAGGAGTTACAAAGTGAAGAGTCATGAGTTACAAAATAAAGAGTCACCATGATTCACCATGATGAGTTACAATAGTAATAATAATAATAATATTAATAATAATGATGATAAGAATTTCCCTCAACAGTAATAATTCTACATAAGTACCTATACTGTATGTAAACACACACACAAAAAACAAAGAAGAAAACGACAAACTATAAAGCATCCGGACAGCTGACTCTTCTCCTCCGTTTCATGAGCAATTAATCACTCATAAAGTAAAAGGGAAGAGAGAGTTTATTCAGAGAAAGCGAGAAAGGTCCCGAGAGAGAGTGAGGATGAGAAAGCGGGATGGAGAGAGAGAGATGTGAAGAGATGATCGGAAGAGGAAGGAGGGGTTGTCACCTGCAGGTGCTTCGAAGGGGACAGTCGCGGCGGAGGGGAAGGGCTACGGCGGGGACTCGCCCTCGGAGGAGAGCGACGACGGCTTTCTTGGCTGGGGCGGGAAGCACGACGGATGCCGGGGTCGACAAACGCTGGTGGCCGCGCGATACGGCGATGGATGCGCCGGGGGCTCGAACAGGTGGAGAATGAGGAACGGGGCAGCGAGAGGTCCAAGCCGACGCTGTGGTGCTCGGCATGGCGGTGGAGCTCTGTCCTGCATGCGGTGCCACCAGATCTGGCGCCGTAGTTCGGCTGTAGTCGCGGCAGAGGTAAGAGTGGTGGTGGTGGTGGTTTGTATTATTTTTGGTGGTGGTTCTTTGGTGCTGATGGTTATTACTTGGTGGTAATGATGCTAAGGATGATGGTGGTGGATAGCGATGCTGGTGGAGAAACTGGCCGTAGAGGAAGGAGGAGTCGGGGAAGAACGGGGATCTGGGGTGGCTCCGATAGCAGGGTTGTAAGAGGTGGCGGTGGCGTTCTATGACAGATGTGGCCGGAGTGGCCTAGAAGCGGAGAGAGGAAGAGTGGCCAGGGTGGTGGCCACCAGTCGGACGGGTTCGATGGTGAACCCTGGTGGTGGTCGAGTTGAGGTACGGCACCAGGGAGGTGGGTACAAGGATGGTGATGGTGGCTGGGCTAGGTCGGGGCGGTGCACGGCTGTGGAGGCTCGTGGCGAGAAGGCTCGCCAGGATTAAAGTCAGGATTAGGATTAGTTTAGGTTTAGGTTTTGGATTTGAGTATTGGGTTTTCTGTGTCAAAATCGTGTCCGACATGTGGACACGAAGAAGGTGAAGTGTATATGTAAATAAAATAATGGAAAGGAAAAAATAGGGACACGGACACGGTGCACGCATGATGAGATGTTTGCGGTGCTGATGGAATTTGTGAGAAAAATAAAGGAAAGCCTCCCTTTATATAAGAATGGTGGTTCCTAATTAGATAATGAGTAGGAAAATTAATCCTCCTTTAGATAACACCATTTACTTTAAATCAGAATAAAATTAGTTCAATAAAATTCATATCTAGATTATATCTAAATAATTCTTATCCTTAATTAAATATTTAGATAATCCTATCTTTAAAGTAAATTATTTAAATCAAATTACCTTAATCTAATCAAAATTTTAAATTACTACTAATAACTTCAAAATACCTTTTTATAATGGGAAAATTTATGAAATACCCAAAAATTTAAAAAGTTTTGAAAAACCCCCCACAAAAGAAACTTTCATCACGTGCCCATAACTAGCAAAAAATATATAAAGAGGGTTCCGAATGACCTTTTTGCCCTTCCTTCTAATTTATTGAAAACACCCACGAAACTACTCTTAAAAAAATGTTTCGATACTTTATCTTCTTCCATATGCTGCTCACTTTCGAATCTAGGTTTTCTCCTCAAAAATCTTCAAAAATTCGTCGAAAAATTTCGGAAAGACCGAGACAAACGGCAAAAGTGCTAAAACAGAGGTCAAAAAATTATTTTTTTGCGATTCTAAAATTTTGGAAGACCATCTAACAGAGAAGCAATTACTTTTAGGTTCCTCGAAGATACACTCGTTTTGGGACAAACGGGGCCTCGTTTCGACCTCCCAGTCAAAAGTTATGGCCCTTCAAAGTTTCAACTGACCATAAAATGCAGGAGAATGGTCATTCTCACTGTTTAGAACACGAAAAATGTTAATTTCGTATGAGGGTGGCCATTCTCCGGCCATTTTCCGTGCTAAATTACACGAAGAATGGTCATTCTCCGTATTAATTTACACGGAGAATGGCCATTCTCCGTGTAATTTAGCACGGAGAATGGTCATTACAGTGTTAAAACGTAGGAGAATGGCCATTCTCCGTATTAGAAATACGGAGAATGCCATTCGCCGTGTTAAATAAAACGAAGAATGCCATTCTCCGTGTTAAATAAAACGGAGAATGGCCATTCTCTGTATAATTTAGCACGGAAAATGGTCATTCCAGTTTTAAAATGCAGGAGAATGGGCAGGAGAATGGCCATTCTCCGTGTTAGAAATACGGAGAATGCCATTCTTCGTGTAAATTAACACGGAGAATGTCATTCTCCGTGTTAAATAAAACAGAGAATGACATTCTCCGTCTTAATTAAAACGGAGAATGACATTCTCCGTGTTAATTTACACGGAGAATGGTTATTTTCAGTGTTAAAATGTAGGAGAATGACCATTCTCCGTGTAATATAGTACGGAGAATGGCATTATCCGTTTCTAAATTACACAGTGAATGGCCATTCTCCGTATACTTGATGGATCTTAGCTATTCTCCGTACTAAAATGACGGAGAATTGCCATTCTCCGTCACTTTACTACGGAGAATGGCATTCTCCGTGTTAAAACCCATAGAAAATTGTCATTTTTCGTGGTTTTTAACACGAAGAATGCCATTCTCCGTGGTTTTTAAAACGGAGAATGACTACGGAGAATAGTCATTCTCCGTCATTTTAGCACGGAGAGTGGTCATTCTCCGTGGTGAAGAATGGTCATTCTCCGTGGTTTTAACACGAAGAATATTTTTTTTAGAAAAATGTTGTCAGGAATAAAAAGTTTCGTTCTTCTTTCAAAATGATTATAATTCTTATGGAAAAGAAGAAGAAAGATCTTCTCTCCATAATTGACCTAATCGTCGAAAAACTTCAAATGTCTCCACGATGAAGATGATGATGATGGTGATGATGATGACGAGCGATGATCTGAGTTCTACTGAAGAAAAGTACACCGAACTACGAACGATCTTTGCGATCTCTGCTAAAGATGAGAGCAATGGAATTCAGATTTCTCGTGAAGAAGAAGAAGACAAAATCGCAATCCAGATCTGAGTTTTTTGAATTCAAATACATATAGATGACCAATTCACGTGGAGGGGTAGTTTCGATATTATAAAAATAGCAGTTTCCAGCGGGTGGCATCTAAAAGGGAATCTTGGAATATTTAACGTGAAAATACTTAATTTTGAGTATTTCATAAAACTCATCCAGCGGGTTGGCATTTCATAAAAGCCCACCCCGAAATTGGGTTTCTCAGCAATTTCCAGTTTTATAAATTACAATAGTAATTAATTTCAAAAATTCAAAATATCTACATGAATTAAATTTCATGTACTCGCATGCAGTAACACATTTACATAAATTTTTTTCTAGTAGTACATAATATTTGTAAAGAAAATATCATTTATTACCTACACTTGTATAACTTAAAGCCTTTTTATAATAATGAAATTACATAAAATATTTGACTAAATTCTGGCGAAAAGTATTTATATACAAAATATTTATTGTATATGTATCTCGAAAAGAATAATATTTATTTCTACAGTTACCAAACCTATAGTAAAACTTTTGATGTAAAAATAAATCATTATCTCGCATATCCGTATTTGCACTCGACGTACAAATACCATCATAAAACAAATATAAAAAATTATAATGAAATTTTAGGGGGTTTACAGAAGCTCTCCTCCTTTAAACCCCCTAGTCCCTGATTCCTCAAGAATTCCCGAGCATCCCAGAGAGAGCTTCCGCCGTTTCCCCTTAGTTAGTGAAAGTAAGTCCGGCAGCACTCCTCCATGGTCAGATCGTCAACGGAGTAAAAGAAGCAATCCTCCCTCATCACAACCCAGATCAAAAACAAAGTACGATAAGGGATTCCTATTCAGGAGTTCCTCCTTGTATTCTCGTTCACAGTCTTCTCAGAAACCTACTGTCAAGAGCTTACGAAGCGATGTCGCACAGTTAGTACATTATGATGTATGGTGAGTGGCATAATCCAAACCTACCTAAAAGTTAGCACAAGTAATCATATGAAAGATACAAGCAATATGTTCATTAAAGTGGCCTTTCTATTTCTTCATCTTATGTTATTTCAATCCATACTTATGAACAATCCATCTTTAAACAATTATTCATTCTTTCTTGTCAAATGTAAACTATCATATTCCTTTCCTTTTTTTTATGATTAACCAACAAAAAATTTATTCTCTCTTTTATTTATTGCGTAATTTATAAAATAGTAAACTCACGAAAGTGTCATCCTTATAAATAAAAAAACTAACACGTAGTATCGAGTAAATAACAAATATAATTAGTCGAAGCCCATATGTAGAACAAGAATTATATACTCGAGAATCTATTCTAGTTTCCTTCAAAACAAATGAAGTACAGATATGTTATCCTAGCATTAAAAGTTCGTCTCTACAAATGCTAGCATTATCACTTATTGGGTCCTATAAAACTAGTTAGATGTTGCAATACAATTCAGTAGCATGTAATCATGTCAACATGAAGGCCAATAGTTGGTTCACAATTTTTGTCTATAATGGCATACAACGTCCCTTCTAGTATAGATATAGCTATAGCCCCACTAACTGCCTCGTAATGCCCAAACCATTCCCATTCCCGAAGAGTGAATGACATTAAAGTCCTCCTAAGCCGACATAATCTCATGCCTCAGACATCGTTGGAGAAATAAACCTTTTGAACAAGTTTTCCAAACCAATGCTTATGCAAATGAAGCTATTTTATAATCAAATAAACATAATAAAAGACAATGCAACATCAATGCAAATCTATCTGTAATGCTCAACAATACTAATACCACAACTATATCCATATTCCATAGTCCCATATCGTTTCACATGTCTGGAAACTCAGCTCAACATCATTGCACTTTCCAACTCAATATGTCCATCTCATTACTCAAAATAAGGATTAGCACAACGTGCCATAACTTTTAGTGCCAAACACATTCATGCCAACAAAATATTTTACTATGACATTGAATTACCATACATGTACGTTGCCTCGTTTGGTGTGTGTGTTGGGGGGGGGGGGGGGGGGGGGGGCGTTGGTTGAGTTGGAGGTAGGCTGGGACATATCAGGCTTCGGGCCGCCCGATGTAGGCTGGGCCATATCAGGCTTCGGGCCGCCCGATGTACTAAACACCTTGAGGTAGTGATCGATCAAATTGAAGTCTCCAAAAGTTTTAAATTTTTGTGTTTTTTCTTCTTGACGCAGCAGGATAGCGGAACGGACTTACCTTCGTGCTTGGCAATGGCCAAGTCGATTGGTTATGACGATAACTGGACCACCGTTGCTTGGTGAGAGCGAAGCGGTGCCGCAAAAACTCTGACGGAGGGCCTTGTGAGGGGTCCGCACGAAGGTTGTTTGAAAACCTTAAGCGAGGGGCTTCCGAATCCACGGAACAGTCGAGTCCACGACCAAGAAAATAAGAGAACAAATCTCAAACTTTAAAGAAGAATTTTATTGATTAAAAGTTGTTCTCGATTGCATACAAAAGGTGCCTATTTATAGGACTTTTGTGACAACCTAATCCTAATAAAATAAAGATAAAATCTATCCTAATAAAAGATAAAGTCAAAATAAGAATCCTATCATAAATATGATTATAAAAAAAGTAAAGAAAAGAGAAAGAAATCCAAGAGGAAAGAGGAAAAGAAAAGGAATCCTAGAGGGACTAGGATTCTATGCTACATCAGTCTCCCCTACTTCAAGAGAACTCGTCCCTGAGTTCTTATCAGAATAAAACAATTCACCAGGTAGAAAGTATTCGTAAAGATCGGCGACATTGAAGGTTGGAGAGATCTGCATGTCTTCAGGGAGATCAATCACATAAGCATTGTCATTTAGCTTGCGTAGAACTTGAAATGGTCCGATCTTCTTCTTCGCCAATTTGTTGTAGGAGCCAGTAGGAAAACGTTCCATACGTAATTAAACCATGACCAAGTCTCTCTCATGAAAGACCTTACGGCGGCGGTACTGATCAACAGCTGCTTTATATTTGGTACAAGATTCTTCAAGTTGTTGTTTCACTTCATTATGTATTAATTGATGCTGCTCTAACATATGCTCAGCACCAATGTCTCGACCCGGAGTCTTAGGCAGAGAGACGAGGTCCAAAACATGTCGTGGCTGATGTGAGTAGACAATGGCAAACGGAGCTTTTCCAGTTGATCTGTTAGGCATGCAGTTATAAGCAAATTTATCCTGTGATAAAGCCAGATCCTACTGCTTAGGTCGTGTTCCAACTAAGCTTCGCAACATATTTTCAAGTGTGCGGTTCATGACCTTTGTTTGTCCGTCAGTTTGTGGGTGACTAGTACCGCTATATTGTAGTGATGTATCCAATCTTTCCCATAATGTTCTCCAGAAATGTGATAGAGACTTAGTATCTCTATCTGAAGTGATTGACTTTGGCACACCATGAAGATGCACGACTTCTCGAAAGAAAATAAGAGCAATATGAGTCGTGTCGGATGTCTTACGACATGGAATAAAGTGTACCATCTTAGAGAATCTGTCTACCACGACAAAGATAGAATCAACACCGCGCTGTGTTCATGGTAAGCCAAGAATAAAGTCTATGGAAATATCTTCCCACGATCCTTGGGAAATTGGAAGAGACATATAAAGACCAGTATTTTGTTCTTGGCCCTTGGCAACTTGGCATATAGGACAACTGCGGACATGTCCCTCAACTTCTTTTCTCAATTGCGGCCAATAATATCTTTCTTCGGTTATGGCTAGCATCTTATCTTGACCGAAATGTCCACCGAGACTTCCACCACGGAGCTCTCTAATAATATGTTCCCACAAGGAACTACGAGGAATGCACAACTGATTTCCTTTGAAGAGATAGCCTTCTTGGATGTGATATCCATTTGCAGCTCTGTTTGGTTGACAATCTTCCCATGCTTGTTGAAAATCTTTGTCTTCTGGGTAGAGTTCCTTGAGGTATTCAAACCCGATGACCTCTTGATGTAAAGTGATGAGGAGGTCGGCTCGACGGCTTAAGGCATTAGCTACTTTGTTCTGAACTCCGGCCTTGTGCTTGATGGTATAGGAGAAGCGCTGAAGAAACTGAATCCATCTAGCATGCATTCAATTTGTGTTACGGGGATTGTCTGTGAAACATAAAGCTTTATTGTTTGTATGTAGGATAAATGGCCATTGGATGAGGTAGTGCTCCTATGCTTTGATGGCTTGTACGATCGAGTAGAACTCCTGCTCATAAGTTGACCATTTTTGTTGAGCTTTACTTAGCTTCTCGCTACGAAAGGCAATTGGTCTTCCTTCTTGTATTAGTACAACACCAACACCCACTATGTTGGCATCATATTCAACTTCAAACAGCTTGTCAAAGTTGGGCAGTGATAGGACTGGCACTGTAGATAGCTTCTCCTTGATGAGTATGAAACTGGCTTCAGCTTCTGGAGTCCAGATAAATTTTTCTTTCTTCATGCATTCTGTCAATGGTGCTACAATAGTGCTGAAGTTACAAATGAATCATCGATAAAAATTGGCAAGGCCATGAAAGCTTCGTACTTCAATCATTGTTTTTGGAGTGGACCAGTCGCAAATTGCTCTAATCTTCTCTTCTTCAACACTGAGGCCACTGGCGCTAATAACAAATCCCAAGAAAATGAGTTGGTTAGTAAGAAAGCTACACTTCTTGAGATTGACATAGAGTTTATTAATTCGGAGAAGTTTGAGAACTTTTCTGAGGTGCTTCAGATGGTTGGTTTGGCTCTGGCAATAGATCATGATATCGCCAAAGTAGACGACTATGAACTTTTCTATCAATGGCTTCAAAACTTGATTCATAAGGCGCATGAACGTGCTTGGTGCATTTGAAAGTCCGAAAGGCATAACAAGCCATTCGTAGAGTCCTTCACAGGTCTTGAAAGCAGTTTTCCATTCATCACCAAGTCGAATTCGAATTTGATGGTATCCGCTCTTCAAATCGATCTTTGAGAAAATTGTAGACCCAGCAAGCATATCCAACATGTCTTCTAGTCGAGGGATGGAAAAGCAATACCTAACATTGATGCGGTTGATAGCCCGACTATCGATGCACATACGCCACGACCCCTCTTTTTTTGGCACTAGATAGGCGGGAACCGCACAAGGAATGAGGCTCTCTCTGATCAAGCCCTTTTGGACCAATTCTTCAGCTTGGTCTTGGAGGATTTTGCATTCATTGGGGCTCATCCAATAATGTAGAATATTTGGAAGTCTAGAACTTGGGATGAGATCTATTTCATGTTGAAAGTTTCTCATTGGTGGCAATTTGCTAGGCAGTTCATTCGGTATGATGTCGCGAAACTCTTGTAGTAAAGGCTGGACTATTTCAGGAATGTTGGTATGGAATACTTCGTGCATAGAGTTTTTCTTGTTTCTCAAGACCGCTTTCAAGTTCTTGACCGTCAACAATCATTACGGTCTTTTGTTGTTGTGGACTGGTCTTAGGAATATGACCCGGTGCTAATGGATGAAGAGTGAGACGTCGTCCATCTTGAAAGAAAGAATATGTGTTGTCTCTTCCCCAGTATGTGACATTTTTGTCAAATTGCCATAGCCGACCGAAGATGATGTGACAAGAGTCCATGTCGACAATATCGAACATGACTTCATCTTTATAGGTCTTTCCGATGGAGAAGGGTATACGACAAACTTCAGAGCGACCATATTGTGTCCCTATTGAATTCAGCCAATCTTATATGGAGCCGGGTGTGCTTCTTTGGTCAGTTTCATCTTCTCTACCATTGCTCTTGAAACAATGTTCTCTGTACACCCGTTGTCAATGATGATGTCACATAAATTGTCTTTGACCTTGTATCAGGTTCGAAAGATAATGTAGCACTGGGGTGGTTCTTCAATATTTGGGGCTAGTAGCAGACGCCTAACGACATACACTAGTTGTTCACCATCATCTTCGGGAAGGACCTCTTCTTCTCCTGAGTGTTCTTCTCCTCCCTCTTCGTCTTCGTAGTCAGCAAAGGCAACTTGTGTAACCTCACCTCTACTAATTGGTATATTTTTAAAAAAAAATATATAATATATAATAATGTTTGATATACTTTATTTATAGTTATTAATTTAAGTTAGACTAAAAGTTGATTTAGTTATCCCTTTATTCTAAATTTCCATATTGGGCTGTCTTGGCCTACAGGCCCATGAATTGCTTGGTATAAACACCAGCAATTGATTTCTTCTCTTTCTTAGTCGTTCATAGGAAGAACATAAATTCAAATTCATGTTTGAGAAATTCTCTAACCGACTGCCAGCAGAGCCATGTGCTCAACCATAATCGCTGCCAAATTTCATTTCCCACCCAAAATTTCCCTAACAGCCTATATAAGGATCGACCTCTCTCTCTCTCTCCTTCATTCCTGCTTCACAAAGAAATTCAATTCCTGGAGAGTTCTTCCCCAACTCAAATCAGAGCTTCGTGGCAATGGCGCATGGAGGATGATCGACAACCTTCGAGGACAGCATCAACCTTGGTAATGATAGTTTTGAGTCGTTTTTCCTTGCTCAACATTAATTAGGTCATGTGGTTGATTGAACGATCATTCTGTTTCAGAATTCTTCTCGAGATTGAATTAATTACTGATTTGTAAGGTAAGATCTACTGATGTTTGAGAACAACTTGGATTCATGAATTCTTTTCGATTCTTGTTTTGATTTGGAAATTGTGATGTGGTCTCAGAGGATTAGATCAGAATTAAACTCTTCCATCAAATCCTTGGCTGATTTAGTAAATCCACTCGAGATCAGGAATTGGTGAGTTAAAATTTAGAATTATCAAAACTGAGTTCGTGCTTGTCTTGTGATAAAATTTTTAATGTTCTATTTTAATTCTTTAGAACAATGATGGAGCGTGTCCTGATTCTTGCATTTTTTGAACTTCCATATCAGAACTGTTGATTCAACCTTGTCACTACCACTTTTCTAGCTTGAGGGTATTTTGGTCATTTTCAAAATTTTAGAATTTAATTTGAAATTATTATTATTATTTATAATTAATGTGATTTTTAAGTGATTTTAGTATATTTGATTTTGGTGTTCTAGTGGACTTTGACTTATGTTGACCTTGGAGACTAACCTAGTAGCTAACCTAGGTCATGACTAAGTGATTAGGATATGAAAACCTAGGCTGACTTAAGTTAGTGAGGTTTAACTCATTGGAATTAATTTGGGAAAATTAGGAGCTAGATTGATTAATGAATGGCTTGTGAAATTACAAGTCATTTTATGACTTAAAGGCTTAATGGCCCATAGGCCCACAACCCATGAACCCAAAACCTAGCCATTTTAGCCACTTGGCCAGCCAAATAGTGTTCCCTTCCCTATTTATATGCTCCTAAATTTTAGGACTAGCCTCCATTGGGATTTGTGCAAGTTTTGGAAGAGGTGAGTCCCCATCTTTGTAAATCCTTAGAAAATCTATTTTTACTCCAAATTCCTCCAAACAAATTGCAATGGGACCTAATATTAGTTTTCTTGCTGTTAATGATGAGTATTTTCAGGAAGAACACAATTTGAGGGAGTTTGGTGGCTTGTGGAACTCTTCCTATTTGGGGATTTTAACCCATTGTTCATCTATAGGTATAATCCCTTCTATTGCATATAAATTCTGTTAAAATTCATTTCTAGGATGTCCTAACCCTAACCTAACAGTAGGATAGGCTATGTTACCCCCGTTTTTCGTTCTACGTATTTTCAGTATACGTATACGGAATCCTGACATGTATTTTATTTTCCTGCCTGGCTAGCTAATTTCAGTTTAATCATGATTAGGTTCATCATGGCATGTAATGGTTTAACTTGGTTTATTTTGGGTTGGCTTGCTTTATTCTTTGGTTCATCATATTAAACCCACCACCTCCCCCCTTTATAACCCACCTAACTTTTCTCTCTCCTCCACTTTCTCATTAACTCTTCTTCCTTCTCCATTAAACCCACCACCAACCAAGAACACCCCTTAGGCAAGTGCAACTTGCTTCCACAAGAGAACCCATTTTTATTGTTCTATTAGCTTCTCCTCATGTTTCTAAGACACATTAGAACTTGTCATTTTCCATTTTTAGGCTTTTATTCTTGCAAATTTAGAAATTAGTCATTTTTGGATTTTGGTAGTTTTGATCTATCAAAATTCTTTGTTTTCAAATTTTGATGATTCCATGTTGAAGAGAATTTCATTCTACCCAATTTTGACCATTTGAAAGTTGGATTTGGACTTGTTTTGACCAAGTTATAGCCTTTTGAAGCTATGAGTTCAACCATGGAGTTCTTGCTGATTTGGAGAAGACAGTGAGCAGTGTGCGCAAGCTTTTTAGCTTGCGCCACTGAGTTGCACGCGCTCTTTAGCGCAGCACAGTCTGACTCGTGTGCAGTCTGACTCGTACGCAGTCTGACTCGTGCGCAGTCTGACTCATGCGCAGTCTGACTCAGGCGCAACCTAGCCTCGCGCAGTCTAGTACCTGGCACAACATGACTTGGCCTGACTCTTCCTGGCGCAACTTGACCCGACCTTGTGCATTTTAGTGATTGGCACCCCTAGTGCCTAGGCGCAACCTGATGTTCAGGCGCAACTGGACTTGACCCTACTTGCCTTGGCGTAACCTGTAACCCTGGCGTAACTTGGCCAATGCCACTTGTTGGCCATAGTACCCCTTGCTCCTCCCCCTTGGGCGCATTATGTCCCTATATCCCCCTTTTTAGGATTTTTGCACCCATTTTATATCCTTACGCCTTTTTGATATAAACTCGACATGAACCCGATGTGATCATAACATTATCTATAAATATTATTCTGAATACGGCTTAGTGATAGAATTGCATGATCAGTGACCTGTTGTGGTGCACTTGCATAAACACGAAATGGCATTATGACCTTACAGGATAACTCTTGATAGTGACCCGCCGTGGTGCACTCTTGACAAGTAATTTGACATGATAATTCTTGATGGTGGTCCGTTGTGACGCACCCTTGCCTTGATAAGTAATCTTGATAAGCAATCCGACATGATAACCTTGATACGTTGTTGCGACGGCTAACCTGACATGCTAAGTGAATTCTTGACACCGTAGATGATTGTATTGAATATGCTTATATAAGCAACCAGTCTTGTTTCGCATCATGTCTAGGACATGTATCCCTGGTCACCACGGTCAGGGATTCATACTGAAGCTGACTAGGTTAATGACTAGATTGATCAAGTAGAGCATATAAAGAGGTATTTCAGCTACAAGCAATCCCGTTATCTGGGCGCCTTCCTTGATGGACTTGTAGCCTACCGACGAGTAGGGCACATTTCCAACTCACCCCTATGTGGGGCACTACATGAAACGATTATTCTGCACACTGTCATGTGTCGCATCCAAGTCACCTAACAAGACATGATAACTCTAATCTTGAACCTTGCGTCTGGATAACCTGGATAGTCTGCAGGGCTTGTGGCCGTAGGCGTACCTCATTGCATCTTGCCAGTAACTAAGCTTGTGATAACCCTAGTTAGTTAAGTATCAAGCCGTACTCTTTGCTTGGCCGTGAATGATGGATGGAGTCCTATCTTGTCTAGTCTTGCCCAGATCCGGTACATGAATATCTCCGGACATGCTTGTTTATGCCTTACTTTATCGATAATTGGTTCGAGGCTAAGTTCTGTTCAGGTGAAGGGTTACAACCTCGGTCCTTGTTTGGTTTACGGGTTGTAATTTGGTTACCGGAATAGTCCTCTAGTTATCTTATCGTTTATCATCCTGTTTGCTTTAACTCAGGTCTTATGTTATTTCACCTATGACTTTATGTGCTGACATGCTGGTTTTAGTTCTTAAGTGAAGCCCCCTTTGTGGCACTTGCTCTTTCTGGGGTCTGACCCAGCTGGTTTTGTATGGCCAGATTTTGGAGCAGCTACCAAGGATCTCCAAACTTTTCTGCCAGATGGTGAACACTAGAAGGAATTCCGGCAACGAGTAGGTTTTTATTTTGCTCTCCCACTCTATTGTACAAATATTCTTTTGAGACGTTTAGCCGCCGAGCAAGTGATAGCTCGTTGCAACTTTACTTACTGTCTGCCTACGGGCTGTAACATGATTGACAAATCCTAGGGTTGATCATGTATGACTTAAACTCTTGCTAGTCTTCGTATTTTGTATGACTAGCTTCATGATCATCTGAATATGTAATGTATGGGATGCCTTACCTTATATGTCTGATGATCTACCATCTTGTTATATCTACTTGTTGCTTGAGATTGAGACACTAGGCTTGTTATTGACCTTAAGAGACTGATGGCTTGTAGTAAACCCTCATGCACCTAGACAGCCGTGACCGTATTGCGAGGTGAGATTCACTTCAATATACGTAGCTGGCTGTGTCTGTCTCCCGCTCTCTAGTATTCTGATTCGGGGGCGTGACAGGCTAACCCTATAATTTGGATCCATTTCGTGTCCGTATCGGACACGTATCAACGT
This sequence comes from Iris pallida, assembly GCA_029216955.1. Taxonomy (NCBI): domain Eukaryota; kingdom Viridiplantae; phylum Streptophyta; class Magnoliopsida; order Asparagales; family Iridaceae; genus Iris; species Iris pallida. The sequence continues at coordinate 4,950,781 of JANAVB010000599.1, read as the reverse complement.
GTATAGGTAAGTGTTCGACGAAATACCTCAAAGGGCATTTCGTTCGATTTTGTGATTTTTGTTTGAATAGAAAAATCTATTTTTACCTCGCTTATGCATTTCTTGGACACTGAGCACGTTTTCGTGTCGGGTTGAGTCGACACGAGCGCGTGGACACGCGATCGCGCGCGCGTGCACACTGCCAGGATTCTCCCCTGCTACTCGTATGCATTTTCTCTGTGCACACAGGGTTTCAACCCTCGAAACTCGACACGTGTGTCAGTCCATGACTGATACGAGATCTCTAGAGTTTCAGGAACTCTCGTGTCGTGTCGGACACGGATTCGTGCCTACACATGTGGTACACTGTGCGGTCCAGTGTGCTGATTAGTGTTCTTGTGTTTAAATTGTTTTTAATGCTTTTAATTATGTTTTAATTATTAGTTAAGATCCTAAACATGATGATTAAGTCTCTGTTATATTAGTTACATGTTTAATTTGGGTTTTAATGAGTAATATGGATTCGAACTTAGGTTTTCTTGTTATTTCTGATACACTGCTCTGATACTGATTTTTCAGTTTTTCCAAAGACCCTTTAATTCCCTATTTGGTTATGTTTTCAATTGATTTTGAACCCCACATATCATAATACATATTAGCTAAGCTTTTACATTTGATTATAGGATTTTGGTTGGGAGAATGAGACTTTGGTTAATTGGGTTGGTTTTCGAATTTATTGTAAAACTGAGATGTATATTATGAACTGATTTGGGATTTGTTGAACTGTGTTACCGTTGAACCTGAGAATGGTTCTTAATAATCTTAAATTGATTTCCTTTCATTTTCAGAAACCTGAGAATGTGTATTTCTGAACTGAGGGTGTTGGTTTCTCTTTAACTGTCATTAAACTGATATGGATGGTGTTCACTGTCATGTATAAAACCTGAGTGGTTTCCCTAATTTCCTGTGAATAGAAACCTTGATTTCCTCTTTCATCCTTAAACTGATTTTGATTCATGATATATGCAAGAACCTGAGATTTCCAATCTTCCTATATTTGAACTGTTGTTAACTGTTTACCTGAGAAATGGATTGATAATGTGTGGTTCAAATATGTGTATACCAGAGTTTTCCTCCTATAGTTTTTGAACTGAAATGAACTTCAAACCTGAGTTTTTCCCTTTGTATTTGATTACAATGCTGTCATTCTTTAACCTGATATGGCATGTGTTTTAACTGTGTTTTAAGTTCAATTTTTAATCTGAGTTTCACTGTTAGAAAAACCTGAACTAGCTCTTCTCTTTCTAAACAAATATTGGTTGTTAACTGTTGAAGCATGGGATGTTGAACTGAGAATCAATTTCCAGTTTTTCCCTTTGACTGTGTGATTCACTGCTAATGTATAACCTGAGATTCAATATGTATAACCTGAGGTTCAATATGTATAAAACTGAGTTTGAATTCTTCTAAAACCTGGGATTTTATCTCTGAGAATGGGAGTTGATATTATGAACCATAGTATGGGTGATATGTGATAACTGAGATTAGGGGTATTGTTTTGAATTGCAAACTGAATTCCTTTCCTTTACTGTCATATACACACACATCCACATTGCACATGTATACACTGTTTTTCCTTTATGACTGAACCCTCTTTCACTAGTCTATGACACACACACACACACATCTAATACTCATGTATTTTTTCCCCTTCACTCCTTTCCTATGTATATATATATGCCTTGTGATATATAAGTATCTAAGTTTCCTTTATATGAGTTGTATATACATATTAGTTATATATAGGAATGTGTGAAAATGTATGCATATATATATATATATATATATATATATATATATATATATATATATATATATATATATATATATATATATATATATATATATGATACTATGAGATATGATATGTTATAGAGTATGGGTAAATTGTATAGTGACTATAGGATAGATGTTTTCTTAATAGACTATTAGACATAGTCATATCATGTGGTTATGTGATTTAGGCATGGTTAGGTATGGTATGCCTAGTTGGAATCTAGATAGACTGTTTAGCCTTAATAAACCTAGATTAGACTAGTTTGACTTAGGTTTGACTTTGTTGACCTAGTTTGACTTCTAGGGTTGACCAGAGTTGACCAAGAGTTGACTTTGGTCTAGGTTGACCTAGATTCATGTAAAACACATTGTAGTGCATTTTATTCCTACTCTGGACTTGTTGTGACTTGTACTGTTCTAAATAGGAGCCAGACACCACTCCTCGGACAGTACTTTCATCTCGGACATTCAGTTAGCAGGCGAGTACATTCTCTGATCTTTTCATACCTGTCTGGATTATATTCTTGCTCTAGATTACTCTACATGATGCTGACACGTATCTTCACGGATTAGTACTATATGGATCCTTTCCTGAGATGTTATCCCTCTACGGGTGCATCGGGTATTTCATGTTCATGTACTTTATCATGTGCATCAGGTACTCCTTGTACTCGTACTAGTTCATGTTTTTACATGTTCTCATGTGCTTTATCACGTGCCTCATGTACTAATCATTACATGAGTTCACGTATCTTAGTTGTATTCATGTGCTTATAACGTAACTTGAATGGATCCTTGTGTATTGATTGGGGCGGGGTGAGTAGAATTGGTTATGTGGACACAATCCCCAGTAGGTATTCATGTGCTCCTTATTTGTATTCATGTGCCCCTAAGCCGTTTACATAACCATATTGTACTCTAAATCACGTAGCCACTTACAGTCTCTACTATCATGTACTTACTTTTAGTTACAAATATCTTCTGTTTTACTTGTACTTCCATTCAGCACTTCCTGTATTTTACTCTATTGCATGATTTATACTCCTAACCTGCTATGAACTGTTGAGAGATATGTGCTCGTTCCTGTCCTGACTGGACCTGTTGAAATATTACAGAGGACGAGGCTGAGGCGTTCTGCCCTATTTACTACGGTGCCACACTAGATGAGTGCCTGGACTTGGACCAGCAGCAGGATCCATTAGCAGTAGATGACACTCCATTAGCTTAGGATTGTCTTACCTTTCTGGATTACTGTATTAGATTTTGAGATATTCTGAGATATGTATTATTTTAGACACTTAGAATTCTGGATTGTATCTCTGTGATTCTTCTGTTCTGGATATTTTATCTTTTATTATCATTCCATCTTACCTGTTCTACCTTAGCTGTGGTTGAGTTATATTTCTGTTATGTCACCCCTATTCGGGGAGTATAACTGTTATTACCTTCAACTGTTAGATGTTGTGACCTAGGACAGCGTTCTACCACCGACATTGCGGCGTAGGCTGGACGTACCCACGTCTCGTGCCCTTACTCTAGGGTGCGGGTCGTGACAAACCTGAGGTGAGCTTTCGAATCTCAGTCCTTCCTCTTAATTCTGGAATTTTATTTAAAAGTCCTTAATTAGGAATAGGTGTGAATCATGATTGATTAGTTCCTGTGTTTGGTTTTCTTTATAATACTCGAATCAGGGTTTCAGAGATCGAGATCGAGACAAGTCACAGTGGACTCGTGCCCTGTTTTGTGGTATCTGATCGGGCATTATCAGGTAACCTTCCTCCTTAAGCTTCTCTTTAGAATGTTGTAGTCATATTGTATCAGGAATTTAGATTGTTGCTGTTAAATTGCTGTTATTTAGGCTCGAAGAAGTTCAGAAATAGATAATTAATTTATAGTTAATTGATGTATTGATCTATTGACTGAACGGAAAGTCCCAAGTATTATAGGAACAATTTGAATTCAGACTTGAACCCCAGGTTTGAAACTCAGCTTGGGGTTAGATTTGTGCAGAAAGCCTATATCAATAAGCTTTGAATTCTTTGAAGAAGTATACTGTAGTCTTAGAAAAAACCCTTGTACTGATCTTGGTTTAGAAATCAGGATGATAACCAAGTGTACCTGGTAGGAGAGTTATGCTCATGTGAACCTGTCATGAGTTAAACTTTTGCTTTAGGAATTTTAATGTATAACAGTAATCTAATTAGGGACTGTGATGCATATCCTTATAGGGAGGTTAACAATTTATTTAATCCTTTCATAGTGGTTCCAGGTTGTTTATGAATTAATTTCAGTTGGCACTTGATTTTGACTGAATGATCAGTCTTTATTAAGTTCAGTCTAGGTAATTATACTTGATTTCCCATATCATTGCAGTCATGTAGACTAATAGATGAAGTCCAATTTAGTCTCCAATTTGTAATATGAGCATTTATGGAACCTGGGACTCATATACAAAATCTTGGTTCAGCTGGGAACTGGGAACACATGTATATGCAGTTTTGGTTCAAACTGAGATTGTATATGTAGTTTTGGTTCAACCTGAGATTGTATCTGCAGTATTGGTCCAGTCAATTGCATATGCAACTTTAGGTGAGCTGACAAATCTAAGACTTCATATTGTATATTATCAAAAACCGATACTACATATCATTATTTTTGTATCAGTGCTTATCTCTGAAACTGAAGTTTCATATATATGCTTATGATGAACCTGGGACTGTATATTCATGTCTTGGTTCAAATTAATGAACTGGGATTCATATATCAGTGCCGAGTTCATTTAGGTAGCTGTAGGACACCTTAATGAATATAGCCAGGGGATTAGTTTTGTAGACTGAACTGAAATTCCTGTATCAGTTTTTTTTGATTAACTCAAGTGAGGAATCAGTTCCCAGGGTTCTTTGTGAGTACCTGGCTGATATTGGACTCAACTGAGGAATCAGTTCCCAGGGTTTTTTGTGAGTACATGGCTGATATTGGACTCAACTGAGGAATAAGTTCCCAGGGTTCTTTGTTGAGTACCTGGCTGATATTGGGCTCGACTGAAAGATCAGCTCCCAGGTTCAGTCTAGAATTTGATTGTGCTTTCTATATATATTTTTGTCAGTCATGATAAACATTAGATAAAGCCCAGTTCAGATTATACCTTAATCTGGGCATTCCTGTATTAGTATCTGGATTCAAGGGTTGAACCTGAGAATTGGTAGGAAACCCCTTCATTAGAGACACTCTAAAATTCTGTTATAACAAACAGCTGTAGGACACCTTAAAGCAAGCTTTATGTAGCCGGTGATGTATGGTTACTGTTTGGGGATTATATGACAATTTGAGTGATCTTACATGAGTCCATCTGCATGTGATTTCAGCACATTATGGACTAAGTATTCCTTTAACCTATCTCAAGGTTAGGTAGTAGCATGGTTGTCAATATAGGTTTCTATTTCAACCAATGTTAGTTAACTTTACATTCTAATTGTTAGTTAACTAATGGTTATAAGGAATAGTTGTAGGAAGTTTAATGTTGAATAGTTAATAATGGGCTTAACCAAATAACATAGCTTGTAGTTAGGCATGTTTAGAACTGCAAGATACCAATTTAGAGCTTGTTTAGTTATTAACCAACTTGTACTCAATAAACCAGGAGGACATCCAGCTTCAGCTTGTACACTTGATTTTCCCAGAGCAAGGTAAGTATTTTTCTACGGTTTTGTGCATTTACATATCTTGTACTCTTCTTGTGACACGTCATGACACGATATCCTGTACTCCTGTACTATCCTGTTCTTGTACTTACTTGTATCGGGTGAGAAAATACACTAGCTATGTGACCAAACCCCGGTTACGATATTCTTGTAGATAGCTTAGGCCTCGCATCGTGTACGCGGATCCTAAGCCGTACCATATTCATGTACTCCTGTACATGCTCCTCTACTCACCCCAGCCGGTCACATAGACTAGTTGTATTTCTAACATGGTATACTAATCATGTCTTGTACTTCAGGATTATAGTTTCATTCATGTACATTACATTTCCTGAACTCTATATTCCTGTACTGTAGTTCATGTACTTACATTCCTATACTTTCCTGTTCGTTTCCTGTATTTTATTTTCATGTACTCCTGTACTCATTTCCATATCATGTTCTTGTTTATTACCTACAAATGTACTTTGCTCTGCTCCTGACTAGGATATGTTGCAGGTGAGTTGGAGGCTCTGTGCGATACATATTATGGCCGAGAGCTAGTAGATGCAGTAGATCCAGCTGGAGTTGCTCTTGACTTAGAGGCTGCAGAAGCCTAGAGCTTTACCTTAGTACTTTATATTTTCTTGTATTTTTGAGACTTGTAGACTTTACTTTCATTACTGGCACAACACCAAAACATGAAATTTGTAACACAAATTTTTTATCATTAGTAACAGTTATTACCGTGTCAGACTTGTAACGGATATAGCCATTACGATAATTGAAAAACCGTTACTAAAATTCAAATTCAATAATTTTGTTATTTTTATATTGTTTGTGACAGTATAAACCGTGATAAATTTATTACAAAGGGTCACATGCATTCCATGCGATTGGAAAGAAAGTGTTACAGAGGTTATAATCCAAAATGTGTTAAAATGTTATAGAGGAAAACATGAGCCCCCAAATTTTCCCGCACTCAATTTTTCGTGGTTTCCTTCCCTTCCCCTTTCTCCAACTTCCTTTGACAAGAAGTCGTCTGCCAAAAACAGCACTGCGCTACTCCATTACTGACGAAGCGAAGAGGCAATGTCTCCCCATCACCGGCGAAGCTGCGATGGTATGTCCTTTTATTTTGGTTCGATTAGGGTTTGAGAGTTTCCTTCTCTCTCACAATTTCGATTTCGAGAAGGGCTACCACCACCACACATCCAGCACCGTTGAAGCAGAATGGACAATTCCAATTCCTTCTCTCCTTATATTTTCTCTCTGATTTGAGTGTTTAGTTGATTTTAAGGTTTTAGATATTACCATTCCACCATGTTGTTTTCCATGAAGAACTACATTAGGTTTTGTTGATTTAAGGGCTTTGTTGATTTGAGAGTTTTGTTGATTTTAGGCTTTATTCTTTTTTCATCAAGAAATTTTCCAGCTCCTTTCTTCTCATATACTTTTTTCAGTAATATTTGGTTTCTATGTCATTCTTGACCATTTTCATTTTCTTCAGTAATATTTGTCTCGAGCAAGAACATGTGATTATTTAGGAACTACATATTATTTTAGCTATAAACCAAATCCTAATTGGATTCATTAGTTTCCATGTTAGTCTCGAGTTGGCATTTGCATTTTTGTTTTTGTTTACATTAGCATCTATAATATTGAGTTCCATATTATGTTTTGGAAGCCCTAGCTAGAACCAGTTAGATGTGATCCACATGCTAAATTCCCATGGGAAAGGGGCATATGTGTCTGACCTATAACTAAACCATTGCTATTAACAATTAGTACATGATTAAAGTCAAAATCATTTGGTTCCATCTAATAAGCATCCAACATCGATCGAGTCATCCAAAGCAAAAAAAATTGTAAAGTTGACTACTTTTGCAGTTGCTTCCCGATCTAAAGGAGCCATCAGCTAGCTAATTCTAGAGATCTTACTCATCCGATTGCAATAAACTTGTTAATTAGAGACTTTGAATTACCATATAGAGTGAAACTCAATATATAGAGTGATGAAAATGATGCATGTACTTGGGAGGATATTTACTAAAGGGGTGTGTCAGGAATCGGGATGGAGGAAGTTTGTAGCTTATCTTGGACCTAGATTCCTCGTGTCATTGACATGTTTATCCTGGAAAATGTAATCCTCTCTCCCTCGCGCTTTATTTCTTTATCTTGGTTTTACTTTATCTTCCTTAAAAGTCTTAATTATGATAACATTATTTGGAAACAGTGAAAACTGACATGCAAGCAGGAGCTAATCACTAATATGAGGTATTGACTGATACCTGAAGGAATCAACTACATTTACTGACTCCATTGCTAATGCGGCTCTTGTGGGTCATATTGGTGGGCTTGATTTTTGCGATAATCATTTCCTTGGCTGTAAACCGTGGTGTAGCTACAGGTACATGTACCTGTATTGGTTCTCGATATTGATCTCCAACAAAGAGACTGAAATCTATTCTTTTAACTGTTACATGTTGTCATTCAGGGAGGCATCTTGCTGAACTCTGTAAAATCGAGTATCTCCATACATAAAATACTGCATGTGGATCCTCGTAGAGCTTGTTGTCATTGCTGCTAACATACATGTACATGTACATGTATGTGACTACATTGGTTCTTAATATTGATCTCCAGGTACATGTACCTACATTGGTTCTCGATATTGATCTCCAACAAAGAGACTGAATCTATTCTTTTAACTGTTGCATGTTGTCATTCTGGGAGGCATCTTGTTGAACTCTGCAAAATCGAGTATCCCTATACGTAAAATATTGCCTGTGAATCCTCGTAGAGCTCGTTGTCATTGCTGCTGACATACATGAAGGTTGGTACACTTTCCCTCTACATCTTTGTGTTGTAATTTTAATATATTTCTCCATCCTCTAAAAACTTATGCACTGCTAACTCAGTGATACGAACGGCCTTCGCTCTCAACATATTTATAAGATTCACAAAATCATTTGTGGATTCTTTAATGTTTTATGGATAAAATTGAATCAAGAATATTTTACTATTCAAAGTTGAGCTGAAGTTTCTGGGTTTTCCTGAACCGAACCTTCAACCATTGCAAGATAATTCCTGAACCCAGAACTTGTGACTAGCTAGAAAAATTGTAGGATGCCTTGATGTCTGGACTCTTTAGGGGTTTATTTGATTTTCTCCTGAACGTGGGGATTATGTCAAAATCTTCTATCCAGCTTGGCCTGCTATCTAGTATACATAATCGATTCAGAAGAACCTAAGAAAAACTTGTATGATCTATGAACTTTGTGACTCAAGCAACATGTTTTAGGTCTTGCAATGTTAGTCAAGTTGATATTTGAATCATGGGTTGTCAATTTATGAAAACAAAAAACAAGAATAAATGGAAAAAAATAATTTTTTTGGGGTGCGCTGGATTAGTAAGCAGTACACTTTCATTCATGTAAGTTCAACAGTTAATCGGCATTATGCTTCAAGTGATCAATTTTGCCAGGATCATTTCTTAATTTACTACTAGAATGAGGCTGATTTTTTTTCCCATTGTTGGACACTATCTTTTCTAATTCGGCTTGGCAATGATGCTTTTAACGAATCAATGATATTAGTAGTTGATCATCTTTTATATATATATATATATATATATATATTTATATATATATATATATATATATATATATATATATATATATATATATATATACAATGTCAACTTTTCAGGTTGAGATGGATGCTGCCAAAAACAAAGTAAATGGCTACTTCAGATGAGGAATATATATATATATATATATATATATATATATATATATATATATATATATATATATATATATATATATATATATATATATATTCCTCATCTGAAGTAGCCATTTACTTTGTTTTTGGCAGCATCCATCTCAACCTGAAAAGTTGACATTGCAACTATTAACTAGTGAGATGCTTACAACTGTCATCTCGATGAGCTATTTTAATTATTCAGACAAGTAAACAATAAGGCTCACCTTTGAGGTCTTAATCTTTTATAGGCTTGCAAGACACATCCTCAATATGGAATTTGCATGACAAGATTTATTGGAACATGGAGGTAGGATTTAACCATGTCCTACATTAGTATTGCTATAGAGTTAAGGAATATCCCGAGTGTGGCAAATTGCACTATAGATGCAAAATATGATATTTGCTTTGCCATAACCAACAAGCCTCTATTGCATCTCATTTGGTTAGGTCACTGATTTTGTTCATCAGAGTTTTATCATCTTCTTGTTCCTTATATTGGAGTCTTAATGTAGTCTAGGTTGAGATCCGATTGATAAATCACATATGATTTTTGGATAAGTTTGACAGCTAGTACTTGCACTAATCCATCATGCAATTTGCAGATTTTATCGACTGGCCCAACGCCTGAATGGGATGAAGCCATTGCATAGGCATTCGACAGCCTTCCAAAAGACCAAAAGCTTCACATATCTTGCAAGAATCTGTATTGTCTACTGCAGTGTTGCAAAATCTATATTGTCTTACGTCATCAACAATCACATAAAGTTATGTGGCTTGTGGAAAATGATTCAAATACTGCTTATTAAAATGTATGTTACTATAAATGATTTGGTTTAGTTATTCAAATGATAAGTGACATAAATGATGTGATTCAAATAATTTTTTTTAGTTATTGAAATGTTATACGGAATGGTTGAAATATTGTAAAACTTGATATGTTGCTTATAGTTTAGTTACGAGTTGAATGTAGGTTTGTGGTTCAATTTTTTTTCTAAAATATTTTATTTGTAACGGTTATAACTATTACAATGAGTGGACATTAGTGACAGAAAAATAAAGTATAGTAACAGTAATAATCATGATGAATTGTATTTTACTCACGGTTATTATCGTGACGAATTACATTTTTCTCACGGTTATTACCGTTACGAAGAAAATAATTCGTCACGGTTACAACCGTTACAAAATATTTGCCACGTCCAAATTGTAACGGTTATTACCGTGACGAAAAATATTTGTAACAGTAATAACTGTGGGCAATCGCCTATTACGGTGTAGTGTGGAATGTAATAAGTTTGAGACATGTATCTGGATTTGGGATTCATTTATAGATTCTATGTTCACATTTACTTTGATTATTTGGTTAGCTTTCCCTAGATTGGTACAGCTTACTTCGTCGTGTCTAACGACGAAGGCTGGGCGTGTCCGATTCGTGTCCGATTATTCGAGAGCGGATCGTGACATATTTTTAGTGGTGGCCCATACAGGTCTATCCTAATAGTACCTAGGTATTAGTGTACTATTGGGGGACTTGATTAAAATTAGGGAAACTTGAATCATAGTATAGAAAAATCGGGTACATCAGGTATATATAGATATTATAAAATATTTACATTTACTTATAGGATAGGTTTTTATCAATCACAAAGTTTCTTTTGTTACAGGATGGTCGCTACGAGGAAGACCGCTGATCAGTCGGGAGTTACAGGTAGCTCAGATCAGTCTGCACCAGACGTTCCGTTAGATCAGCTTTCGCCACCGCCTCCTATTTTTTCTCCGCTGCCCCCGACGATGACTTTCGACGGCGCTCAGGTGATGTCAATGTTCCAGCAGTTTATGGAGGCCCAGAACCACCAGGCAGCGCAGTTTCGGACGACAGATACAGATGCGCTCAGGACTAGAGAGCCGGCAGCACCAGCTCTAGCAGCACCTGCAGCACCAGCAGCATCGAGACCAGGGACGGTCAGGGACTACCAGAACCTCTGCCTGATGGACTTTTGGGGAAACGAGGGGATAGTTTATGCGGACGAGTGGCTGGAGAATGCAGAGAGGACCCTGAGGATGGCACGGATCCCGGATGACCTGAAGGTGGAGGTGACGAGCATACGACTCTTTGATTTGGCCAGGGCTTGGTACCGGAAGGTGCCCCAGTTGGCGGAGACCCAGGTTTCTTGGACAGATTTTAAAACTCTGTTCAAGGAGAAGTTTTTCCCCCGATGTGGAGCGGGACGAGCTTCGGATGCAGTTCGAGACGCTACAGCAGGGGACCATGGCGGTTGCGGAGTAGACTTCAGAGTTTACTCGACTCAGTAGGTTCGCAGAGAACCTAGTCAGAGCACTGGAGGACAGAGCTTGGAGATTCAAGAAGGGTCTCACCAGGAAGCTGTGGCATGCGGTAGCGATTAGTCAGGCGACGACATATACGAGCATCCTCAAGATTGCTCAGGCTATAGAAAAGAAGACAGAGCCGAAGCCGAAGAGGGATCGGGATATTAGCAGCATCAGTTTCCAGGCACCAGCGAAGAGGGCCCAGACTCAGATTCAGGCGAGGCCACAGCAACCGGCACAGCTGCATCATCGTCCAGCCAGAGCTCCTATACATCAGCCTCAGAGACAGCAGCAGGTAGTTACTTGCGCATTCTGTTACCGGCCGGAACACCGCTTCGACGAGTGCCGTAAGAGGCTCGGACTCTGCTTATTCTACGGATCAGACACACACAAGATGAGGGACCGTCCACAGGCTGCAGCTCGACTAATAGGAGGACCTCGTAGAGCTGGAGGACCACCACCTGTACCACCCAGAGCTCTACCAGCTGCACCACAGAGGGTTCAGGCATTACCTACTCAGCAGCAGCATTTTGCACATCACTAGCAGCAGAGGGGACCACCACAGCAGGGATGTGCCTACTTTATGGTTGCAGTTGAGGAGGATGAGGCAGTGCCAGATGTGATGACAGGTTCTATACTTTTATATTCTTTTTCTGCCATTGTATTGTTTAATTCTGGAGCCACACATAGCTTTGTATCATATGAGTTTCTGCATAGACACGACTTCACACCTAAGCCCACTTGGAGGAACTGTCAGATTATGACAGGAGGAGGCGTAGTACCAGTTAGTGAGATGGTAGATTGCCCTATCACTATAGCTGGAAGGAATCTTAAGGCTCGACTTCTAGTGATGCTATTGCCCGAATTTGATATAGTCCTCGGCATCGACTGTATGAGCGAGCAGTTTGCTGTAATAGACTGCCATAAGGGAAAGGTGATTTTCAGCCTGCCTGGAGTTCCACCATTTGAGATCAGCAGACAGATTACAGAGAGGCTAGAGGAAGTCTACTTCGGAGCAGTTGTAGAAGACCAGAAGTTGCCGCACCCGCTGATTGCAGAGTATCTCGACGTTTTCCCCGAGGAGTTACCAAGATTGCCGTCGGATCGAGATGTGGAGTTCAGCATTGACCTAGTGCCCGGTTCAGCACCAAAGTCTCAGCATTACTACAAGATCAACCCGAAGGAAGCTGTGGAGTTGAAGGCCCAGATTGATGAGTTAGAGGGCAAGGGTTTTATTTGGTCCAGTACTTCACTCTGGAGAGCACCGGTACTCTTCGTGCCCAAAAAGGATAGGACTGTGAGGATGTGTATCGATTACCGTGCACTCAATAACATCACCATCAAGAATAAATACCCCCTGCCGCAGATTGATAAGCTGCTTGATCAGCTCAGTGGAGCGAAGGTCTTTTCCAAGATTGACCTTCGGTCGGGGTATCATCAGATGAAGGTTCTAGACAAGTTTGTTGTAATCTTTATTGACGACATTCTGATCTATTCGAAGACCAAGGCGGACCATGTAGAGCACCTGCGGATTGTGTTGGAGATTCTGCAGAAGGAGAAGCTGTACGGGAAGCTCTCGAAGTACGAGTTCTTCTTGGACATAGTGGAGTTCTTAGGACATGTGGTGACTGGAGAGGAGATTTCTGTGGATCCCAAGAATATTGAAGCAGTAGAAGAATGGGCACCTCCCAAGTCAGAAGCAGAGATTCGTAGCTTCCTGGGTCTAGCAGGATACTACAGAAAGTTCGTGAAAGATTTTGCCAAGATCGCGGAGCCGATGACCAAGCTTACACGGAAGGACGAGGAGGTTATCTGGAGTGACGCCTGTCAGTCAGCATTTGAAGAATTAAAGAGAAGACTCACTACAACATCAGTTCTAGCTTTGCCATCTGGATCGGAAGGATTCGTCATCTACAGCGATGCTTTAGGGAAGGGCTTGGGATATGTGCTTGAGCAGAACAAGATGGTCATTGCTTATGCTTCTAGACAGTTAAGGCCTCATGAAAAGAATTATCCCACACATGACTTGGATCTTGTAGCAGTCATTTTTGCCTTGAAATTATGGTAGCACAACTTGTATGGAGAGAGAGTGGACATCTTCACTGACCATAAAAGCCTGAAGTATGTCTTTACTTAAAAGGAGCTGAATATGAGGCAGCACAGATGGCTGGAACTCATAAAGGATTTTGACATCAATACCACCCTGGGAAGGCAAATGCGATAGCAGATGCTCTTAGTCGATATCCTGTTGCTATATTTTTTACTATGGATCGACATCTTTTGGAGGATCTTGAGAGTCTAGGGATCGAGATTATTCTTCCAGGAGTTGGAGGGCAGCGGATGCACATGCAGATACAGTTAGGACTGTTAAAGAAGATCAAGGAGGCCCAATTTCTTGATGAGGAGCTCCGATGTCTCAGAGGCCAGGCAGAGGCGGGATTGCTCGATGACTTCACCATTGCAGTGGATGGATCCCTAAGGCACGGAAATCAGTTGTGTGTGCCCAAGGATTTGTGGGAGGAAGTGATGCAGGAGGCCTACCAGTCGCAATATTCTATTCATCCTGGGTCTACCAAGATGTACAAGGATTTGTGAGAGTATATTTGGTGGTATGGGATGAAGAGAGAGGTTGCCAGATTTGTTTCCAGATGTCTTGTATGCCAGCAAGTCAAGACGGAGCGCCAGTGACCAGCAGGATTACTCCAGCCTTTACCTATTCCAAAATAGAAGTGGGAGCACATCACTATGGACTTCGTCTCTTGTTTACCGTGTACGCCCAGTGGAAAGGATGCTATTTGGGTTATCGTGGACAGACTGACGAAGTCTGCTCATTTCATTCCGTTCAAGGTTGGGCTGTCGATCGAGAAGCTTGCAGACCTCTACATACGGCAGATTGTACGGATTCACGGAATGCCGGTGAACATTATTTCAGACAGGGATAGCCGCTTCACATCACACTTCTGGAGGAGTCTACAGCTGAGCTTGGGTTTACAGTTGAAGTTTAGCACCGCATATCATCCACAAACGGACGGGCAGTCTGAGATGACCATTCAGACATTGGAGGACATGCTGCGGGTTTGCGCACTCGACTTCGACAGTTCGTGGGAGGATCACTTGCATCTAGTGGAGTTTGCCTATAACAACAGTTATCAGGCTAGCATTAAGATGACCCCGTCCAAGGAATTGTACGGACGGAGATGTCGCACACCATTATCTTGGGACGACGTTGGCGAGAGGACTTTGCTTGGGCCAGAGATGGTGGTAGACTCGGGTGGAAAGGTCAGACTGATCAGAGAGAGTCTCAGAATTGTGAAGGATCGGCAGAAGCACTGGGCGAACAGCAGCCGACGACCACTGGAGTTCGCAGTTGGAGATAGAGTGTTCCTGAAGATCTCGCCGACCAGAGGCGTCATTCGTTTCGACAGAGGCGGGAAGCTCAGTCCAAGAATCATCGGGCCCTTCGACGTGACAGTGCGGATTGGCAAGGTGGCATATCGATTAGCACTTCTAGCTGGCTTGGAGGGAGTGCACGATATCTTTCACGTGTTCCAGCTTCGACGCTATATTCGAGACCCAAGCCATGTGGTGGACTATTCAGAACCGGAGGTAGGTCCGAGTTTGACCTACGAGGAGTAGCCAGTGGAGATCCTTGATTGGAGGGAGAAGCGCCTACGAAATCAGACTATTCCACTTGTCCGCGTCATATGGAGACACCACTCTCCGAGAGAGTCCACATGGGAGTGCGAAGACGAGATGCGAGAGCGTTGTCCTAGTTTGTTTGCTTGATTGTATTCTAGTATTTGGAAAATCTGATTTCAATAAATGACTTGCATTGAAATAATTATTTATGATTTTGTTTTGGGTTGTCTCTCGAATTTCGAGGATGATATTTTTTTAGGGGGGAAGATTTGTAACCTCACCTCTACAAATTGGTATTTAAAAAAATATATAATATATAATAATGTTTGATATACTTTATTTATAGTTGTTAATTTAAGTTAGACTAAAAGTTGATTTAGTTATCCTTTTATTCAAAATTTCCATATTGGGCTATCTTTGCCTACAGGCCCATGAATTGCTTGGTATTAACACCAGCAATTGATTTCTTTCCTTTCTTATCCGTTCATAGGAAGAACAAAAATTCAAATTCATGTTGGAGAAATTCTCTAACCAACTGCCAGCAGAGCCATGTGCTCAACCACAATCCTTGCCAAATTTTATTTTTACCCCAAAATTTTCCTAACAACCTATATAAGGATCGACCTTTCTCTCTCCTTCATTCCTGCTTCACAAAAAAAATTCAATTCCTGGAGAGTTCTTCTCTAACTCAAATCAGAGCTTCGTGGCAATGGCGCATGGAGGATGATCGACAACCTTCGAGGACAGCATCAACCCTGGTAATGATAGTTTTGAGTCGTTTTTCCTTGCTCAACATTAATTAGGTCGTGTGGTTGATTGAACGATCATTCTGTTTCAGAATTCTTCTCGAGATTGAATCAATCCCTGATTTGCAAGGTGAGATCTACTGATGTTTGAGAACAACTTGGATTCATGAATTCTTTTCGATTCTTGTTTTGATTTGGAAATTGTGATGTGGTCTCAGAGGATTAGATCGAAATTAAACTCTTCCATCAAATCTTTGGCTGATTTAGTCAATTCACTCGAGATCAGGAATTGGTGAGATAAAATTTAGAATTATCAAAACTGAGTTCGTGCTTGTCCTGTGATAAAAATTTTAATATTTTATTTTAATTCTTTAGAATAATGATGGAGCGTGTCCTGATTCTTGCATTTTATGAACTTCCATCTTCATTGTATCAGAACTATTGATTCAACCTGAGGTGAGCTTTCGAATCTCAGTCCTTCCTCTTGATTCTAGAATTTTATTGAAAGTCCTTAATTAGGAATAGATGTTGTAACACCCAGTTTTCTAAATGAGAATAATTTTAAAATTTTGTGATTTTAATTATTAATTATGATATTTAAATAATAATATAATTTTTAGTAATTTTTAATCATTTTAAAATTATTTAAAAATCATGACTTGTGATTTTGATGTACAACTAGTGAAACCCTAGAGACTGTCTGCCCTAGAGCCTAATCATGTGATTGGAATTTTTATTTATTATTTTTAGCCTAGGTGTAATTTGGTCATTTTGACTTATTAGAATTATTTGATTATTTATTGGATTGACGGTTATTGATTTTGACTTTTGCTAGTTGTGACTTAAAAGACTAACCTGGATGTTGACTCTAGTTAAGGTGACTTGATTAGCATGGTGAGACCCTAGTCTAACTTAAATCAACTCAAGTTAGGCCACTTAGGATCAAGTTTGAAATATGAGGATTGGTCCATAGACTTGAGACTTAGAAATTGGTTCCATGAATTATGAAACTTGGCCCATGGCCCATGACTTGAAACCCTAAACCTAATTTCAATCATTATGACCAGCCACCTAGGGCTATTTTCCCTATAAATAATCTCCTTATTGATTGTTCTTGCCTCTTTTATGATATTTCAACAAATTGAAGAAAGAGGTAATGTCATTTCTTCCCCAATCCCTAGATTCTTTATTTTTAATCCTTTTTCACTCTAGTCTTTTGCATATGATCCTAATCTAGCCCTATTTTGTATTTATGGAGAAAAATCTCAGTTTTGTAGCAATTTGGAGCGTTGAGCTAGCAAGGAGGGATCCTCATTTTGGGTATTTTCTTGAGGAAGAACAACCAATAGGTAAACCCTCACAATCACCATTAGATTTCAATTTCTTTGTATGAGTGCATAGCCCTAGGATTCCCCTAGCTGCTAGCATAGGTTTGGTGTTGAGTCGTGTCCATTTGGTGTCCGTATCGGACACGTGTCATAGTGTACGTGTAGGTGTTTGATAAAATGCTTCTTAGGAATTTATTTTCGTATTTTGAAAAACTAATTACATAGATCCCTAGATCTATATGACTATGTAAATATTTGTGAAGACTGAAATTAATTTTATGTCATTTTGTGTCGGATTTTCGTGTTGGACACGCTGTGCGAGACCCGGTTAAGTGCCCTGCCAATCGAGCCCTAGAACTTTTTGCACAGGACACTTCATGACACAAATTTTGGTGTGGACACTCCTTGGGTGACTGACACGAGGCCTACAAAATTTTATAGGATCTTATTGACTGGTTTAGGAGTAATTCGACCCGTACGTAATTTGTACTGTCGTGCACTGTCAGCAGACACACTCACAGACACGCACAAACACGCGTTCGTGTCCACAGTGGACACGTCGTAGACACATGTCAGGCTGCCCAGCATGTAGAACTATCCAAGACAAATATGTGGGCGTGTACAGGTGACACGAAGTGTCGTATGTCGTATCCTAGACGCGTGTGCACTCGTGCACGACGCTGTGATACACTGGGTGCACCCTATGTGTTTGAATTGTTGTGGACACATCTGTGTCGTGTTTGTTGGACACAAAATAACTCGAAGGACATCTGCTCATGTGTATCTATGTTTACCAACCCACTGATTGTAATTTTGTTGTTAATTGAACTCGAAATCCTGAAATCCCCCAATTTCCCGATACTCAACCGACACCCTTTCACTGAATGATTTTCTGGGTATTTAAATTGCATTTTAACTAATTTAATAATTTTGAATGATTAAATTAGATTCACCTACATATGTAATGAATGATGTTCATGCTGGGTTTGTGATTTGGGCTGGAATTGGGTTTTCGAATGGGATTTAGCTATGTGTAGCTGTCAACTGTCATTTTATTGAAGCTATGGTATTTTTCTACTTTGATTCAATTACCATGTGACCTCCCTATCTTTTGCTGAAGTTTAAGTTCAATGGGATTATGATTTATGGTAGGGATTGGTTTCGAAATTGCATTAGTGTGGAATTGAACTGTTATTGTGTTGATTCCTCTACGTTACACACACCCTTCACTCTATGTTTTCTGTCAGTTATTACATTGTATAACCCACTATTTTTCTATGCATTTTCATATGTAAACACACACACATCCATCTAAAAATCTAAACCTATCCACACCATTACACCTTGTTGATTCCTGAGACACTTATAGCCTATTACACACACAGGTACAATGTGAAACACACTCCCTATCTATTGATTCCTACACAAAGGCACAGTTCACTGTATCACACATTATCACACATTATGAGTACACATACATACTACCTAAACTGAAAACAGTAATCTAAACATACACATTACCCTCTTTAAATCCTGAGCACTAATTCCTAACACACACACACACACACACACACACACACACACACACACACACACACACACAGAAACCTGAGAACAAATGTTCGATTCATTATTGAACTGTCATTTACATTCCGGTCTTAATTCTTGAGAAGATACTCACACACCCATCCAATTAACCTACATAGTTAACACATTGACACAGTGCCATGTTTCCTGAGAACAACCTGCCCATATTTTCTATTGATTCCTGTCACTCATTGCACATTCACTAAATCACATTATTGAAAACTGAACCCTCACCCAACCCCTTATGACACATTGTTCACACTTTCTTTTTTCCAATTTTAGGTTGTTGTATGTATAGGTTTGATTGGTTTGTTTATTTGGGTTTTAAGTTATTTATTTATTTTCTAAGGATTTCAGTAGGTTGATTTAGTTGACATATTGATGTTGGATTTATACTTTTCCTGAGAGTATATTGCATATACACACACACACTGATATTTATGTACACTATTATAAACTGAAACCTGACATGTAAATTGAGTTTCTTCACACACACACCCATATGCACATGGCCTGAGAATACCCTCTACAAAACCTGAGAACCTAGAATTTAGTCCCTATCACACACATCACACAAACTGAAATCAAATTGAGACATTGACACAAGTTCACACTGTTTTCCTCTATATCCACACATGGACTGTTATTCCTGAGAACTATATTTAACTGAGAATAGATTGGGGAAAAATGGGATTTTGATTCACATTACAACTGTTATATGAATACGCTGCCTTCTTTTCCTGAGATTCCGAACTGTCATGTGCATTAATATGTATCACACACAACACCCTACTGATTTCCTTGTACACCCTCTACACACACATGAGTTCACTCACCCTCACACACATTGACACTACCTACATGCAACATGCCACACACACTCACACAATGTTTTCTTGACACACACACACACATGTACAAACTAAAAATCAAGTTGAGATTGACACACTCATCCACAGGACACACAGACACATATAGGTACATGACACTATACTCTATCTCTCTATAGGTATATGTATACATATATAATATATAACCTTGTGTGATAAATATAATGTATTATAGATATATACATATTGCCTATATAATTAGCATGTATGAATATATGGAAATTGAATATGTGTGCATGCCTATATTATTGTGTTTGGCATATAGCCTATGTAGTGTAGTCTATGGGTATCATAGTATGCAAGCCTATGTGTATATGAATGTATACACATGAGTTTAGTGTGTTGTTAGACTGGTGTGACTTGTGAATGATGTGTGCTTGCCATAATAGGCTGGTTAGGTCTAGTGAGACTTGTTTGGGTTAGGCGTGACCTAGTTGACCTAGTTTGACTAGTATAGTTGACTAGAGTTGACCAAGCGTTGACTTTAGTTTAGTTTGACCTAGACAACATGCAGATGCATTGTACATTTCATCTATCATTCCCTGTATATGTCTTGACTTGTATTGCTCTAAATAGGAGTCAGATACCTCATCTCGGGCAGTATATTCTCACAGACATTTAGATATCAGACGAGTACATTCTCTGATCATTTCATAACTTGCTTAGAATTATATTCCTGCTCTAATTTACCTTATTTGATACTGTCACGATATTATCACGGATTGGTACTATATGGATCCCTACATTGAGATGTTATCCCCCTCGGAAGCATCGGATACATCATGTCGTATATTTCATATACATCATGTATTCCTCGCTCTCATGTTATTCATGTTTCTCATGTGCTTCATGCTCGTTCATGCTCACTCGTGTACTTTCATGTGCTCTCATGTTCGATCATGTTTTTCGTGTATTTCAAGTATAACCTATACTTCATGTGTACCCTTCATGGGCCTTCATGTGGAATTCATGTGCACTCAGTTTCTGAGCCCTCATGTATACTTCATGTACACCCATCTATGGGCTTTCATGTGAAAATCATGTACGTAACATAACTTGTCTGGATCCTTGTGTATAGATTAGGGTATGGGAGAGTATAAATTGTCATGTGAACAATTCTAAAATAGTATAACCATGTGCACCTCTTTAGTATATTCATGGGCAAATCCAGCCGTTCACATGTCGACTTTGTACTCTAAATCACTAGTCACTGGTAGCTCTCTATTTATAGTTGATATTTCTATTACAGTTCTTTCTCTATTTACATCATGTACTTTTTTTCAGTTTTATGTATCGTACTCTCTTGCATATTTATATTTTCTAACCTGTTATGATCTGCATGAGATGCATCGTGCTCGCTCCCGTCCTGACTGGACTTGTTGAAAATTTTACCGAGGATGATGAGGAACCCTGCACCCCTTACTACGGAGCTTGCCTAGTTGACAATCGCGACCTGGACCCCTAGGGAGGTTCAGGCAGCTGCTGAGGATGATACCCATGTTTAGCATAGATAGTCTAGACTGTTCTTTCTTTTCTTGTTAGTTGTTGTCTTTGATTTCAGAGTTGTATTATTATAGAGATGTTGAGACTGGTAGTTGTTAACTTGTTTTATTTCACTTCTGTTGTACCTTAGTTGAGGATTTTTCTATCTATTCCATCGTGCTGTATTCTACCTTAGATTGTGATTGAGTTGTATCTTCTGTGATTGGCCTCCTTTGGAGAGTATTTCATATTATGTTAGTTATAGTCCATGACCTAGAACAACGTTCTACCGTTGACACTGCGGCGTAGGCTGGGCGCTGTTACGTACTCGTACCCTCATAGTGGGTGCGGATCGTAACACGTTTTTAGTGGTGGCCCATGCAGGTCGAGTTTATGTAGTGGTATTCGAACTAGAGTATCACTACAGCCTGCAGTAGGATTAGGATATATTTTTGAAGGTACTCAATCACATTAGGAAAACTCTTAATCAGATTCTTTTTATTTAAATTTGCTATTTATTGTCTTCCCTTGAATATAAACTGTCCTTCTTTGATTTTTCGCTTCATTCTCAGTGATTGCTTCTTGTTTTGATCTGTCTTCATGATGGTTATGGAGACATGATCTCATCGCTCCGGTCCGAAGGATATTATCGAGAGGCCGGCCACCTCTCGTCCTTTTCATCAGAACCTCGAGACCGTAGCTCATGTTGTGCCGACGCAGGTTAGTATTTCTGATACATTGGAGGTGCACCTCCACTTGTACAGAGACCTTCCCCCGTCATTTCCGATTTCTCTCAGCAGCAGAGGTACATGCAGCATCAGCAGCAGGCCAGGGTAGGCCAGCAGGGGCAAGCTTTCGCCAGGACAGTCGAAGATGCACAGGCCATTGGAGATTTTGTTGCAAGTTCCATTCTTTTCGATTCTATTTCCGCAATTACCTCTTATGACTGTCTTGAATATTCGATTCCCTCTGTTCCTTGTTGATTGATCAATTTTGTCCAGTTGTTCTTGTGTTATGTTTGATTTTCTTCTGAAATAAATAATATGGGCTAGGTCACCTTAGTTATGGAATCTAGAATCTTTGATAGTCGTGTTGGCTGGCATAGTGAGGACATATAGTCGAATTTAGGATGTATTTCTCGGGTGTGGGAATTTAAGGTTTTCGTTGTCAAGCATACGGCAATACGAAAATTTTAAATACCATAATTCTAGAGGTATGTACCTTAGTCAAGGACTCTGTGATTATCGTAGCCTTGCTCACTAACATGATGAAGATTCTCAGTATCATGATTTTGGACAGACGCATATGATTATCAACTGTGTGATTTTGAGACTATGATTGTGGGGGTGTTTGACCTAGAAGGAGTACTACCATCTTAAATTTTGAGGACAAAATTTTTCTAAGGTGGGTAGACTTGTAACACCCAGTTTTCTAAATGAGAGTAATTTTAAATTTTGTGATTTTAATTATTATTTATGATATTTAAATAATAATATAATTTTTAGTAATTTTTACTTATTTTAAAACTATTTAAAAATTATGACTTGTTATTTTGATGTGCAGCTAGTGAAACCCTAGAGACCGTCTGCCCTAGAGCCTAACCATGTGATTGGGATTTTTATTTATTATTTTTAGCCTAGGGGTAAGTTGGTCATTTTGACTAATTAGAATTATTTGATTATTTATTGGATTGACGGTTGTTGATTTTGACTTTTGCTAGTTGTAACATAAGAGACTAACCTAGATGTTGACTCTAGTTAAGGTGACTTGATTAGCATGGTGAGACCCTAGTCTAACTTAAATCAACTCAAGTTAGGTCACTTAGGATCAAGTTTGAAATAGGAGGATTGGTGATTTGGTCCATAGACTTGAGACTTAGAAATTGGTTCCATGACTTATGAAACTTGGCCCATGGGCCATGACTTGAAACCCTAACCCTAATTTCAATCATTATGACCAGCCACCTAGGGGTATTCCCCCTATAAATAATCTCCTTATTGATTGTTCTTGCCTCTTTTATGATATTTCAACAAATTGAAGAAAGAGGTAATGTCATTTCTTCCCCAATCCCTAGATTCTTTATTTTTAATCCTTTTTCACTATAGTCTTTTGCATATGATCCTAATATAGCCCTATTTTGTATTCATGAAGAGAAATCTCGATTTTGTAGCAATTTGGAGCGTTGAGCTAGCAAGGAGGGATCCTCATTTTGGGTATTTTCTTGAGGAAGAACAACCAATAGGTAAACCCTCACAATCACCATTAGATTTCAATTTCTTTACATGTGTGCATAGAACTAGGAGTCCCCTAGCTGCTAGCATAGGTTTGGTATCGAGTCATGTCCATTTGGTGTCCGTATCGGACACGTGTCATAGTGTATGTGTAGGTGTTTGATAAAATGCTTCTTAGGAATTTATTTTCGTATTTTGAAAAACTAATTACATAGATCCCTTGATCTATATGATTATGTAAATATTTGTGAATACTTAAATTAATTCTGTGTCATTTTGTGTCGGATTTTTGTGTTGGACACGCTGTGCGAGACCCGGTTAAGTGCCCTGCCTATCGGGCCCTAGAACTCTTTGCGCAGGACACTTCATGACACGAATTTTGATGTGGACACTCCTTGGGTGACTGACACGAGGCCTAAAATTTTTTATAGGATTTTCTTGAATGGTTTAGGAGTAATTCGACCCGCACATAATTTACACTGTCGTGCACAGTCAGCAGACACACGCACAGACACGCGCAAACACGCACTCGTGTCCGCAGTAGACACATCGTAGACACGTGTCAGGCTGCCCAGCATGTAGACCTATCCTAGGCGAACCCGTAGGCGTGTGCACGTGACACAAAGTGTCGTGTGTCGTGTCCTATATGCGTATGCACTCGTGCACGACGCTGCGATATACTGGGTGCACCCTTTGTGTTTGAATTGTTGTGGACACGTATGTGTGGTGTTTGTTGGACACGAAATGACTCGAAGGACACGTGCACATGTGTATCTATGTTAACCAACCCACTGATTGTAATTTTGTTGTTAATTGAATTCGAAATCCTGAAATCCCCCAATTTTTCGATACTCAACTGATACCCTTTCACTGAATGATTTTATGGGTATTTAAATTGCATTTTAACTGATTTAATGATGTTGAATGATTAAATTAGATTAACCTACATATGTAATGAATGATGTTCATGCTGGGTTTGTGATTTTGGTTGGAATTGGGTTTTCGAATGGGATTTAGCTATGTGTAGCTGTCAACTGTCATTTTATTGAATCTATGGTATTTTCCTACTTTGATTCAATTACCATGTGACCTTCCTATATTTTGCTGAAGTTTAAGTTCAATGGAATTATGATTTGTGGTAGGGATTGGTTTCGAAATTGCATTAGTGTGGAATTGAACTGTTATTGTGTTGATTCCTCAATGTTACACACACCCTTCACTCTATGTTTTCTATCAGTTATTACATTGTTTAACCCACTATTTTCCTGTGCATTTTCATATGTAAACATACACACACATCCATCTAAAAATTTGAACATATCCACACCATTACACCTTGCTGATTCCTGAGACACTTATAGCCTAGTACACACATAGGTACAATGTGAGACACACTCCCTATCTATTGATTCCTACACATAGGCACAGTTCACTGTATCACACATTATCACACATTATGTGTACACATATATACTACCTAAACTGAAAACAATAATCTAAACACACACATCACCCTCTTTAAATCCTGAGCACTAATTCCTAACACACACACACACAGAAACCTGAGAACAAATGTTCGATTCATTATTGAACTGTCATTTACATTCCTGTCTTAATTCCTGAGAAGCTACTCACACACCCATCCAATTAACCTACACAGTTAACACATTGACACAGTGCCATATTTCCTGAAAACAACCTACCCACATTTTCTATTGATTTCTGTCACTCATTGCGCATTCATTAAATCACATTCTTGAAAACTGAACCCTCACCCACCCCCTTGTGACACATTGTTCACACTTTCCTTTTTCCAATTTCAGGTTGTTGAGTGTATAGGTTTGATTGGTTTGTTTATTTGGGTTTTAAGTTATTTATTTATTTTCTAAGGATTTCAGTAGGTTGATTAGTTGACATATTGATGTTGGATTCATACTTTTCCTGAGAGTATATTGCATATACACACACACACACTGATATTTATGTACACTATTACAAACTGAAACTTGACATGTAAATTGTGTTTCTTCACACACACCCCCCCATATGCACAAGGCCTGAGAACACCCTCTACAAAACCTGAGAACCTAGAATTTAGTCCCTATCACACACATCACACAAACTGAAATCAAACTGAGACATTGACACAAGTTTACACTGTTTTCCTCTATATCCACACATGGACTGTTATTCCTGAGAACCATATTTAACCTGAGAATAGATTGGGGAAAATGGGATTTTGATTCACATTACAACTGTTATATGAATACGCTGCCTTCTTTTCCTGAGATTCCCAACTGTCATGTGCATTAATATGTATCACACACAATACCCTACTGATTTCCTAGGACACTCTCTACTCACACATGAGTTCACTCACCCTCACACACATTGACACTACCTACATGCAACATGCCACACACACTCACACAATGTTTTTTTGACACACACATACATGTACAAACTGAAAATCAAGCTGAGATTGACACACTCACCCACAGGACACACACACACATATATGTACATGACACTATACTCTATTTCTCTATAGGTATATGTATATATATATAATATATAACCTTGTGTGATAAATATAATGTATTATAGATATGTACATATTGCCTATATAATTAGCATGTATGAATATGTGGAAATTGAATATGTATGCATGCCTATATTATTTTGTTTGGCATATAGCCTATGTAGTGTAGTCTATAGGTATCCTAATGTGCAAGCCTACGTGTATATGAATGTATACACATGAGTTTAGTGTTTTGTTAGACTGGTGTGACTTGTGAATGATGTGTGCTTGCCAGAATAGACTGGTTAGCTCTAGTGAGACTTGTTTGGGTTAGGCTTGACCTAGTTGACCTAGTTTGACTAGTATAGCTGACTAGAGTTGACCAAGTGTTGACTTTAGTCTAGTTTGACCTAGACAACATGCAGATGCATTGTACATTTCATCTATCATCCTCTGTATATGTTTTGACTTGTGTAGCTGTAACGCCCCAGTCCCAAAATACTTGGGACCAGATACGTATCATGCCAGCTGCATACATACGAAGCACACTCCAATATATGGAAACCTTGTATATATACATATGTTGTCCAATGTAGTAATCCAAGACAAACTAAATCTCATCCATAATAAAAAGAATAATAGTATAAAGTCAACTTGAATATTTATGGTACAATCGTTGGGCGGAGACAAAGTCCACTACCAACTATCAAAAGGAGATAAAGTATACAAGAAAATGATCCATGAAATTATCAAGACGAACCAAGAGCGATCATCTTCAAAGAATTGGAGACGCCCACAATCTTGGCTAGAACACTTGCAGTAAACCATGAAAGCACACACCTGGAGAAATAACCAGGTCCTCAGAGGGACGTAGCAAGATTCAGGAAGAACATGCCATTATAACTGCATAAGTAAAAATACTATAAACTATAACACAACAGGGTACCTAACCATCTATGTGATATGCACTTTGAGGACAACGTTCTACGCAGGGGCTGTAACGGATTCACGCAAGCAAGTAATAAAGAGTGGCCGTCAAGTAGCGCTCATCCGAGACACTATCGGTCGAGCAGCACGTAGTGCTCATCCGAGTCGCTATCACCCATAAATGTGTAAAAAGTAAATGTAGCCCATACGCTAGTAGCTTTTCCCTCCCCCCAATGATACTATACATGCATCGTAACCACGACACACCAACACGTGTCATTTTCGTAACACGTTTTATAATAGATAACTGTCAAGTCTTCTAACATGCATCTATTGACAGTTATTCGTACGCATGCGCACGGGTGATCAACCAACACGCAAGTGACCACTACATGATACTCACAACTCACACACAACTCGTGATACAATCGTGACAAAGTCAATGACATGCATTCTATTGACGGAGGTCTCTTAACTCTAGGTCCACAAAAATAAAATAATAAACAAAAAATATAGATACATTAAACGAAATAAAATGAAACTAAATGTAAGCAATAAAGATGGCAAGGTATCTTGCCTGCGGTTATGTGCAAAAGAGAATAATCCAGTAGCTCGAACCAGCAAATAAACAAAGCAAGAAAAGCCAAATCCCGCAGATGACTCCGGATGCTGCAACAAACATCACGAACGAGTTTGGAATATAAGATATGCCTAGGAATCGCCTGTCCAAAAGTTAAATTCTGGATCAGGGGAAAAATTATAATTTCGGGTCAACACGATGTCCGCCGTTGGACCCGCTTTGCACCGAAATACGCGCCAGAACCTACGGTCTCTAAAGTCATCAAACTATATGTCTACGAATTTTTTTTGATGAGACGAACCCAACGGTATGTCCAATTTTGGATTCCGGTGGGCCGTGCACAAAATTGCCCGTTGAGTGGGATTATGGGCCCGCCAAAATAACGTTTCGATCAACTGTCTCAGAATCGGACCAAACTTGGATCACAGGATCAGAAAAATATTTTGAGTCTAATGGCGCAAGTTGCGTCGCGATTTGATGAGTGTGCACAAAATTGTGACTTAATTTACAAAGGGTCGATATGGGGTATCTCGACGGATACGCACTGATTTCGTCGGGCACATGCAACAAAATCGTGTTCCATCAGTTACCATACATCGACAACATACATACGCGCCTTTTGATGCATATAGTGTGCGACCACGTTGCCTGATTTATCGATGTAGTGCCCCGTCCCGTTCAGTCAATCGGAGGAATCGGAACGCCGACGGCGTTCAGACTTAGCCTTACAACGGCTGCTCGAAGACATCGCTCGGTCGAAGCGACCGCTCGCTCAGGTGGGGTAGTTTCGGTGAACTTGCCTCATCTTAGTCTTCATATAATAAAATGCATGTTTTCAACTTGCACAAGTAGGCTTGATAATAAAAGAGACGAATCCACATATCTAAAGGAAATAATCTCGACGGTCGAATTGAGTTAGAACATAGAAAACATCCCATGGTCGGATTAGAGTTGGTGCACGGCGTGCTTTGAAAATGACACTCGGTCCTTCGTCCCGTGGCTTGGGAGAAGGAAAGTTGGTCTTCGACACAATCTGTGAATTAGCCTAAGTCATAGGCATCGCCCGCGTAAATACTCGATAAAGCATGCACGTTTCCGTAATGCAAGGCTTGGCATAGCCTTTGCTCGTCCCTCGGGTTAAGTTGTAAGCTCGATTAAGTTAGGCAAAGTTACACCGATCGACCTAAGTCATTCCTAGTGCTGTCCCGCTCTTTCTGCGATTGTCAAGTTAAATAATCCCACGATCCCAAGGCCCGTCATAGAAAGTATGACTTGGGCGATAGCGTCGCGTAGATCGAAAGTCGGTTTGAGACACGGTCCTAGAGTTTAAGGCATGGGCCACGGTTGATTCATTGAGTTTGGAAAGTGTCTAAATAGTTGTTCTTGAGTTGAGTGAAATGATAGGGCAAGAAAGAAAGAAGAATGCTCATGACTGGGTCGTTGAGGCAAGAAAGAAGAGTGCTCGCGACTACGGGTCGTCGAGGCAAAATCTCAGATGTGAGTAGTATTAAATTTAGCCATGAAGAGATGGTAACACTAGAGGTACAATGACTGTGTGAGACGTCAGTTGAGTCGAGTCTTCCATGGTCATGGATAACTTGTCGACAAGGTAGAGTTTTCTCGAACGGTAGCCCGACGGAAGGGGACCGGTTCTTGAGAAGCAGCATTAGCACGTGCTGGATGACCGCACAAGTTAGCGCAGAGGCTTGCCAGCGGGGCTAGCTACCCACCTGGCAAGGGCGGCCGCCTAACAATCTAAAGGAGTCCAGGATGGCTCTGGGAGTCAGTGACCAAATCATATAGATGAGTCGGCATGGCGGCAATCTGCGTGTGTGCCTTTGGATTGAGTTGAGTTGTTGAATGTGTGTACAGTTGGAATACAATGTTTGGTCCTAAGATGTGGTATCAACATTGGCGACATACTTCGGCACGAGATGTGGCGTCGAGTCTTATGTTGTCAGCATATAAGTTGCATAGTTTGGATGTGTGTTGTCCTGAGTCTAAGTCAGGAAAGGCCGCAAGGCAAAGTTGGTCGAGTGACACTTGTTGATGAGTTAGTAGCAAAAGGGCTGTGAGGCGGCGATATGGTTGAGTCGCACATAATTGCGAGACACGACACAAGAGATTTGTAGCACGGTCATAAGGAAATTGGGTACTACCGCATAGTTGCGTCTCTGATTTGGACCGTAAGGCAAACACGACTTGATAGGTTAATATTGTCGGTACAAGAAGAGTCTAAAGGCAAGGTATATGTAAATGTTGCGTTGCAAGCACGGGATGATCTTGAAACACGAAATAGGCCAAGGCGTCTGTCCTAAAACTGATCCTAAGGCAAGAGTAGAAAGACAATCAAAAGGGGACTATGTTGCACAAAAGTAAAGTAAACGTGTTGGTTTTGTATGGGTGGGCGAGGAGCTCATTCCACCAGTACAGTTGAGTACTGACACCCACATAGTTTACATGTGCAGGCACAGGTAGAAGCTCGTAGCGCGGAGCTCGCTTGGATGCGTCGAGGCGCGGAGTTCCTTGGCAATTTGAAGCGCGCGGTCGCATGGAGTAAATACTTATACGGGACATAATGTATGGACGTCGCCTTCCGAAGCTTCCGCTGGATCAAGACTTGTAATTGAGAGATGAGAGAGAGCTGAGTGAACATGTAAAATGTGAGAATAGTGAGCTTGAGTGATTGTAATATTGGCCTTACGCCCCCAATGTAACCGTTGTTTCAATATCAATAAAGAGCTTCTTTGAATGACTTGTGTTTTGTTCTAAATTCCGCTGCTGTTATTCAATGTCTCTGCTTGGGACTTCTGTACGACGACCCCGTCGCAGCCGCTGAAATCGGCCGTTATGGAATCCGCCTTGCACGAGCGCAATCTAGGCTCGTGCGGCATCACGCCTTAGCGAGGACGATCGCTCCTATGGGAGCGGGGTGTGACAGTCGGGGCACACGCCGTATCGGGTGTTTTTCCACTTTTTGAAAACAAAAATTATAATTTTTCGTAAAACTTTAACAACGTGTAACTTTTTACACACTAGATAAAAAGTGAATCCAGAAGGTGCGTTACAATCTCGGTTATGTTGTCTTTGATTATCTTTAATTAGTTTCTACAAAATTTTAATGGACAGCGAGAAAAGTGGTCGACAAGTTGATGTTTCAAAACAGTTTTTTAATATTCAGAAAAGTGGTTTTTCTCCAACTTCGTTTCGATTTTTCGAGCAAGTTGGATGGCCATGTCGAAATCCACCTGGGGGATGTCGAAGAGGGTCATGTGGGCTTTCTACACGAATTTACGGATCGAAAATCGGAATAGAATTGACAGAGAAATTGATCGGGGAAGTGGGATACCTTAAAGTGGGAATCTGTTGTTGTTGTTGTTGTCGTCGTCGTCGTCGTTTCTGTCACCGCTGTCGCGGGATGTTGCGGTGCTCATGGGAGGAAGGAGTTGCCGAGGGTGGAGGAGAGAGAAGGAGGAAAGTGGAGGAAGAAATTTAGGGTTTCCGAAACATATATATATTTTTTATAATATATATATATATATATATATATATATATATATATATATATATATATATATATATATATATATTTTATATATATATATATATATATATATATATATATATATATATATATATATATATATATATATAACTTATATATACATATATATATTAGGTTCGGCCAAGCTACTGCTTGTAAGGGGGGCGCCCATTTTGTTGCTGCTGCTTCTTGCTATTAGCGTGGGTGGTCGGCCAGGTGGTGGGGCCGACCACCCCATGCAATACTTATTTTTTTTTCTTTCTATCCAATCTTTTATATATATATATATATATATATATATATATATATATATATATATATATATATATATATATATATATATATATATATATATATACCATAAAATCTCCACCAATTTGAAATAAAAGTTTAATATTATCTAACTATATATATAATGCATCTAAAATATATTTTTACATATATACACAAATTTAAATTGGCATAAAAGGCAACAATAATAATATCATAATATCAATTAATATCAACAATAATAAAATGTCTATTAAATTTTCACAAAATGACTTTAGTAATAATAAAATAATAAAAATTGTTCCAACGTGTGAACTTTACCACACACCCTCATTTGGGCCCAGAAATATACCATTTTTGTAACACATTATTAAATAATAAAAACATAAATTTTTATACCACTAATTAATATTTAGAAAATATTCCCCCAAACCTTAAAATAAATTAATAAATATTTTACACCCATAAAATATGCATCCATGGTCGTCATTGATCACCCCACATGTCTACTTGGACTTAAATTTGGTCCGGGCCCAGTTCGGACTAAATTGGCCAAACCGGGTCATCAAAAAAAACCATAAATTATATAAATACATTTTAAAGTGTAATAAAATAATAAAAAATAATTTATAAAATAGGGGTTTTATAGTTGCTCTAAATAGAAGTCAGATACCTCATCTCGGGCAGTATATTCTCACAAACATTCAGATACCAGGCGAGTACATTCTCTGATCATTTCATAACTTGCTTAGAATTATATTCCTGCTCAAGTTTGCCTTATTTGATGCTGTCACGATATTATCACGGATTGGTACTATATGGATCCCTACATTGAGATGTTATCCCCCTCGGGAGCATCGGATACATCATGTCGTGTGTTTCATGTACATCATGTATTCTTGGTTCTCATGTTATTCATGTTTCTCATGTGCTTTATGTTCGTTCATGCTCGCTCATGTACTCTCATATGCTCTCACATTCGGTCAAGTTTCTCGTGTTATTCATGTATAACCTATACTTCATGTGTACCCTTCATGGGCCTTCATATGGAATTCATGTGCACTCAGTTTCTGAGCTCTCATGTATACTTCATGTACACCCATCTATGGGCTTTCATGTGAAAATTATGTACGTAACATAACTTGTCTGGATCCTTATGTATTGATTGGGGTATGGGGGAGTATAAATAGTCATGTGAACAATTTCAAAGTAGTATAACCATGTGCGCCTCTTTAGTATATTCATGTGCAAATCCAGTCTTTCATATGTCGACTTTGTACTCTAAATCACTAGTCACTGGTAGCTCTCTACTTATAGTAGATATTTCTATTACAGTTCTCTCTATTTACATCATGTACTTTCTTTCAGTTTCATGTATCATACTCTCTTGTATGTTTATATTTTCTAACCTGTTATGATCTGCGTGAGATGTATTATGCTCGCTCCCATCCTGACTGGACCTGTTAAAAATTTTATAGAGGATGATGAGGAACCCTGCACCCCTTACTACGGAGCTTGCCTAGATGACACTCGCGACCTGGACCCCTGGGGAGGTTCAGGCAGCTGCTGAGGATGATACCCGTGTTTAGCATAGATAGTCTAGACTGTTCTTTCTTTTCTTGTTAGTTGTTGTCTTTGATTTCAGACTTGTATTATTATAGAGATGTTGAGACTGGTAGTTGTTAACTTGTTTTATTTTACTTTTGTTGTACCTCAGTTGAGGATTTATCTTTTTATTCCATCGTGCTATATTCTACCTTAGATTGTGATCGAGATGTACCTTCTGTGATTGGCCTACTTTGGAGAGTATTTTATATTATATTAGTTATAGTCCGTGACCTAAAACAACGTTCTACCGCCGATACTGCGGCGTAGGCTGGTCGCTGTTACGTACTCGTACCCTCACAGTGGGTGCGGGTCATGACATGTGTGAATCATGATTGATTAGTTCCTTGTTTGCCATGAAATATAAAAGAGCAGAACAATTATCGGAGGACTGGACTTTTACTTCACAATACAAACTCGCTTGTACAAAGAAAGTCTAGGGACAAAAGCCTAGGTACAGCAATCTAAGTACAATTGTTTATTTTAGATTCTGGGGGTGACGATAGAGGCTCGGGAAAGCTTGGACGATCGGGTGCAGCCTTGGCTCTGTAGAAGAACTGTT
Source organism: Iris pallida (assembly GCA_029216955.1). Classification (NCBI taxonomy): domain Eukaryota; kingdom Viridiplantae; phylum Streptophyta; class Magnoliopsida; order Asparagales; family Iridaceae; genus Iris; species Iris pallida. The sequence goes on along the minus strand of JANAVB010000599.1, from coordinate 4,917,275 downwards.
GGGCGTTGACGAAGAAATGCTATCTCTTCAGGCTCTCTGGCTCTCTCTGTATATCTCTGTGTATGTGTCCTTCTTCGTCTATATATTTTTCTTTCCGTCTGTATGTGTGTGTCTTCGCAAGGGAATGGCACCCTGCTATTTATAAGAGTGGGGGGCTTCATTAGGATTTACAATGATTGCCCATTCTTGAAAGTCGGCGGCTAATGATCATTGAATCTGGACCGTTCATCGAGATTTAGGCAATAAATGTGATTGCATCAAATCTTTTATGGGTAATTAATGTTGATTGGCATAAATCCTCTCGATTTATCATGCCAACCTCGAATTCTTCGACACGTGTCTTTAATTGGCTTATTTGCAGATGATCTGATTTGATTCCAATATTTTATTGGGATTTATTGAGAGATTTTGATCAATCTGATGCTACGTGCCCTACTGTCATGCCACGTGTCATAACAGCAGAAATCTGAGCCGCAGGAAAGTTGGACCGCATAAGGCTGGCCACTTGTCAAGGCTATCTAAGAATGGCCCCCCTGAACATTTGGGCCGCATGAGTATGAGTGAACCGCATGGAGATAGTCCTCGTGAGCCGCATGAGGATGGTCATCGTGAGCCGCATGGGGCTGGTCTTCGTGAGCCGCATGGGGCTGATCTTCGTGAGCCGTATGGGGCTAATCTCCGTAAGCCATATGGGGCTGATCTTCCTGAGCCGCATAGGGCTGATCTTCGTGAGCCGCATGGGGCTGGTCTTCGTGAGCCGCATCGGATTGATCTTCGTGAGCCGCATGGGGCTGATCTTCGTGAGCCGCATTGGGCTGATCTTCGTGAGCCGCATGGGACTGATCTTCGTGAGCCGCATGGGGGAGTCTTCACTTGGGCCGCATACGACTGTCCATATGTCAAGGCCGCATGACGGTTTTGACTCTCAGGGGATCGTGTCAGAGATTTTCTTCGCTTTCCAAAGAGTCCGTCATTATGAGGGAGTCATAATGATATCTTTGTGTCAGAACTGTCAGAGGTGTCAGCCATCAAGGCATTTAATATAGTAAAGGATGAACGAGAGAGCTGTTTGCATGCCACGTGGCTCCTCTTTGAGCCGCATAGGACTTTTTTGAGCCGTATAGATCCTTGATCCGCATGGATCCTTGAGCCGCATGGGGCTCTCTGGCCGCATGGATATTTTTTTATTATTTTCCATGCTTCTACAAGACCCCCTTCAAAGTTTTCAATTTGCAAAATTGAAATACTTTGAATAAGAAGCATGGCCATGTATTCTTCTAGCCGCATATGATGTCTCGACCGTATGGATGTCTCGGCCGCATGGATGACTCGGCCGCATGGATGTCTCGGCCGCATTGAGTCAATCAGACCCAGGGACTTTCGGGCCGCATGAGCTCCTTGCTACGTCTGTGCACCATTAATTGCCTCAAATTCGTTTTAGTGCCGCCTTTAGGGGAGATCCCAAGGGTCGGCTCATTAAATCTTTGGATTTTATGCCCTGGGTGAATCTCCTTTATGAGAGAGGGGCCGAAATCCGAGGAGTCGGTTTCGTATTTTTCGAGGCGGTTATCAATCTATGTGTTTCCTCCCTTCTTGTCCTCCTATAAATAAGAGGAGTTTGAGAGAGAAAACTTCTTTACTTTCTCCTTCACTTCGAATTTTCCCTGCTCTATTGTCATCTTCTTCTTTAATTGCCAATGGCTCCCAAGAAGACCGTTGCGGCGAAGAAGGCGACGTCTTCGTCGAAGAAGACTGCCTCTACTTTAGCCGCGGCCGTTCCTCTGCCGATCGTCGTGCCCGCAGCTCACCTTGACGTTCATCCTCCTATTGCAGGTAAGGACTTTATGTGGGTTTAAAGAACCCTAACTGTTATGGCTACCTCGCATGCTTTATGCACGAGCCCTTATCTTCATGTGAGCCGCATGTTCATCCTATGGTCGAGCCGCGAGCCGCATAAGAATAGCCACTGTGGCTGCATACATGCTTTGCCAACTAGGCCGCATAAGCTATACTGAGCCGCATAGATTCGCCCACTTTTGTTTGTCATGTGGTCCGTACGAATTTATCCGATCCCTGCGGGCCTTATGAAAGCACTGCCGTATGACCCTTCACTAAGTGGAACCGCATGAGGCTTCCCTAAGTTGGAGCCACATAAGTGTTCTCCTGAGCCGCATGAGGCTTCAGTAAGTTGGAGCCACATAAGTGTTCTCCTGAGCCGCATGAGGCTTGGAGCCGCATAAACTCGAAAGCACCCATTAGTTTCTTTTTGTCTATCCTTTTAACTTATATTTTTCTATCTTCTTCTCAGTGAATTTGCCGGTAAATGCTGCTGGAGAGCTCCTGGTAGGCAGCGCCCAAGCTGCTCTGGACTATAGGTACGACCATATAGTTCAGCATATGGCGGACCTGTTCCCGAATGACGAACCTCCGGCGAGATTGAATGCCCTTAAGAATCAGCCTTTCTATTTTCTTAATGCTATGATGACCTCGGGGAAGTTAGAAGGGGAATACTTGAATCCCGCATTCTTCTTTGGAGATGCCTTGACTGTGAAGAACAGTCAGATTCTGGAGGTGTCAGAGAACTGGAGTTTTGTTTCTAACGGAATGGCGATCCGCATCCCCCAGATGGAGCGTCACTTCCCTTTATCTTGGTTCAATATGCTCCCCTAGACCGGAAGATGGAAGATTCTTTAACTCCTACCCGGAGTGGGATGTTCGTAGGGGACATCCATTATAACAACAGCTTGAAGTCAGTATGATCGGGCAAGGTGCACACTAGTCGTTCTGTAATAGGATTGGCCTCGGGTACGTTCTTGAATGTGGCGGGTCCCAATTTCACATTTTCTACTGCCGACACTTTTATGAACCAACTTGCTCGGAAGAGCTCATATCCCATCGGTCGGTTGATGCTCTCCAGTTGGATACATCCAATTCCCTCGTGGACCAATCTGTCTACGTTGATTTTACGAAGGTATGAGGCCTTTCTGCATGAGGTTGGTATTTACCATGCTATTTGGGGCACTAGCCATAGCTTGCCTATAAACAAGAGATTGTTTATATCTCTGCTGGAGATGTATAATTGCCGTACGGGGACCTTCTATACGCCCGTAGGGGAAATTGGGCTTGCGTTCCACGAAATACATGCGATCTCCAAGCTTTCTTGGGGGGACGAAGCTTTTGAGGCTTATACTCCTACGAACGAGGAGTTCGAAGAGTTGGAAAGGCGACATCCAGGCTTCGTAGCTCTTTATCAAGAGATATTGTGCCATTATAGCATATGTCATCAAATAGCCAAAAAAAGAGAAAAGCTCGGAAGGGAATGCCCCTCATACCAAAGACTGGGTGCGCTACCTCTTCACGTCGGATGCCTCAGGTAAAGTTACTCCCCGTCGTTCTCAGTCCCGGGAGACAGTGAAAGCCTTAGTGTCGTCAGCTAAGAGGGTGGCCACCTCTAGTGACAGGTTCGGGAGTCAGATCGACTCTTTCGGTTATTTTTATCAGGACACCCACGAGTTGTCGGAGAAAGCGCTCCTGGCGGGTTTCTTAATGATATGGTTACGAAACTGTATAGTCTCGGGCGGAGCAGGTTCCATCGAGAGGATCAGTCGCAATTTCATCCTTCCGGCTGTGAAGTTATTTTTACGGGTCCGACTAGCTCTCCTCCCGGCCATGGTGTACAGTATACACCGTAGCCTTCGCACTTTCACATCCAAGGTCCTTGTCCGTGATGTGATGAAAGATTTTGAACGGACCGAGTTCCCCTACCATTATTTGATGGGGTGGCTGTTGATGTATTACCCATATTTGATGAGACCGGGCTCTGGAGACGGTGTAACTGATGACGACGCTTTTATCTTCCGCTATCGTAATGAGTCTTAGGAATTCGAGACCATGCGTGCTTGCTGGATGGCATTGGCGAGGGCAGACATGTACAACATTTTCGTATCTGTCCTTCGTTTTACTGATGAGGAAATAGCGGCTGTCCATCTTGACGGTATTGGCCCCCCTCAACTTTTGGACGGCCAGATGCTTCTGTGGCTGCGAAATATCCGCCCCTCTCATCTGGTGTATCGCAACCGCAATACTGTCTTTCTGGAGCCTTATCTGCCGAGCAGGTTCGCCCGACAATTTGGATGTAGTCAGCTTTTTCTAGATAGCCCCAGCTCTTGTCTGGGCTTTGAAGGTAGCCTTCTAGACGGCATCCGGGCCTGTAGTGACCCGCTCCGCCCTAGCGGAACGCCGATTCCAAACGGCAAGTGCAACGACTCAAACGAGCCGTCGACCCGAAGAGTTGCTTCGTCCCGATGAAGTAACGATGCGAATCGATGCAATGCTTGCATTGGCCCGTCAAGATGAATCCAGACTTAGACTGTCAAAGGCGCGCTCGGAGTATCGCTCGGCCGATGCGAACATCGCTAAGGTGGGTGGCTCCGATGAACCCGTCACTGCTTAGCCTAGACACTTAACAATGCGGACACTATCACGAGAATCGCTAGGCGATAACCCGTGCATGCTAATAAATGACTCAACGCACCTAGCTAAGGGAATAATCCCATCTTGCATGCTTGTTTAGAACATGGAAAAGAACTCGACAAATATAGAAACTCTCGCCCGCGCTCTATGCTCGTGCTACGGCACAAGCTTACGTTCAAGTCCCGTACGCGTTCAACAATGAAACTATGAATGGATTACAACAATGAAATGGGAAGACTATCAACATAGTCGTTCCGAGTATAGTATAGCAACATTGAAAGGCTATGGGACCGATGGGTCGCCAAGGCGACTCCCGCTCTGGGAGTTGCGTAATGCGTGAATGAATGAATCAACGAATGAATAAATACGTGAAACATGAATGAACATACGAACAAGTGAAAGAATAAAATGAAAGAAAGAATACATAAAAGATAAGACATGGAAGACGCTAGCGACAGGTGTGACGGGCACGTGCAACGGGGCTCGCTACCCGCGCTGTACGGACGCCAACCTGGTCGTTAACGCATTATGGCTAAGGGTTAGCCTACGGCTCGGAGATAGCCGCTAAGTAAAAGACAAGTTAATACGAAATGGTCGTGGACAAACGGCACGGGCGATGGGGGGGTAAACCGTGGCCGTCGAGTGGAAGGATTCTGCGGCACGGGCGTTGGGGGGGTAAACCGTGGCCGGCCTAGGCAGAATCAATACGGGCTTACGGGCTGCTTGGGTGCAGGCTTGGGCACCAAGAGACGTAAGTGCAGGGTATATTCAAGAGACTTAACGGGGTGTACCAGCCATCACCCTACGCTAAGTTGAGAAATACCACAAGGGAATGTCCTAAATGGCTTGTAAAGCCAGCGACCCGTGCATGTAGATTAAGTGGACTATGCTGGTGGCAATCCACGTGCAAGTTCTTGCATTGAAATCAAAGTAGTCTAAGTTAAATGAACAAGTGTCTACTGAACATGCTTGCAAAGTAACATCCTGAACATGAACGTGCTCGAAATGTAACATGCCTGAACATGCTTGAAATATACCACCCCGAACATGCTTGAAATGTGCCTCCTGAACATGCTCGAAACGTAACACTAGAACATGCCCACGACGTGCTAGAACCCGAGACATAGACTCGCCCGTAACATTGAATGTTTACATAAATCACGTCAAGCTACTTCATGTTAATTGTTGTTGACTAACTTGGTTTACTTGGACAGGGAAGGCCGGACGGTAAGTATGGGTAAGTCGTGCATATATTTCCATACGACACTTGAAATCAGTAACACGAGATAGGTCATGATATGTGCCATGAAATTGACCCTAAGGCAAGATTAGAAAGACAATGAATGATAGTCGGTGCACAAAAGTAAATGCAACGTGTTTGGTAATGATGGCGTTGTGGGCGAGCTAGCCTCCCCACCAGTGCATAACAATGTACTGATAACCCCACAGTCTGCTTGCAGGATACAGGAGACGCCGGCTGGTGCGGAGCTTCCATCGAACGTGTTAAGGCGCGGAGCCAACTCCGGGGCCTTGGGACGTTGCAGAAGCTGAAGCACCCTATACAGGACATAATATATCGGAACATCGCCATGTATCATTCCATCTTGTAAGCCACTTGGCACGCCTTTTATGTTTCAGAGAGAGAGCTTGAGCGATTTGTAATATCGGCCTAGTGCCGCTTGTAACCTTCGTGAATATCAATAAAGAGATCAAATTTGCTTCTACTTGTGTTTATTTACTTTCCGCTGCAATGGGGACACTCTGTGCGACTCTGTGGCCTAGCTAAATCGGCCGTTTCTGGACTTGGCCTTGCACGGGCGCAACCTAGGCCCGTGCGGCATCACGCCTTAGCGAGGACGATCGCTCCTACGGGAGCGGGGCGTGACATATTGGTATCAAAGCACGGCTTTACGTCCTTGGACATCATTTCGATTCTCTCAGTTTTGAAAGCTCGCGTTGGAAACAAAAGAGGTGTATGCTCTCTCTCGTTGTGCATTGGGATGTTCCATACAATAAGTCTAATATTGCAAAAGCTCGTACGAGTACTCGGTTGCACGGGACCGATAGGCGATGGCCTTTGTGCCACTACGACGGACTTGATAGGCGATGGCCTTTGTGCCGAACCACGACGGACTCGAGTCGGACGAAAACTAAATGCTAAGAGTTAGCAAATGCGAGGCATGCTTGAATAGGCTTACGTTGACGATAGCAAACGGGTACACGAGACCGGAGTATTATTCGAACAGGATGGTTTTGCACGCAGCCTTTTGGCTAAGTTGTGCGGAGTATCGCGCACCTAGACCCTTTGGTGCAAACGAGTTGCAAACGAGAATAAGTGAGCGTGCAAACTTGAATGTGGTCCGAACGGGATGGTTAAGCGGTACAACTTAGTTCGCGTGTCGCGCACCTCGACTCTTGGGTGCCATCGGGTTGCGAGCGATATCAACGTATCGCTCGATCGAGAACGGAGATACACTTTGAGTGTGTATCGATAGGAACGTTATCGAGTTAACGCTTAGGCACACTCGAAGGATCGATTTGGACCTTGAGGATTATTGCGAACGACTTAATGCGTCGCAACGGCGCGAACGACTACGCTAGCGATTCGTTGAACGAATCGATAAGACGTCTTAGCGCGTGGCGCAAACGTGATTGAGGATTAGACCGTATGGCTTGAACCCGAGTGGTGTATGTGATAAGTTCGGAGAAGAAAAAGAATGTGATTGAGGACTAGATCAGATGGCTCGAATCCGAGTGGTGTATGGACGTCTTGGAAATAGTTCGAGCGAAATCGAGGATTACGAGTATGTCGGCAAGGCGATGCGGTCGCGCAAAGCCTTAGAACGCGTCACACTTAGTTGGTTGTGACTTCGATTGTCCCGAGCGAGATGTCGCTCGGACAACTTGTCGTTAGACAACGTGAGTTAGAAAACGACTCGGAACGACAGAGGTAAATGAATGGTCTTGATCGAGGAAACTTAGAAGATCGTGCGTACGATTTCGGATTGATTCAAATGAATTGTGACTTGAGTTTGAACAACGATCTTGAAACGAGCTTGAGGAATAGCGATCAAACTTGATCTTGAATATCGAGGAAATGGTGGATTATCCAACTCGGACAACAGCATCAACGCACGACTCGAAATCTGTTGCAAAGGAAGATCGTCAGGTTACGCATATCGTCGATGGTATTGAGGCGTATCAAAGATCGATATGCGATAACTCGGGGGTACTCTGACTCGGCAAATGACGATCGTGCAAATGTCATTGTTCCGTTGGAAGATATACTTGGGATGTTGAAACGTGTCGAGGAAAATATAGACGTGGCTCGTAGATTTTCTAGTTGAACGAAATGACGAATGGACTATCGATCTTGGCTCGAATGAAAATAAAAATACTTGGATTTACTTCGACGATAACCCCAACGTCGACATGCTTGTCTTATGCGAGCGCAACTCCAGCCTCACACATGTGTCGCGCCGATTCGAGACGATCACTCCGCGTAAGCGCTGGTAAGGTGATTCATACAGCGGGAGTGATTGACCTAGCTTGGCGTGATAATTTGTATGCTTCGACTTGTGGTTTGACGCGAAGGTGACTCGAAAAAAAAAAGAATTGTGTGTTTGAAGAACCGAATTTGAGGATTGCGTAGGTCCAATCCGCGTATCGAAAATGAGTTAGTCTAAACTCAAACAAGAGTTACGCCCCGATGAGAATGATTATTCCGCGGGTGCGTTGCATGGTGATTCATGAACCACCGTGGATAATCGGACTCGCGTGAGATTGGGGCGCAACGTATTGTCGAGCTAGATGACCTCGTGATCGAATACATGAATTGGTTAGAATTGGTGATTTGAATGGATACGAATACGCGCAACGAATGCGTTGATGCGAATAGGTAATCGTGCTCGATGTTTAGAAATCTGAGTGACGCGAGCTTGGGTAGAAAATCCCGTACTATCGACTTTGGTTTGACCCTAGGATTGGGGTCAGTATTGGCATTATTGTTGGGGAACTATGATTCCAATCCTGACATTGACTTAGCCTCGAAAAAATGGCCTAGCAGGTAGGCGAGACGCCCTGTTTCATGAGTTATCAATCGAAGGATTGATCTTGAGGATTGGCATGGATGGGTAGTATGAATCACGAATATAGGAATACCCCTCACGAGATTCGGCTGACATGCACATATTCAGGGACGCTTGAGTATGTGCACGATGCGACTCGAGTGAGAATGACAAATTTCTAGATCATGCGGCTTGGCTGAATGCATGTATTTTGGGGACGTTTGGAATGCGTGCACGATCCAGCCAAGTGATACATTGAGTTCAAGCAAGACTTGAGGAATGGGAGAGTGTCAAAGATCTTGAAATTGCGTTAAGTAAAGGATCGATACTAGTACGAGCGTGGCTCGGAATCAAGAAACGTATGAGCGGAGTGTGCGTGAACGACAACGAGATTGGCCCTAAACAAGTGAAGGATATGGAATCGATATCGTGCAAGTAAAAGTTGATATAACGAACTGAACCATTGGTAGGAAGATGTACTCGATGACAATACAATACGTGGTCTTAAATCGAACAAAAATTTCTTAGACATGGTCGACCCCGCTAAGTAGAAATCATACTGATTTCGTGGACACGAACGCTTGAGAAGCGAATCGGGTCATCTCGATGACCGAGATAAACGAAAGTGAGTTTGCCTTAGCCTACGACCCTCGCATTTGACGAATTACAATGTGCCTCGTGTGAATATTTCCGTCCCATGACACAGAGAAATGGCAACCAAGACGAAGAAACACTTGAATTGAATAAGTACAATCAACTATAAAATGAATGAAAGGCTATTCAATAAAATCGACCAAACGCGTGCGACACGGAACTTAGAAAGATATCAAGTGTGGTTCGATTCTATCAAACGATAGAGCCGTTCGAAGAAATTGTCTAAGAAACACGACGACACGAGTTAAGGAATGGTAGGATGACCTGCACTCAGGAAGTCTCGAGGACGAGACTTGTTTTGAGTGGTGTATTATGTAGTGACCCGCTCCGCCCTAGCGGAACGCCGATTCCAAACGGCAAGTGCAACGACTCAAACGAGCCGTCGACCCGAAGAGTTGCTTCGTCCCGATGAAGTAACGATGCGAATCGATGCAATGCTTGCATTGGCCCGTCAAGATGAATCCAGACTTAGACTGTCAAAGGCGCGCTCGGAGTATCGCTCGGCCGATGCGAACATCGCTAAGGTGGGTGGCTCCGATGAACCCGTCACTGCTTAGCCTAGACACTTAACAATGCGGACACTATCACGAGAATCGCTAGGCGATAACCCGTGCATGCTAATAAATGACTCAACGCACCTAGCTATGGGAATAATCCCATCTTGCATGCTTGTTTAGAACATGGAAAAGAACTCGACAAATATAGAAACTCTCGCCCGCGCTCTATGCTCGTGCTACGGCACAAGCTTACGTTCAAGTCCCGTACGCGTTCAACAATGAAACTATGAATGGATTACAACAATGAAATGGGAAGACTATCAACATAGTCGTTCCGAGTATAGTATAGCAACATTGAAAGGCTATGGGACCGATGGGTCGCCAAGGCGACTCCCGCTCTGGGAGTTGCGTAATGCGTGAATGAATGAATCAACGAATGAATAAATACGTGAAACATGAATGAACATACGAACAAGTAAAAGAATAAAATGAAAGAAAGAATACATGAAAGATAAGACATGGAAGACGCTAGCGACAGGTGTGACGGGCACGTGCAACGGGGCTCGCTACCCGCGCTGTACGGACGCCAACCTGGTCGTTAACGCATTATGGCTAAGGGTTAGCCTACGGCTCGGAGATAGCCGCTAAGTAAAAGACAAGTTAATACGAAATGGTCGTGGACAAACGGCACGGGCGATGGGGGGGTAAACCGTGGCCGTCGAGTGGAAGGATTCTGCGGCACGGGCGTTGGGGGAGGGTAAACCGTGGCCGGCCTAGGCAGAATCAATACGGGCTTACGGGCTGCTTGGGTGCAGGCTTGGGCACCAAGAGACGTAAGTGTAGGGTATATTCAAGAGACTTAACGGGGTGTACCAGCCATCACCCTACGCTAAGTTGAGAAATACCACAGGGGAATGTCCTAAATGGCTTGTAAAGCCAGCGATCCGTGCATGTAGATTAAGTGGACTATGCTGGTGGCAATCCACGTGCAAGTTCTTGCATTAAAATCAAAGTAGTCTAAGTTAAATGAACAAGTATCTACTGAACATGCTTGCAAAGTAACATCCTGAACATGAACGTGCTCGAAATGTAACATGCCTGAACATGCTTGAAATATACCACCCCGAACATGCTTGAAATGTGCCTCCTGAACATGCTCGAAACGTAACACTAGAACATGCCCACGACGTGCTAGAACCCGAGACATAGACTCGCCCGTAACATTGAATGTTTACATAAATCACGTCAAGCTACTTCATGTTAATTGTTGTTGACTAACTTGGTTTACTTGGACAGGGAAGGCCGGACGGTAAGTATGGGTAAGTCGTGCATGTATTTCCATACGACACTTGAAATCAGTAACACGAGATAGGTCATGATATGTGCCATAAAATTGACCCTAAGGCAAGATTAGAAAGACAATGAATGATAGTCGATGCACAAAAGTAAATGCAACGTGTTTGGTAATGATGGCGTTGTGGGCGAGCTAGCCTCCCCACCAGTGCATAACAATGTACTGATAACCCCACAGTCTGCTTGCAGGATACAGGAGACGCCGGCTGGTGCGGAGCTTCCATCGAACGTGTTAAGGCGCGGAGCCAACTCCGGGGCCTTGGGACGTTACAGAAGCTGAAGCACCCTACACAGGACATAATGTATCGGAACATCGCCATGTATCATTCCATCTTGTAAGCCACTTGGCACGCCTTTTATGTTTCAGAGAGAGAGCTTGAGCGATTTGTAATATCGGCCTAGTGCCGCTTGTAACCTTCGTAAATATCAATAAAGAGATCAAATTTGCTTCTACTTGTGTTTATTTACTTTCTGCTGCAATGGGGACACTCTGTGCGACTCTGTGGCCTAGCTAAATCGGCCGTTTCTGGACTTGGCCTTGCACGGGCGCAACCTAGGCCCGTGCGGCATCACGCCTTAGCGAGGACGATCGCTCCTACGGGAGCGGGGCGTGACAGGGCCTGGCATTACTATGACACATTCCATACCCGTACCGTTTTCTCCGTTCCCGCTATCAAGGCGTCAGTAGATATCTTGTATATGGCGGCTTTGTACCATGTCATGGCGAACAAGCCCCCTGTCGATTTTAACCCAGGTATCAGTTTCAACGTTGGTACCGGCCGGATGAGGGTTCCCAGGGGGCTAAGACAAGGAAGAGGAAGAACAGAGTCGAGGTGCCGGATTCGGACTTCGACGCTGCAGATGATGAAGGCGACGAGCCTGATGGAGATGACCCTGCCTTTCCGGCGGCAGATGTAGGGGCAAATCAGCCGCCTGTTTTGCCAGATGAGATGGCGGTTGATCAGCCGTCCGTTGCACCCGGCCCTGCTCGAAAGCGTAGCAGGCAACTTTCATCCGTTGGTGGCATTCCTCGCTCTCGAAAACTGGTTGCGACCAGATACCGTGGGCTGACTATCAAGGAAAGAGGCGAAGAAATCGCCCCGTATTAGAGGTAAATAAGTTACTATCGGTCCTCCCTTTCTTCTAGCTTTGATTTTAATCATCTTTTTTCCCTCTTGTAGGCGTTAGAAGAAGAGGACTCTCGAGTTGCAGAGGTCGTGACCCGGGATGACGGGGGCTCCGGTGAGCCTGCCCCAGAAATTGTGGAATTCCGTCAAGATGATGCTGATCGAGTTGTCTCTCCCTCTGAGGTGGCTGGGTCAGAGGAGCTGGCCAAATTTAATTTGGAGATCGCGGATGAGGAGGCCCTGCCAGCTGCGAACGACTGCAGCCTCGATGCTCCTCTCCCGGTAAGATAAGTCGAATCTTAACTTGCGATGAGGCCTATCTGCTCTATGATCACATCCTCCCGGTCACGTCGATTAATCATTGTCTTGGACATGCAGGTCCTGCCTCTCTAGTGTCGAGGATGGACTTTCTTGAGAAAGACTCTGTCGAAGGGGCACTGGCAGAGAGGAGCGTACCTCCTCCCCCTCCTGCTCGTCTCGATGGTCCTCCTACGGGCTCGAGTTCGACAAGTCCGGTGATGGGACAATCGGGGCAGGGGACGATGGTCCTCGTGTCTTCTTCTGCTCGGGTGGCCCAGAGAGTCGACCTCTCCGCCCTGCCAAGCGTCCAGGCTCTTCGAGTGGCAGAGGAAGAGCTAGCCGCTATTCGTGCATCGTTTTGCTCGAGAGTCGCCCCCCTGGTGGCAAGTTCTAGCACCACTCCTTTGATGCTGCCGGCCACGCTTTCTCTGATGCCATCCTCTACAGAGGTCCTGGACGAATCGTTACAGGATGTGGTCGACAGCTTCCATCGTCACTTAAAAAGGGGGATAGAAGCTGCTGTGGATAGAGTGACCTCTTTCGTCTTGGCCCGGCAATGCGCTCTGGGTCAAGTTGATATCCTTCAGGCCCTTTCTGGTGGGGCAGGGGTGGCTGCACTCCTAGAGGGGAGATTGCTAGAGACTGATCAGCTGGTGGCCCAGCTTCAGGGACTGCGGTAGGTTGATCTATCCGCCACTATAGATCAGGAACGTGGCTCCCTCACAACTGCTATAGAGAAGACGGAGGCTGCTCAGGATAAAACCCGGCCGGCCATACTGGAGGATCTCCGCACTCTGTCTGATCGCTATGATCAACTGAGCCATGAGAGTGAAGATGTTACAGCTCGGGAAGCGATTGCCTCCCGTGGGATTACTGAAACGCGGGAGCAGATCCTTGAGCTCCAGAAGAAGTTAACTTTCTTTGAGTCTGAGCTTGAGGCCGCCCGGATCGATAGAGGGCTGATTATCCAGGAAGCTGATAACGTCAATAAAGCTTCGGCTGACTTGGAAGTGGCTCTGAAGAGGTTGGATGACGACTGGCAGACACTCATGGACCTGGATAATGAGGAACGGTTGTCCCAGGCGGCCGAGCGCAGGACTAGACAGAGACTTGAGCAGGGTACTGCCTTGGTGCGAAACCGCCTCTTAGATTCGTGTAACGCCGAGCTATAGTCGGCCTTTTCTTGATTTTGTTCATGTTTTTTTCCTTTTCTTTTTTCTTTGAGAGGGACGTGGTCCCAAAACATGTAATGCTTTTTTCGTCCTTCAAATAAAGAGTACTTTCCATTCTACCCTTTATTTGTATCGCTTGTTGTGCCTGTGGTATTGTGGTGATGTTTGTCCCGCATAGGGGACTTGTTTGTGGACCTGTTACCCATGGCATAACTTGGTTTTAGGTACAGGTAGCAATTTTGATTGGGGATACCTAGAACGGTTCCACGGCAAGGTGGTCGTAGACGTTCCTAGTATCTGGATATAGAATGCCAAGGAGCAGCTGGGCTCCCGGGGCATGATGAGGAATGGTGGGCCCGTACGGATAATAGGATGAAGGGAAACCAACATATTCACTCAGAGGTAATGAGGACATGGCAAGTATGAGGGTTTTACAGTAGAGTCTTTCTACTCAGAGGTAATGAGGACATGGCAGGAGTGGACTCAACGGAGAATATTTATGGTCAACAGAGGACGTTTGTGGTCAACAGAGGACATTTATGGTCAACAAAGGACATTTGTGGTCAACAAAGGACATTTGTGGTCAACAGAGGACATTTGTGGACCTATTACCCTTGGTGTACTTTGGTTGTGGGTACAGATAATAAGTCGAAAGAGAATCATCATACTTACTCAGAGGTAATGAGGACATGGCAAGCATGAAGGTTTCTTCGACGGAGCCTTCCCATTCAGAGGTAATGAGGACATGACAGGAGTGGGCTCAATGAAAGAGGGTACATAGAACGACTCAGAGGTAATGAGGACATGGAAGCTCTATGTAAAGGGGTGATTTGTTTTTGGCGGAAGTGAAACGACTCAGAGGTAAAGAGGACATGGCCATTTTGGAAATTTGTGGATCTGTTACCCTTTTTGTGAACTTGGAGTGCGGGTAGTGGATCAAGAGGGAGGATCTCTTCCAGGAAGAAAGTTCAGAGGTACGGTCATACATGACTTACTATCTGAAAGAGTGACCGGAATGTGAGTTCAGAGGCACCAGCGGGTACATGACTCGATAATCTAGAATATTGTGGATGTGAGTTCAGCGGCACCAGCGGGTACATGACTCAATGATCTGAAATTTTGTGGTTGTGAGTTCAGCGGCACCAGCGGGTACATAACTCAATAATCTGGAAAACTGTGAATGTGAGTTCAGCGGCACCAACGAGTACATGACTCGATAATCTGGAGTGTTGTGGATGTGAGTTCAGCGGCACCAGCAGGTACATAACTCAATAATCTGGGATTTTGGAATATGAGGTCAGCGGTACCAGCGGGTACGTGACTCAGCAATCTGGACTTTAGAATACGAGTTCAGCGGTACCAGCGGGTACGTAACTCAATAGTCTGGAATATGTCGTTTAGACATAATATTTCTTCAGGAACTTGCCGTTGACGGACAACATGAGCAAGTCTCCATTTTATTTTGCGAGGCGGTAAGCACCATTGGAGAATACATCCTCAATAATGAATGGGCCTTCCCATTTTGGCTGGAACTTGCCGGCGGTCTTGTGAGTCATGACCATCGGCCTCCGGACTGCCAGAACGAGATCGCCCACTTAGAATGTTCTGATTTTAACATTCTTGTTGAAGGCTCCAGAGATGCGTGCTTGGTATAGTTCGATCCTTTGCTGAGCCAGGAGGCACTTTTCATCTAAGGCCTCTAACTCTTGTAGTCGGCGTCGGTAGTTATCATTCGTCGTCAATTGATAAGTAAGGGCAACACGGAGTAAGAGTATTTGAGTCTCCAATATGAGAACTGTCTTACTTCCGTACACCAGGAAGAATGGTGTGTTCCCTGTGGCAGTTCGGACTGTGGTACGGTACACCGACAAGCATTCACTAAGCTTATCGTTCCAGTCGCGTTTATTGGATGACACAAACTTCTTGAGTAACTTGATGATGGTTTTGTTGAATGCTTCAGCTAACCCATTCGCTGCTGGATTGTATGGCATTGAAGCGATATTCTGGATGCGGTGCTTGTCGTAGAACCGATAGAAGGCGTGGCTTGCAAACTGCGGACCATTATCGTGGATGATCCTTCGGGGCAGTCCAAAGCGGTAGATGACGTAATGCTTGAGGAAGCTGATCACGTTTGAAGTCTTTACTTCTGCAAGCGGAATAGCTTTCTTCCATTTGGAGAAGTAATCCGTGATCGCGAGTATGAAGCGATGTCCACGGGAGGAAGGTGGAGTAATCGGACCGATGATATCCATTCCCCATGCTTTGAATGGCCAGGACGCCACTGTCGGATGTAGAAGCTCGGATGGTTGGTGAATGAAGTCCGCGTAGACTTGGCAAGCTTTACACTTTCTAGCATAGTCTATCGCATCTGCTACCATCGTGGGCCAGTAGTAGCCCATTCGGAGAAGACGGTCTTGCAATTTAGGGCCACGCTGATGGGCCCCGCAGGCACCGTCGTGAGCTTCTCGTACGGCTTCTTTGGCTTCTGCGTTTGATTGACACCGAAGCAATAATCCATCATAGGACTGGCGATATAGCATTTTTGTCTCTGTATCGTAGAAGAATCTGAGAGAACGCCTTCTGATGGAAGTGGCTTCCTTTGGGTTCTCGGGCAGGATATCATAGACGACGAAGTCAATGAATAGTTGTCCCCAATCTGGGACATCGTCGATTGTCTAGGAAGAATAACTCGCCATGAATTGAATGTTGTTCTTGGGGCAGACCAGTTCGTGGCCTATCACGTCCACCGATTGATGAGTATGATTTGGCACTACTAGGGAAGCGACCAGGCCTGCTAAGGCATCGGCTTCGATATTTCGGAGTCTAAGAACATGCTCGATGAAGAACCCCTCGAATGATGAGATGATATCGATCGCTATTTGGTGATAGGGGATCATGTCTTCATGGCGGACTTCGTATGAACCTCGGATCTGATTGACGATTAACTGAGAATCGCCGTATGCTTCAAGATATTCTACCCCCAGCTCTCTTGCAAGTTGGAGGCCAATGACCAAAGCGTTGTACTCGGCCACATTGTTAGAGCAGGGCTCTGTGAGAGAGTAGGCATGGTTGATCACCAATTCGGAAGGAGAAACCAGCAATACCCCGACTCCGACGACAATGTTGCCCTTGGGTCCAGTTCTCGAAGCACCGTCAAAGAACATTCGCCATATATCATCGTGAGAGGTTGCATGCGAGTCGGCGACCTCATCTGGGATTTCTTTATATATTTTGGACGACTCCGTGACTGGGTGAGCTGCCAAAAAGTTTGCCTGGGCTTGACCTTTGACAGCCTTTTGTGGGACAAAGATCATATGATAGGGGGATAGCAATATTGCCCATGTAGCGAGGCGAGAGCTGAGTGCCCCTGATTTAGTCATGAGGACCCTGAGAGGGTTGACTCGTGAGATCACATGTATTGTTTGTCCAGTAACATAGTGTCGCGTCTTCTGAATGGCGAACACTAGGGCGAGGCATTCCTTCTCCATAGCGGTGTATCGGTGCTTTGGCCCAATCATCATTTAACTGAGGTAATATATGGCTTGTTCATGGCCTGCATCGTTATTTTGTGCCAGCAGAGCCCCGAGGGAATGTTCTATCGCTCGTACGTAGAGCAGGAATAGTTTTCCAGCAACCGGGGCCACCAGGACTGGAGGGTTCGACAAATATTCTTTGATGCTGTCGAAGGCTCGCTGACATTCTTCATCCCATACGAATGAGACGCCTTTCTTCATGAGATGGGTGAATGGTCAACATCGCCCGGAGAGGTTAGAAATGAACCTCCTGATGTAAGCTAGCTTCCCATGAAGGCCTCTGAGTTTGTGGAGATTTCTCGGGGGACCCATCTCCATAATTGCTTTTGTCTTCTCAGGGTCTACATGGATACCCTGGGCGGTGATGATGAAACCCAAGAACTTCCCGCTGGATACGCCCAGGAAGGATTTTGTAGGGTTTATTTTCAAATTGTGGGCTCGCATTAGGTCGAATACCGTCCTCAGATCTTGCAGATGGTCTCCCTTACAGCGACTCTTGACGGCAATGTCATCAACGTAGCACTCCATCGTCTTGCGTAAGTGGTCTCTGAAGATGATACTCATGGCTCTTTGATATGTGGCACCGGTATTCTTCAAACCGAAAGGCATAACTGTGTAGCAGTATGTGCCAATTGGTGTTCAGAATGATGTATACTTTTCGTCGTCAGGAGACATCTTAATTTGGTTGTACCCCGAGAAGCCATCCATGAATGACATACGTTCGAAGTCGCAGGTGTTGTCAATCATGATTTCTGTAATAGGGAGGAGAAATTCATCTTTAGGGCATGCCTCGTTCAGATTGCGGAAGTCGATGCAGATTCGAATCTTTCCATTCTTCTTGAGGAATGGTACTATGTTGGCGACCCAGTCAGGATGTTGCTCCTTACGAATGAAGCCGCTGGCTATTAGTTTGTTGACTTTGGCTTTGATCGCATCTATGATGCCCGGGCGGAAGCGTCGCTGTTGTTGCTTGACTGGCTTTGCATCCGGCCGAATGTTGAGTTTGTGAAGAGCAATATCGGAATTTAACCCCGGTATATCTTCATAGCTCCAGGCGAATACATCAATATATTCTTTGACAAGCTCCAGCAGCGATTCTTGCTCTTCGTCTGTTAGGCTCTTACTGACGAAGATTGATTTTGGAGAAGATTCGCTGCCGAGGTCAACCTGTATAACTTCATCTTTCGTAGAAGGTTCCCTCTGTTCGAACCGCTCTTTCCATTGTGCATCAAACTGTTGGTCCCACGGCTCTAACTCGAGGATTTCAGGGATTTCTTTGTCTTCTTCATAAGCGTCGACGAATGCCATCTTGACTGACAAGACTTTCTGAATATATCTCCGATGCTGGTATCTGAGTCAGAAGTTGGTGACCCGGTTGAATGTGATTGCCAGTCACATTCTTCATCTGAACTCTTAGGGGTGGTCGTGGGTGTTACATACCCTAACCCACATCGAATCTTGCTATAGTAGTCCCGTCGTTTGCCAGCCGGGACTGGTGGGTTCAAAGGTAATCGTCGTCCAGTGCCATAGTTCAAGCCTGGCATCGTCTCCAGAACATACCCCTATTTTTGCATGAAATACTTGGATTGGGGGATATAAAGCTACAGAGGCAGTCTTCCGGCATCTGATTCAAGGTCGACTTTTTCTACGGTGAAGGGCTGCGGATCGTCCTTCCGGCCGAAGATGATTGGATGGTCCCCTCCCTCGATTATGCGGTAAGCGTCTTCTACTGGAGTAAGCTGGATTGTGGTGTACACATTTGTCACCTGTGTGTGTAGGTGAGTGCCTATACCGTGTTCCATAGCATACATTGTACAAAGCTTATTAAGCTCGAGGTAGTTCAAAGATAGACCTTTATTGATGAAGTAAGGTATCTTTTCTAGCGGGATTACATCATCCGCAGAGGGAACATCAGTGTGGGCAGCCACATACTTGGCTAGCTCCGGTTCCTCTTCGGCTACCCCCTGTATAAATAAAGACTGAGAGGACGACCTGGGCAGCTTGATCGTCAAGAGTTCAGCTGGTGGAGCAGAGCGTGGAGTTGTTGGCAGACTAGCGACCCCCAGTCTGGTGCTCGATGCTGGGCGGGGAGTGGTTGGTTCGCTAGAGGTCCTAGACCTTACATCGGGGTGACGACCCTTCTTGGGAAGGCGTATCGTCATTGGCTTGTCGGAGGGATTGAGCTCCTCCGTTTGCGGCTGGCCGACTCTCGACAGCCTGATTGTCAGTGGCTCCGTTGTGGGTCTTGGCACTTGGCCAGACCTTGGCAGCCGGATTATCATCTGCTCTTTTTGTGCTAAGAGGCTGATCGCGTCCTTACGCAGAGTGGCTGTAAGGGGTGCGGACTTGCCAGGTTTACGAGCTTGGAGGTGGATCGTCAGAAGTTCTTCTGATCCTGTGGCTGTCTCGGTACGAGCTTGCATATCTCCTTCGCCAAGGTGCCTCTTCGACTTTTCATACAGGCAGAAGTCTGATTAGTTGGATTCGACCCCTTTGAAGGGATCGATATCAGTAAATTTTGTCCTTACGAAGCCATGCTTATCGACATACTTGAAGTATTGGTGCAGCGTGGAAGGCACGATCATATAATCGTGTATCCAAGGGCGTCCTAAGAGGATGTTGTAAGAAGTGTCTGCATCTATGACGTAGCAAGTGACTTCTGATTAGAGATCGCTAATCTGACACTTCAGACGAATCTTCCCAATTGGGTAGCTCCTGCCCGAATTTAAACCGCTGATGGCGGTGCTTGTAGGCGTCATACGATGTATTGGGATGCGGAGATGATGTAACAGACCCTTCGGGATAATACTTATGGTGGAGCCAGGATCAATGTGCATCCGATCCACCTTTACGTCGCCGATGTATCCAGTGTAGTATAGTGGGCGATCGTGCATGTTGGTTTTGATGAGCATGTCCTACGGAGTGAAGAAAATGTTGGGCATTGCTTCCGTGCAAGCGCTGTCTTAGAGATCTGCAGGTGGGCTCTCTCCTGTGAGGTTGACCTGAGCCAGTTATGCGTCGGCATTTTGGAGTGCATCGCTCAAAGTCGCACGAACATCCTTTGAGAGCCTCAGAAGCTCGTATAATGATAGCTTGGCCGGTGTGTTGGCCAATTGTGCCAGGATTTCAAAGTTGTAGGGCCTCTCCAGCCCCTGTGGTGTCTCTTTTCGGAGGGAGTTGTCAAAGCGAGTCTCCTTCGGCCTAGGCTTGTCGGTCGTCGGAGGCTGAACAGGTCCCGGAGCGTCAGTTGTAGCGGACTGATGGTCTTCAGCGGAGTTATCAGCCACGGGTTGGGATTGTGCTCCAGACCGAATGACGACGGCAGTAGCTTCTCCGATATCTATCAAGATTGTACGGCATAACCTGACTTTTCCACTCTTGCTCTTACGAATGGAGGATGGTGTGGACTGAGTCACTTCAGATACCAAGTCTGGATGGACCCACATGACCTCCCCTCGTGATGTGGTGAGGGATACTAGACCGGCAGCCTAATCTCGGGGAGGTGGCAGATTAGCAATCTCTATTGTCGCCAGAAGGAAGGGGAACACACCGTCTTGAGTTTCTGTCGGAGGAAAGCTGCCAAATTGTACTGACATCATATTGGCTGCCACAGTTACCTCTTCAAAATCGATGGCCAGAGCGTTCGAATCGATGAGATTTTGGATGTATCGTTTTAGTTGGTAGCAGTCGTGTGTAGCATGGTGGACGTAGCGGTGGTAATGGCAGTACTTTGGGTTCTCCATTTTCGCCGGCCGAGGTTCCCGTCTTGGTGGAGGAAGCTGAATTCTTTCTCCTTGTATGAGCATGTCCAAGATGGGCTTGACGTGACCGTCTTCGAAGGAGTAAGTGATTTACGGCCATTGTTTGTCTGCCAACTTTTGCTCAGGTTTTTGTGCTGTATCGGCCACCATAGCCTGCTTGCCCTTGTTGTCCCGATTGTTGGAGGAGCTACCCCCATTGTTGGCGTTGGGATGTCTGCTCTTGTCCTCTCCGTCTGAGATGTGCAATCTCAGTTGGCGAGCCTTCTTCAGTCGTTCTTCGGTACTTGTGGCACTAATCATAAACGTCTTCCAGTCCTTGAATTAACTTTCTCCCATCCAGAGACTGATTGTTGGAAGCAGTCTCTTTTGGCAAATTTCAATTAAGGAGGAATTCGGGTTTCTAGACGACAACTTCATGGCAGTTTGGCGGAACCGCTCAATGTAGTTCCTTGTCAGTTCCTTTTCCCCTTGGACAACGTCCATAAGGGTGGACAAGGTGATGTCCTGCCCTACTTCGTAAATCTCTCCAAGAACATGCACTTGAAGCCGGCGAAGGAGTGGATGCAGTTGTCTGGCAGGTTGCGATACCAGTCGAAGGCGACTCCTTCCAATTCCCCGATTAATAATCGTGTGAGGATGGCATCGTCATGGGGCAGATGGTCGGTGGTGACCTCGAAGTAAGTGATGTACCGACTTGCGGAGGTCTTGCCATCATAAGGATTGATATTAAACGACTTATATCTTGGCGGGAAGGGGACATTCCTCCATGCAGCAGGGTATGGTTGCCGTATTCTGAGGTCTTGAGAATCTTCTCGAGCGTGAAACATGGCTCGGAGCTCCTGGACCTCTCTTCTCGCTTCTCGGGCCTCATCCACGACGGTGGGGGCCGTTACTTCAGGAGGATTATTGCCCGGGTTCGGTGCCGCTGAATTCAAGTCTGGATTGACCGTGGGACCCGCGCTTGTTTGGCCATGCGTCCCTCCTTGCAGAGTAGGAAGGGCCGCTTTGATATCGTCCACAGACTTGACCAAGGCAAGCAATATGGCTTCGAGAGTGTCGATGCGCTGGCGATCACTGGAACCACCTTGGCTGCTGTCTGTCATGAACACCGTCTTTACTTGAGGAGAGATGGACGGAGCGGTGGAGGAAGCATCCTCCGAGTCGTACCCCTGTAGTAAGAAGTCATCGGGGTATATGGGAATGTTCTCCTCTGGTTCGGACTGAGACGGAACAGTACCCCCAGTTTCCGAGTTTGCCTCGTCTTGGGAATTGTGGACGTCCTCAGGGACGTCGGGGTTCGCTGCATCTGATGGAAGAGTTGTTTCCTCCGGCTCGTCTTCTTGGAACATCGGATTGTCGTAGAGGTTCAGAGGAGTGCTACCCCCAGTCCCAGCAACCCCCAGTGGTATGGACAATGAATCTCCCACTGTAGTAGATTTCGTCTTAGAACGGGTACCTTGCAAAACTTCGGTGGCGGGCACCCGCTTAGACGACAGTCTCTTAGTCATAGTAGTTGATATCTTCGGGCTAGGAGCACTGATCTTCTTCCCTCTTCCATCGGCGGAGACTTTCTGAGTAGAGTTGCAGGAGACGACGGGAAGTGCCTCGTCTTCTGAAGACGGCTGTTGTAGTCTTTGAAAGACGAACTGCCGGTCTTTTCGTACCGTCGCGTTATTGTAGCAGCAGTTGACGATAACTTGGGTGCAGTGACGTCCGTGGAAGGAATCTTTGCACCCCGATGCAACTTCTCTTTCCTTGCGTTTGTGGAGGATGGCCTCACACAAGTCAGATGGGTCTGGATCGACCATGTTTGCTCCCTAGATTTTGGAAGACTTTTGCGAACCTCTCTGTCCGTTTACCGTCGGGGGCTGGACTCGAGTGGTTCTGTACAACTTTCCATCTGAGGCTCGCATAACGGTATGCGGGACGCTCGGATGGTCACAGGTCGGATCAGCGGATCGAGCTTGCCTGGCTCGCGCAGCCCTAGACTTCTTCGCTCTAGTGCGTAAAGACACATAATAGGAAGAGTCTAAGTGATACTGGAGAGAGTCAGACATGTCTTCTTGGGAGCACAAGAGATCAGGACCATAAGAGAGGCGATCGAAGACAGAGCCGCGTTTAGTAGGCGTCATGCGGCTGTCATCAGTAGTCTTCATGCGGTTGGCAGACGTAGCCGCATAGGCTTTCTTTATGTGGCTGGGAGTCTCAGCCGCATGAGTTTTCTTCATGCGGCTGGATGATCTGGCCGTATAGACTTTCTTCATGTGGCTGGCAGATTCAACCGCATGAGCCTCCTGCATGTGGTTGGCAGATTTGGCCACAGGAGTGTTTGGCTTCTTCTTGGGGCTCATAGAGTCGCTCTTTGTCCCTGCAAGTTCAGCATCGTAGTGCTTTCCTCTGCCGGACTTGGGGATAGCAGAGTCCTCTACGGCTCGAAGTGGAGCCGTATGAGAGTCGCCTTCGCCGTCTTGGGTAGCAGAGAGTACCCCGTCCAGAGCATATGGGGGAGCAAATGATTTCGGCCTCCACTCACAGCGAGCTTTATTTATGCGGGTTCGCTTCTGGACCGGGCCAACACTTCCTTCAGAGAGGATTTCTTCAAATGCCTGTTGGTCGAAGCGGACGACCATCTTCTGTTGTGTAGAGCCAAGTTTGGCTGCATCCGATTGCGTCACCAACTCCTCAGCCATGAAGAAGTTTGTCCCCAGCAGAGTCGCCATCGTGTTTGCCATGAAATATAAAAGAGCAGAACAATTATCGGAGGACTGGACTTTTACTTCACAATACAAACTCGCTTGTACAAAGAAAGCCTAGGGACGAAAGCCTAGGTACAGCAATCTAAGTACAATTGTTTATTTTAGATTCTGGGGGTGACGATAGAGGCTCGGGAAAGCGACAGCAGCTCTGCCTTACTCCTTGGACGATCGGGTGCAGCCTTGGCTCTGTAGAAGAACTGTTAGGCGTTGACGAAGAAATGCTATCTCTTCAGGCTCTCTCGCTCTCTCTGTATATCTCTGTGTATATGTCCTTCTTCGTCTGTATATTTTTTTCTCCGTCTGTGTGTGTGTCTTCACAAGGGAATGGCACCCTGCTATTTATAAGAGTGGGAGGCTTCATTAGGGTTTACAATGATTGCCCATTCTTGAAAGTCGGCGGCTAATGATCATTGGATCTGGGCCGTTCATCGAGATTTAGGCAATAAATATGATTACATCAAATCTTTTGTGGGTAATTAATGTTGATTGGCATAAATCCTCCCGATTTATCATGCCAACCTCGGATTCTTCGACACGTGTCTTTAATTGGCTTATTTGCAGATGATCTGATTTGATCCCAATATTTCATTAGGATTTGTTGAGCGATTTCGATCAATCTGATGCCACGTGCCCTACTGTCATGCCACGTGTCATAATAGTAAAAATCTGAGCCGCAGGAAAGTTGGGCCGTATAAGGCTGGCCACGTGTCAAGGCTGTCTAAGAATGCCCCCTCCTGAACATTTGGGCCGCATGAGTATGAGTGAACCGCATGGAGATAGTCCTCGTGAGCCGCATTAGGAAGGTCATCGTGAGCCGCATGGGGCAGGTCTTCGTGAGCCGCATGGGGCTGATCTTCGTGAGCCGCATGGGGCTAATCTCCATGAGCCGCATGGGGCTGATCTACCTGAGCCACATGGGACTGATCTTCGTGAGCCGCATGGGGCTGGTCTTCGTGAGCCGCATCGGGTTGATCTTCGTGAGCCACATGGGGCTAATCTCCGTGAGCCGCATGGGCTAATCTTCGTGAGCCGCATGGGGGAGTCTCCACTTGGGCCGTATACGACTGTCCACGTGTCAAGGCCGAATGACGGTTTTTGACTCTCGGGGGATCGTGTCAGAGATTTTCTTCGCTTTCCAAAGAGTCCGTCATTATGAGGGAGTCATAATGATATCTTTGTGTCAGAACTGTCAGAGATGTCAGCCGTCAAGGCATATAATGCAGTAAAGGATGAACGAGAGAGCTGTTTGCGTGCCATGTGGCTCCTCTTTGAGCCGCATAGGACTTTCTTGAGCCGCATAGATCCTTGATCCGCATGGATCCTTGAGCCGTATGACTTCTCTGAGCCGCATGGGGCTCTCTGGCCGCATGGATCTTTCTTTATTATTTTCCATGCTTCTACATTCCTGTGTTTGGTTTTCTTTATAATACTCGAATCAGGGTTTCAGAGATCGAGATCGAGATCGAGACAAGTCACAGTGGACTCGTGCCCTATTTTGTGGTATCTGATCAGGCATTATCTGGTAACCTTCCTCGTTAAGCTTCTCTTTAGAATGTTGTAGTCGTAGTGTATCAGGAATTTAGATTATTGCTGTTAAATTGCTGTTAGTTAGGCTCGAAGAAGTTCAGGAATAGAAAATTAATTTATAGTTAACTGATGTATTTATCTATTGACTGAACGGGAAGTCCCAAGTATTATAGGGACAATTTGAATTCAGACTTGAACCCCAGGTTTGAAACTCAGCTTAGGGTTAGATTTGTGTAGAAAGCCTATATCAATAACCTTTGAATTCTTTGAAGAAGTATGCTGTAGTCTTAGAAAAAACCCTTGTACTGATCTTGGTTTAGAAATCAGAATGATAACCAAGTGTACCTGGTAGGAGAGTTATGCTCATGTGAACCTGTCATGAGTTAAACTTTTGCTTTAGGAATTTTAATGTATAGCAGTAATCTAATTAGGGACTGTGATGCATATCCTTACAGGGAGGTTAACAAATTATCTAATCCTTTCATAGTGGTTCCAGGTTGTTTATGAATTAATTTCAGTTGGCACTTGAGTTTGACTGAATGATCAGTCTTTATTAAGTTCAGTCTAGGAAATTATACTTGATTTCCCATATCATTGCAGTCATGTAGACTAATAGATGAAGTCCAATTCAGTCTCCAATTTGCAATATGAGCATTGATGGAACCTGGGACTCATATACAAAATCTTGGTTCAGCTGGGAACTGGGAACACATGTATATGCAGTTTTGGTTCAAACTGAGATTGTATATGTAGTTTTGGTTCAACCTGAGATTGTATCTGCAGTATTGGTCCAGTCGATTGCATATGCAACTTTAGGTGAGTGGACAAATCTAAGACTTCATATTGTATATTATCAAAAATCGAGACTACATATCATTATTTTTGTATCATCGCTTGTCTCTGAAACTGAAGTTTCATATATATGCTTACGATGAACCTGAGACTGTATATTCATCTCTTGGTTCAAATTAATGGACTGGGATTCATATATCAATGTCGAGTTCATTTAGGTAGCTGTAGGACACCTTAATGAATATAGCCAGGGGATTAGTTTTGTAGACTGAACTGAAATTCATGTATCAGTTTTTTTTATTAACTCAACTGAGGAATCATGCTGATATTGGACTCAACTGAGGAATCAGTTCCCAGGGTTCTTTGTGAGTACCTGGCTGATATTGGACTCAACTGAGGAATCAGTTCCCAGGTTTCTTTGTGAATACATGGCTTCTATTGGACTCAACTGAGAAATCAGTTCCCAGGGTTCTTTGTTGAGTACATGGCTGATATTGGGCTCGACTGAAGATCAGCTCCCAGGTTCAGTCTAGAATTTGACTGTGCTTTCTATATATATTTTTGTCAGTCATGATAAACATTAGATAAAGCCCAGTTCAGATTGTACCATAATCTGGGCATTCCTGTATTAGTATCTGGATTCAAGGGTTGAACATGAGAATTGGTAGAAAACCCCTTCATTAGAGACACTCTAAAATCCTGTTGTAACAAACAACTATAGAACACCTTAAAGCAAGCTTTATGTAGCAGGTGATGTATGGTTACTGGTAGGGGATTATATGACAATTTGAGTGATCTTACATAAGTCCATCTGCATGTGATTTCAACACATTGTGGACTAAGTATTCCTTTAGCCTATCTCAAGGTTAGATAGTAGCATGGTTGTCAATATAGGTTTCTATTTCAACCAATGTTAGTTAACTTTACATTCTAATTGTTAGTTAACTAATGGTTATAAGGAATAGTTGTAGGAAGTTAAATGTTGAATAGTTAATAATGGGCTTAACCAAATAACATAGCTTGTAGTTAGGCATGTTTAGAACTGCAAGATACCAATTTAGAGCTTGTTTAGTTATTAACCAACTTGTACTCAATGAACCAGGAGGACATCCAGCTTCTGCTTGTACATGCTCCTGTACATGCTCCTAAGTCGTACCATATTCATGTACTCCTGTATATGCTCCTGTACTCACCCCAGCCGGTCACATAGACTAGTTGTATTTCAAACATGGTGCACTAATCATGTCTTGTACTTCAGGATTATAGTTTTATTTTTGTACATTATATTTCCTGTACTCTATATTTCTGTACTGTAGTTCCTGTACTTTATTTTCTGTACTTACATTCATGTACTTTCCTGTTCATTTCCTGTATTTTATTTTTATGTACTCATGTACTAATTTTCATATCATGTTCTTGTTCATTACCTGGAACTGTACTTTGCTCCGCTCCTGACTAGGATATGTTGCAGGTGAGTTGGAGGCTCTTTGCGATACATATTATGGCCGAGAGCCAGTAGATGCAGTAGAGCCAGCTGGAGTTGCTCTTGACTTAGAGGCTGCAGAAGCCTAGAGCTTTACCTTAGTACTTCACATTTCCTTGTATTTTTGAGACTTGTAGACTTTACTTTCATTGCTGGAATGTAATAACTTTGAGACATGTATCTGAATTTGGGATTCATTTATAGATGCTGTGTTCACATTTACTTTGATTATTTGGTTAGCTTTCCCTAGATTGGTATAGTTTACTTCGTCGTGTCTAACGACGAAGGCTGGGCGTGTCCGATTCGTGTCCGATTATTCAGGAGCGGGTCGTGACAACTTGTGCTCTAAGGGGGCAGCTGTTGGACAGATGTCCAACTTCGTTGCAACGGTAGCACTTGTTTTCTCTTGGTTTGCTGTATGGATTGGCAGTTTGCTGAGGTTTGGGAACTTGTTGTAGGACCTGTGCTTTTGAAGGTGCCGTCGGGGAGAGAGAATTATGGTCTGCTGGTCCTTTGTCCTTTTTGGAATATTTGGCAGCTTGATTTGGTGTCCAATCATCCTTTGTTATTGATCCATGGTTGTTAGCACTGAAACGGCTCTGTAGACTCTTAAACTTCTCAATCTTTTGTTCTACCTTCTCTGCAAATGTGATTGCTTCACTGAGTGTGTATATATTCTGCAGGTATAGTTGATCATGGATGTCTTTCCTTAGGTCGCCAAGATAACGGGTCGTCTGTTAAAGATCTGTTTCGTACATATCATTATGGAACGGAAGTCTGAAGAATTCTTCTGTGTAGTCAGCTATAGTTCGTGCACCTTGTGTACAATTTTGATATCGACGATAGAGAATCTGCTGATAATCTGGAGGTAGAAACCTTTGTCGTAGCAGTCGTCATATCTTTGGCCAACTACGTACAAGAGCTTTGCCGACTCTCGTACGGATGTGCTCGAGTTGTTTCCACCAAGCAGAGGCACCTCCCTTGAGCCTATAGGCTACAAGGTAAACCTGTCTTTCTTCAGGGATGTTCATGTATTCGAAGAAGCGTTCTACTTCTGTGAGCCAGTCAAGAAAGTCTTCAATATGTAGTCGACCCTTGAAAGAGGGAAGATCCCTCTTCATTTTGAAATCACCTCCTCCTTCGTAGTCACCTTCCCCCTGTCGTTGGTATGCATGACTCCGTCGTTGTTGGTTTACATAGATGGTTTGGGGCCCCTGACGATGGGATCCCTGCAGGCTGAAATCATCGTTGTCGATGTCTTCGTAGTATTCCATATGAGGGGCCCCACTGTTGTGTCCACGATGCGGACCCTTTTGTGTATGACTGGTAGTAGGACGAGCATTTGCGTCTCTCGTCTCTGTAGGTGGTATTCCCGTAATATCAACGACTTCGTTGGATTTGATTAAGAAATCCCAGCACTCCATCCAATTTGTCAAACAAGACATCAACTTTTTTTGACAAGGCTTCAATGTTATTAGACATGGCATCAAACTTCTCACGTGTGACAGGTTTCGCCATTGTTTTTTTGAGAAAGAAAGATTCCCAAAGGTTTCCAAACGAATTGGAATCCTCGATCTGTGGGGCTTTGATACCACTTGACGCAGCGGAATAGCGGAACATGCTTACCTTCGTGCTTGGCAATGGCCAAGTCGATCGGTGATGACGATAACTGGACCACCGTTGCTTGGTGAGAGCGAAGCAGTACCGCAAAAACTCTGACGGAGGGCCTTATGAGGGGTCCGCATGAAGGTTGCTTGAAAACCTCAAGCGAAGGACTTCTGAATCCACGGAACAGTCGAGTCCACGACCAAGAAAATAAGAGAACAAATCTCAAACTTTAAAGAAGAATTTTATTGATTAAAAGTTGTTCTCGATTGTATACAAAAGGTGCCTATTTATAGGACTTTTGTGACAACCTAATCCTAATAAAATAAAGATAAAATCTATCCTAATAAAAGATAAAGTCAAAATAAGAATCCTATCATAAATAGAATTATAAAAAAAATAAAGAAAAGAAAAAGGAATCCAAGAGGGAAGAGGAAAAGAAAAAGAATCCTAGAGGGACTAGGATTCTACGCTACATCACTTCTACTACAATCTCTAGAAAGTAGCTAATTCACCGAATAGAACACATGATTGTAAATATGAGAACATAGAACAAATATTTTATTGTGATAAATTTTGATGACTTAAATCATATTTATAGAAACTTTTATTGCCAAATGATCACAAATACGTTTAGAATACAACTGCTATACAAAATATTTTGGATATTTATAGCAAAACGATCAAAATACGTTCATAAACGATTAAAATTATGTGTCTTTTGGTTAAAAATACCTTCCAAAAGACTACATCTTACCAAAATGCTCACCAACGTTTTAATAACGATTACTACGAATTGTTTATTTACTAAGGTGGTGGGGTGCGACCGAATATGACCGTATCACAAATCGAGCCGGTTCGGTTCAGGTTGATCGTATTTGGGAGAAAAATTCAGCCTAGACCCGTTAGGCAATATGGATTGGGACGGGACAGATCCACGTTTGGGAGGGGGTGCAAAATCTAGCCCGACCAGTAGCTGACGATGGGCCGAACCCAGGACAGACTTTAGACAATTTGGTCCACTAAACACGTTGACCATTAAAGATTGACGGTCACATCAATCATTGACTTTAATGTTGTTTCTATTTATTTATTTTCCTCAAAACAACAATAAAAAATAGTTTGTAACACCAATTTTTACTATATTTTTTCTTTCCATTTTTTTATACACTACTCAAATGTTGGTCAGCTTTTTGAAAGTGAAAATGGATTATAATATATAGGGAATATTCAAAGTGCAAAATAGGTCATATAGTTCATTACAGGTAAATCTGTCAATTGGGCCGGGTTGGTCGAGTCCAACACGACTCCGGCCCGAAAAAAAAATGGCCCATGTACCGGCGGTCCGAATAATCTTGGGTCCGGACTTGTCCGATCCAGTATATCAGGACGTGTCAGACCTCATATCTCGGCCAATAAGAAAGGTCCGACCCGACCCGAAGCCTAGACCTATTCCGACCCGAGGCCCGACCCGGAATAGTTTTGGCATGTTTCCCCTGTATGACTGATCAGACAATAAATTGTTTTTGTACTGACATCTACATTGCTTTTGGATAATTGCCACTCTTAGTATATAATGCTCTAAGTATTGCTCGACGTATTGATTTTGAGGGGGAAAAACAATATTGTTGCATAATCTCTTATAAGTTGCTATTGCAGTAAAGGTTTGACATGATATAGCCATTACCAATTTTATTACCTATATTACCTCGAACCATTTTATGTAGTCCGTTTTAGTGCTCACGGAATTCTAAGTCCATATCATTCGAAATCCACCGTGCAGTGGACCATAGGGGTGAGCATATAACGGTTGAAAACCAAAAACTGAACCGAACCGAACCGAACTGAAATATGACAAACGGTTCGGTTTTTCGGTTATTGGTTCGGTTTACGGTTTAAAATTTTGAAATTTTGAAATAACGGTTCGGTTTTCGGTTCTTCATCCGAAAAACCGAACCGAACCGAAAACCGATTTAGATTTAGTAATTTATCAAACTACCCACAATATACATATACTAATGTTTATTAATCCCTAACTGAGCGCACTCTCTTCTCCTATTCTATGTCGGTGCTTCTTTGAGCACTCTCTCTATCTGCCATCAATCTATATATACTAATATATTTCACTCTATGTAATATAACAATTCATAAATACAATAATGTCATATATTTTTTAAATTTTTTTTAATTTAAATAGGCTCATTTTGCTAAAAACTTGAAGGCCATGCACATTGGTCCATAAAACCGAACCGACCGAAAAATCGAACAGAATTAATTCGGTTCGGTTTTTATAAAAACGGTTCGGTTTTCGGTTTTGAGAAATAAGATTTACGGTTATTTCGGTTTTCACATATTCGGTTCGGTTTGAACCGAACCGAACCGATGCTCACCCCTAGTGGACCACGTGCCGGACTGAACTTAGGTTCGGCTTGGCCTGATCCGTTATAGTGCATGGGCTTGAAAATTCTCCAGTCTGGTCCGGCCCACCCAAATTCTTCGGCCCACTTGACAGCTCTAATTGCAGGTGAGGGAAGTTATTGGATTGGAAGTTATGCCTTTTGGGCTAACTAATGCTCCAGCCATATTCAGAGAGTTCAGGAGATTTCCGGCCATAGCTTCCAACTTCTTCCGGCGGGCTTCTGCCGCCTGGCTGGGCGGTGCTTCTTCTCTGAGATAGTTCAGGTAAGTTTCTGGAAACTCCCTCCTTTGGTACTGACGGTTTTTGGGTGCTTTTTTGGTCTTTTGCAGGTTGTGTGGCATATTCAGGCGTCTTCTCCGGTGTGGACTTCTTCTCTGGGAGGTCGCGCTGGCCTCTCTATAGCTTTTCCAGCCATCATGGATGGGGATCCGCCCCTGTGCGCAGAGCCCAGGGCCCCCCTGGCTCCGGCGGTCACCATGGTAGCCAGATTCAACCTCCCGCTGGAGGTCAGGCGGCGGCTTCTCCGCCGCCCACAGTGCCAGGACCGGCTCCCAGGACCTTGCTTCGTCGCTCGCATCCGCCCTGGGCCAACGACCATCTCACGATCGTTGGTCTCGTCACATCTTCTCCCCAATCCCCAGTCCAGCAGTTGGCCGAAGTTGACCTGGTATCACGGCCTAGGCACTTCTCTGCCGGAGACTCCTCCGTGAGACCTGGCCTAGCTCCCTCGCTTGTCAGGACGAAAGACATCTCGTCTCCTCGCACCTCCTTTATTCCACCCTCGTCGCAGCCCTCGTCGGCTCCGGCGCAGATCCCGACTGTCGACCAGCCTGCTCTTTGGACGGGCCGTCGTCGTCCTCTATCTACGCCTCCCCCAGTGGTTGCCTACCGGCAGAAACTGGGACTCCGGCGTACTATCTCCTGGCCGCCGATCGCCGGAAATCCATCTTCGACGGCGGACACAGGCTGCCTCGTGCCTCGTGCGGCAGTAGTGTCAGGCGGTCAGCCCCAGGCAGTCAACTCGCGGGATGGGCTCGGGCCCCTAGGCCACAACGGTTCTCTCCCAGCTCAGATGGCTCAACCGTCGGATCTGTTGCCAACTGGTTTAGTCAAACCATCTGGTCCGTCCCTTGGGCATGAGTCAGCTGCTTACACTCATGGGCTGGACCCTTCTGATCAGGACAACTCGGGTTCGATCCTAGGTAACCCCAATCTCCCATATTCTAATTATTCGAACTCCCTGTTTGAACATGTCTCAGGTGCTCCTTTGAATCTACACACGCTGGCCCCTCCTGCTCCGCGCACGAGCCCTTCTGAGAATATTCGTGGCTCATCAAATGAGGGTCTGGGAATAGTCAATGGGAGGACGGAGGAGCCAGGTTGCGGCACGGAAGACTTCCCGGCGCTGCCCACCAACCGTTCGGTAGAAAGCGCAGCTGAGGCTTTGATGGCTGTTCCGAGCACTGCTTTGGGGCATGGTCTGAACAGCTCAGAGCCGAATCTTCCCAAAGAGTCTTTCGCTGACAAGGTTCACCCCGACCGAAGGAGGGACACGAGCGACATTATCCATGATGTTCACCTGCATGAGCCTGCCGGTCAGATCGAGGAGGAGGGTCAGGACATTAATGTTCACTTCTCTGCGCAGGAGGGAGCCTCCCTGGCAAGGCCATTCCAATTTACTATCATTTTCAAGTTTTCGTCTGGCTGTCCTAAGTTATCCCGGGTGCAGGAGCATGTTGCTCGATGGGGGCTTTCGGATTGTTACTCGGTGGCGCCTATGGATGCAAGGCACATTATTATTCAGCTTGCTTGCGAAGAGGACCACACGATAATCTGGACCAAAAATCTACAGAGATTGGATGGATACCCGATGAAAGTTCTGAAATGGTCACCCGATTTTAACACTAAGGAGGAGTCGTCGATCGCATCGGTTTGGGTGACGTTTCCCTCTCCTCCTCTGTTTCTTTTTGTTCCCTCCGCTATCAAAAGAGTGGCTAACTCCTTTGGCAGATTTCTTACTCTTGCGGAAGAAACTAGAAAATTCAGCAAAGCTAACTATGTCAAGGTTTGTATGGAACTGGATATATCGAAGGAGCTGCCTCATAGCATCAACATCTCGGTGGGAAGCAAAGTCTACATTCAACCCGTCGTGTATGACAACAACGTTCTTTATTGCAAACATTGCCGCCTTCGGGGACATAATATCAAATATTTTTCAAAGCCAACCCGGACTTGCGAAAGAAGGCACGTGATAAGGTCTGGGTGTTTGATGAAAAGAGTGCCCCTCAGAAGCAGACCCAACCGGCAGAACAGAAGACCACTGGGACGGATCCGATTTTGGCTAGGCCGAATACGCATAATCACTTTGAGTCACCGGGAGACTCGATCGACGGCAACTTTCAGAACAACGACAAATTGCAGGCCAACAAGGCCAACATCTCAGGTATGAAGTCTATTGTTTTATCTAACCAATTTCAATTGCTTGGGGCAGAAGAGGACGGGATCGTGGAAGTTACAAGTGACGCTGAATCGCGGGGGGAAGCCAACACAGAGGTTAATAATATATCCGGCCAAAGGCAGCTTCTAGAGAGCGATAACAGGGAGGACTGCATGGAACAGAATAGGACTGCTGCCCTCTGCAACACGACGCTGCCAACTCTGCAGGAGGAACTTGGGGATCCTACGGCAGAGACAGAGGCCAATGCGAGAGCACAATCTGATCGGGTTGAGGACAATACTAGTATACAAGAGGAAGCGATGGGGATTTCTCAGATACGGGTCGGAGAGCAGCGGAGGATCAATCATGTAGACGACAGGGGGGACGAGACCCATCAAGAGTCGAACAGTACTTCGTTTGTCCAGGAACAGAACAGGTATAGTATCAACTCTACCATTATTGAATTTCAGGATCATATGCTAGGGGCCCAATCCCCTTCCGAGGAGGAGGTGGAGCTCAACCTCATCAAGAAGCTCAAGCCCAAAACCAAGAAACATATGGCTTTGGAGAAGGCAGCGGCGACCAAGGTTATACGGGAGGCAGAGGCGAGTATAACACAACGGAGGGGTGCTAAGGCTTCGGGGTCCACTAGGGCTCTCAATATGGGAGTCCAACAAGCAGGGGGGGAGAGCGCTGAAGGTTGCAGCTCAGAAAAACAGTACTCAACGTCTAGCTCGGACAAAACCCACAACAAGACGGTGGAGGGAGCGACTGAAGTTAGTAGTAGCTTTCAACAGCAGCAGCAGGACGCCCATGACACTAACCAAGAATCGAGGGGAGCAGACATGTCCGCGGATAGAAGACAAGATGCTCATCGGGCGCCCAAACCCAAGCAGATTGGCAACACTCCTAACACGAGAAAGAGAGCTAACACCAATGTGGTCGCGGCTAACACTGTTCTTACTAGGCACCAAACAGGTGCCAAATCTCCTCCCCCTGATGTTTTTTAATGTCTAAAACTATTGTTTGTAATGCTAGAGGGGTAGGCAACAAAAATACTAGAACCTATCTGAAAGCCTTAAATAAAGAGCACTGCCCGGACATCATTGTGATCCTGGAACCTAAAGTGGGGATTGTCGTTCTTCCGATTCTTGCCAACGAACTGCATATGCCTCTCCACTTCCAGAGGGGGGATATTAACAAACACATATGGATCTTATGGAATAACAAAGTGGAGCTTACTGTGGTGGAGGTTAACAATCAATTTATTGCCTGTGTCATTTCTGATTCAATTTTAAATCACAAATTCCACTTCACTTGTGTGTATGCTAGTTGTATTTCTGTTAACAGGAGAACGCTGTGGGCGGATCTGATTGCCTCTGAGGACCGGTCCTCTATCCCTAAGATTTTGGCCGGCGATTTTAACTGTGTTACGTCTGCGGAGGAGAAGAAGGGCCCCAATGGTATCAACAGTACCGGGGTTACGGAGTTCAACAGGTTCATTGCGAGGATGGGTCTGATGGATGCTGGTTTCCGCGGTGCTCCTTTCACTTGGTGCAACGATTTCATTAATCACCCGAAAACCTGGGAAAGGCTGGACAGAGTCATGTATGGCACGAGATTTGCGTTGGAGATGCCCCCGATCTCGGTGCTTCATCTTCATCGCATACATTCGGACCACGCTCCTCTCTTGATCCATCCGACGGTTCCGGAGCGGGTCCCGGCCCCTTTCCGATTCCAGAGAATGTGGACCTCCCACCCGGATTTCATCCAGTTTGTCGAAGATTGTTGGGGGCAGACCTGCTCGGGCCAACCTCTTGTCAGATTCCACCGCAAGTTGGCCAGACTTCGGAGGGGGCTGAGGAGATGGAACTGGGACACGTTTGGGGACCTGCGCAGCAGAAAGAACATGCTCAAAACGCAAATTGAGGAGTTGGAGATCGAGATCCAAACGGAGTGGAGTGAGCATGCGGATTGGGAACTGAATGAGGTTAAGAAGGACTTGGAGAGCGTTCTGGGTCTGGAAGAACAACTATTACAGGATCAGGCTAGGATCAATTGGGTGAAGGAGGGAGATAGGAACTCGAGCTTCTACCATGCGATCATTAGGGAACGGGCCACCAACAATTGTTCCAGAATGTTTGATACTGATGGTTCCATCATTGATGATAAGGAGGTCCTCGTTCGGACGGTCCATCATTTTTCGACGTTCTTCCAATCTGAGGTTGCGGCGGAGCCGGATAGCTTCCTGAGATGCGTGCCCGAGCTGGTCTCGCTAGAGCAGAACAGGATTCTAGAGACGGTGCCTTCGGAAGAGGAAGTGGAAATGGCAATCAAAGATCTGAACCCTCAGAGCTCTCCAGAACCGAATGGCTTTACGGGTTTCTTCTATACTTTCTGCTGGAACATCATAAAAGTGGATCTCTTGGCGGCTGTTCGGGACTTCTTCCGGGGGGTTCATCCCCCCCCCCCCCCCCCCCCCCAGGTATTACTGCGGCTAATATTATTCTCATACCTAAAATTTCTAAACCGACTAGTTGTCAGGATTTTAGACCTATTAGCTTATCCAATTTTTCTCATAAAATCATTTCTAAAATTATGGCGGATAGGCTTTCTGTTGTTCTTCCCTTTATTATTTCCAGGGAACAGTCGGATTTTGTGAAGGAGAGAAGCATTCACGAAAATATCAGTATGGCGCATGAAATCATTGAATCCATTGACTCGAAGGTTATCGGTGGCAACGTTGCGATCAAATTGGACATGTCCAAAGCATACGACCGGGTCAACTGGCGTTTCCTTTTGCGGGTTCTTGGTAAGCTCGGTTTCTCTCAGATTTGGATTAATATGATTTTCAGGAGCATCTCCAACTGCTGGTACTCTGTATCGATCAACCGAAGAGTGGGAGGCTTCTTCCGATCGGCTCGGGGTCTCCGCCAGGGGGATCCACTTTCGCCGGCTCTGTTCATTATCGCCCATGACACTCTCAGCCGTAGGATGTCCTACTTGAGCACTCACGGGCGCATCAAACACTTCAGCGGTCGTCGGCATGTTATGAAGGTGTCTCATCTCTTTTATGCGGACAACAGTTTGATGTTTATCAACGGCGGGGAGGAGAGTGTGGATTGTCTGATGTCTACGCTCAAGGAGTACTCTGACATTTCCGGACAGGTAATTAATCTGACTAAATCCTCGCTTATTGTTTCTAACAAGCCTCATATGATGGATCAGGCAGAGTACATTGCTTCTAGAACTGGGCTTACTATTACTCATCTGCCTATTCAATATCTGGGAGCACCTCTGTTCAAAGGCTGGGCTAAACAGGAGTTATTCGCCGGTCTGGCGGACAAAATTAAGAAGAAGGTTGCGGGTTGGAGAGGTAGACTCCTCTCATTTGGAGGGAAGATTACTCTCATACATAGCGTGCTGAATTCTATCCCTATTCATACTCTTGCGGTTGTCAAAATTCCCCACAAGTTCCTCCAGAAATTAGAAGGTATTTTTGCGGATTTTCTTTGGAATTCTAACGACAAACATCGCAGGAAGTGGGTTGCTTGGTCGAAGGTTTGTCGGCCTATTTCGGAAGGTGGGTTGGGTATTAGACCTCTTGTGCAGGTTATGCAATTGTTACACGCGAAAAGGTGCTGGATTTTCTTGAAAGGTGAGTCCGTTTGGGCGCATTACATGATGTCGAAGTACGGGGATCTGCGGGACAGGGACTATGTCCCCCCGGCTCGTCTGTCTGCTCTTTGGCGTTCCATGATGGCGAACTTTACCAATGTGATGGCGGACTGTCAATGGGTAATCGGTAGGGGGCAGGTTCCTATTTGGGGAGTTAACTGGTATGGGAGTATCCAGGAGAGACCGCAC
Organism: Iris pallida; assembly: GCA_029216955.1. Classification (NCBI taxonomy): domain Eukaryota; kingdom Viridiplantae; phylum Streptophyta; class Magnoliopsida; order Asparagales; family Iridaceae; genus Iris; species Iris pallida. Next base: position 4,879,452 of record JANAVB010000599.1, on the reverse strand, counting down.
TCCATCAGGTATATGCCCAATATTAGGCAAATTTTAGCTCACCCTTATATTCGTTGCAGGAATGGAAACTCGGTGAATGTCCGCAATTTGCTCCCCCGCGTGGCTAGGGAGTTTCTGGATGATTTGGTCTTGAGCGATATCCCGGATAGGCTGGTTTGGACCCCATCTTTGGATGGGGATTTTAATAACAAATTATTTTGGGATAAGTATAGAATGAAGTATCCTGTTGCTAAATGGGCTGATTTTTATTGGAACAAATATGTGCAGCCTAGGATTGGTGCATTCTTATGGCGGTTGAGTCACCGGGCTATCCCGGTGGACGCGCGCCTTCGTTCGATGGGGTTCCATATGGCATCCAAATGTGTCTGTTGCGTGGCGGCTAGGGAAGAAAATTATGACCACCTATTTGTCCACGGCGATATGGCGAAGAGGGTTTGGGAGTACTTCTCCGGGAGACATCAGATTCACAATAGGGTGGACAACATAAATGACTTGACGGAGGTATGGCTTAATAATATTTCACTCTCTAATTTTCTGGGTGTTTACAGGAGCATTACTTTCGCTACCGTCCTCTGGGAGATTTGGAAACAAAGAAACATGATTATCTTCAACAACGGCAAACCGAATAGCCAGGCGGTGATCTCTCGGGTTTCCTTTGGTCTTCAAGACGCTGCCAATGCTCACGGGATTCTGTCTCAGCTTGGGACGCAGGATGGCGCTGTTCGTGGGGAGGGATCTTCCGGTGGCCAGGCTAACTCTACGACTGAAGGACCGCTGGGGACTGATGCTGCGGGTGGTGGCCAGGAGGACCCGCCTGGGTACAGACCTGTCAGCCTGGAGGCAGACACTGCTGGTGGCAGCCTTGCCGTCCGGCCAGGGATCAGACCTGGCAGTCTGGAGTGGGATGCTGCTGTGGGTGGCGGCCGGGGCCACCCTCCTGGCCGTGCGCGACCGCCTGGGATCAGTTCGGTCAGGGCGGGGCGGGCTGCGGCGTCGCCCGGGTCAACATCATGGGCCCCTCCGACCTGCGGCCTCAAACTCAATGTGTGCTGCCACCGTGTCGCAGGGATCGGGGAAGCTATTAGCGGGATTGTGAGAAACTCGGATGGGCATATGGAATTGGCTTTCAGCCATTATTTTGAGCACCAGGGCGCACATACTCAGGACCTGGATGCCTTGGAGTATGGTCTGAAGGTATGCAAGGATAAGGAGATGGCTATTAGCAACATTGAATTCACGTCAGAAGCTCTCTACAAAGCCATCAAATGCACCAAGCGGATTCCATGGCGCGACATCTACACTTTCAGGAAGGTCCAGAGATTAATCCCTCCTGCTTGTGGCATCTCTCTCTCGGTCGGTTCCGAAAATAGAGTGGCAAAAGCTATGGCCGTCTGGGGGCTAGCCTCCAAGGGGACTCATATCTTCTCCCACTCTACTTTTATACCGATCGACGTGGCTCGGATCCTCTCTTTGGATCACCATTTTGATCCGCCTTGATCTTCGGATTTTCGGTTTCTGTCTGTATATTCGTCTGTAGTTCTGCTTTGCCGGGGGTTTTGTGCTTAGCTCCGGCCCTCTCCTTTTCCTTTCCTTATTACTTTTGTATGGGCGGTTTGGGCTCTCTTCCGCTGCCACTTGAGCTTCGGCTCCTTTTGCGTTTTATATATTTCCTTTTCTTAAAAAAAAAAAAAAAAAAAAAAAGGGTTATTGGATTGGAGATGTAAGTTGGTTTGGCAGAGGCCACTCCTCCGTTAGCAAATGAGAGCTTCTCTGGCTTTACTAAGGCAGTCTGACTGCTTGCTTGGTCCCCTCAAATGTGCCAAAATGTGTTGTTATCTAAATAGTTATACTGGTGAGAAGAGAGTAGGTAGCTATGGTCGTTCAGCTATATATGTAGGCTTCGTAGTGCTTAGTAGTGGCGTGTGATTTTTTATATTTAAAGAACAAAGGGATGGATGAAAAAAAGAGAGTGAGGGATGATCCATTCTCATTTCTTCTTTTACTTATTACTAATCATATGTTGACGTCATGCACGTATAAAAAAAATCCTAATATTAATTTTTTTTTAAATAGTTTAAATATAATTTAAATATTAAACATATTTTAAATTTTAAACAAATAAAAATATGATAAAAATGTAACTAGTTGGGTAATCTTAATAATTTTTTTATAATAGTCAAATAAGATAAATGAAAATAATATCATTTGGAGACGAAATGACACCAACTGTTAGAATAACAAAAGATATTTGAAAAAAAAAATGTTGGCCTTGTGGTAATGACCTCTCAACACATTATTTATATATATATATGATTCGAACCATATTGTTGTCATTTTGATTACTAGAGCTTGCTAGGTATACGTGGATGTAGGCTCTCTTTAGATTGTCTTCCTACCAAAGTTATTATCATGGAGTATTATTCAAATGCGTCTATAAATTTGTCATAGGTATGTTATATGAGTTTTTTTTTAACTATATGAGAATATACGTACAGCTCAGCTTAGACGATTTATTTTGAGCCTTTTTCGAGCCTCTCTAATAGTAACAAAAATGCTATTTGGCTCTCAAAGTATTTGGATGATGTCATCTCTCATTATGTAATATATAACATGATTGCTGATATGGCAGCTGACATGACAAAATTTAACATTAAAATTAATATTAAAATTAATATTAATACTAAATTAACATGATAACATTAAGATTAACCTTAACATTAAAATTAAAATTAATATTAATATTAATATTAACGTTAATATTAGTATTAGTATTAGTATTAGTATTAGTATTAGTATTAGTATTAGTATTAGTATTAATATTAACATTAACATTAATATTAATATTAATATTAATATTAACATTAAAAAAATTGGGTAATTAATATTTTGGGTTAAAATTTGTCATGTCAGCTGCCATGTCAGATGTCACATAATGGAAGATGGCATCACCCAAATATTTTGGGAGCCAAATAGCATAATTGTAATAGTAAATATATACAAAATTTATGGCAGTTTTTTCGGGCTTCAACTTAGATTTGTCTGATCCTTTTCCAATAAATTATGAAATATTTCAGCCAGTATCGTTCGGATAATTTCGACCAGTTAGTTACATTATATTAACTGATACAGTACTGAAACAACGTAAGTGTCAAGTGACTTTTTTTAATGAAAAGATGTTATGCATTAAACGATTTAAACAGGTACATCTACAGGCAGGGGCTGACAGTCTTCAGCTAAGGGCTGGAGAATACAAGAAGTTTACATGATAACACATACTTGGATAAAGAGTGCGCTACTTTGTTTGCAGTCCTACCAACAAAGCAAAACTCTTTGCGACATGAATTCGTGAAAGCAGTCTTGGTATTTGATTCAATGCCTCCAAGTCTCAAAGGAATTATAGAATCCTCGCCTTGGAAAATGCTTACCACCGATGGTGAATCTCCCTCTAGACAGAACTTGCTCGCTTATGGACATTTGGCCAATAGGAGCCCTTGTTGAACCGCGTAAAATTCAGCCGGCAAACTTGGATCATAAGACAGAAAAGCCCCCGAGCACCAGGCAGCACCTCCAATGAAGGGTCCAGACAAGTCTCTGGCAATCGCAGCTACAACAATCTATGTGGTAGAAGTAGCCCCATCAACATTTTGTTAGAAGTTAGTCCATGTTCTTCCTTTGGAAATCTGCAACCAAATAAAATAAAGTAAATATTACCGGTCTCCGGAGAAGTCGCGCACGAAACACTGTCCTAAGAGTTGATTCGGGTCTATGTGCAGACTTGTTCCGAATCCTCCTAGTGGTGAAACTCCTGCTCTACCGGTAACTCCTCGTCGCACACAACTCGGAAAGAGTGACCCGAACTTAGCGTTGTCCAGACAACAACAAAAAACTTACGAAGATTGATTGCTTTGGAATTAAACTTACGAATGCTCCTTAGTGGTGAAACCCCCTGCTTTCACTTGAAAGATGTTCTCTTATATAGCATAAGTTTATGCTAAAAATTGACAAAAGAGAATGTTTATCCCCAACGTTAACAAAAGTATATTTGATTTTTTCTATATACCAAGTCCAACATCCACCCCCCCCCCCCCCCCCCCCCCCCCCCCCCCCCCCAAAAAAAAAAAAAAAACCAAATTCAAAACACAAGTAACAAATGAAAAAAGGATTAGAAGGAATTTCTGGGCAAGTGTGTACTACGCATAGATGAGATGGACTACAGCCTTGAATCTCACTTAGTGACTATTGCCTTTGTCTGAAGAAGTGCTTGATGGACTATGCCTTGAATCAGACTTCTTGAACCAGATTCAGAAAATAGTACACATAGTACGCTATAGGTTCTTGGATCTATTGGGTGGCGCTTTTGATTGGTCATGCGCACTTTTTTTTTCTCTTCATATCCATGAGAGTTTTCTAGGATCGCCCTGTCCTATAGTCGTGGCCTTCCCGACCTCTCATATAGGTAAGTCCTCAAGGGTTGGTGATAGGAATCAACCCTGCATATCATGCTTGGACTTATTAAGAGTTAAAACTCATCCTAACCATCACACAAAAAACACTGTCACCATAGGGATGGGTATCTATGTACACATGTACAGCCTCTTGGGCATTTATTTTAAGAGAATTTAATCTCAAGGTCAGTGTTCCATAATAGTCACATAGTCCAGCTTGTTTCTAACCATTGAACCGGCTTCTTGGGATCTCCAGTCAGATCCGGTTGGGTTGCCACTACTGGTGACTAATTTATGGGCTTAACCCCATCCCCCTCGATAATTCTAGGATCAATGTCCTATACAGACCCTTCGTCAAGTGGTCTGCAAGGTTGTAACACCCCAGAACCAGAATACTGGAGAGCGGGGGCGAACATAGCCAGCTACGTATATTGAAGTGCAACCCACCTTGCTATACGGTCACGGCTGTCTAGATACATGAGTGTTTAACTACAAGCCATCAGTCTCTTATGGTCATGAACAAGCCTATTGTCTCAATCTCAAGCAAGTAATAACAGTTACAAGAAGTCAGAGCACCAAATATACAATAGACATATTTTAATGATCATGAAGCTAGTCGTACAAAATGTCAAGACTAGCAAGAGTTTCAGTCATACATGATCAACCATAAGATTTGTCAATCATATTACAGCCCGTAGGCAGACAGTAAATAAAGGTGCAATACGAGCTAACACGTGCTCGCCGGCTAAACGCCTCAAGAGAATATTTTTACAACAAAGTGGGAGAACAAAAGGAACACACTCGTTGCCAGGGTTACGCCTGGTAGTCACCATCTAGCTGGTAGGTAGGTAGATCCACTGGAGCTGCTCCGATATCTGGCCATACAAAATCAGCTGGGTCAGACCCCAGAAAGAACAAGTGCCACAAAGGAGGCTTCACTTAGGAACTAAAACCAGCATATAATAAATGAATATTAAAGATAAATATAAAAGAACCTGATAGTAACAGAGACAACAACAGTGAATTGAGTACAAGGCAACCATTCAGGTAGCCAGGTTACAACCCTTAAACCAAATAAGGACCGGGGTAGTAACCCTTCGCCTGAATAGAAACCTGTCTCAAATTCTTGTTGGTAAGGTAAATCATGACGATGCATGACGCAGGGTGCAATAAGACAATAAATGAAGAGAGGACATAGAACTGCTCCGGGATCCAGGTTACAACCCTTAAACCAAACAAGGACCGGGGTTATAACCCTTCACCTGAACAGAACTTGGCCCCTGATCATTATTGTTAAGGTAAGCATAAAGAATCATGTTATTGAAGTAACCAGGTACCGGGACAGGACAAGACTTAGACTCCATCCAACATTCACGGCCAAGCAAATATGTACAGTTTGATACTTTAACTAACTAGGGTTATCATAGGCCTAGTTACTAGCAAGATGCAATGAGATTATTCCAACAGCCACAAGTCCTGCAGACCATCCAGGTTATCCAGACGCAATTAAGGGATTGATTTCATGTGGATACATCGTCCAAGAAACGCATGTACCCTTAAGTAGCTTGGTGGGTGCAACACATGTCAGTGTGCTGGAAATTTGTCCTACTCGACGGTAGGCTACAAATTCCATGATGAGGCGCGCAGATAACGGGATTGCCTGTAGCTGAAAAATCTCTTCATGACTACTGGATTTTCTAGTGGTTAGCCTTAGTCAATTTTAGTAGGTACCCCTGACCGTGGTATTCAGGGGTCCCTATCCTATACATGATGCAAGACAATGCTGGTTTATTTGTACAAACACAATCGTCCACGGTATCCAGGCCAATCATTCTTGTCATATCGAGCTAGCTGTCGCAACAACATATCATGGTATATCATGTCAGATTTACTTGTCAAGAGTACGCCACGGCGGGTCACTATCGTGTTCATGGATCATGTGCAGAATTTACATGGTACAAACATTTTATCAAGGGACCCGAGCTACACAGAGGGTCAGAAAACATAAGCATAATTATAATATTCCAATATAATAATAATAATAATAATAATATAATAATAATATAAGAGGACAAGGGCTATGGAAAGAGCCATGCGGCTGAAGAAAGGGAATGGCTCATGCGGCTATGGAGATGGGTCTTATGCGGCTGGAATTTACCGAAGCCATGCGACCAGAGGCCACGCGGCAGGGAAGGGAATGGCTCATGCGGCCAGGGATAAAATGGGTTCATGCGGCAGAAGGAAACGATCATATGCGATAGTGGGGGATGGGTCTTATGCGGTTGAAGAATGCGGGCTCATGCGGCTAGGAAATACGGGGCGCATGCGGCTGGAAGGAAACGGGGCAGATGCGGCTGGAAGGGAACGGGGCGCATGCGGCTGGGGGATGCGGGGCACATGCTGCAACGAGCGCCTATGCGGCTCGGGAAACTACATGCATATACGGCATGGGATAAATGAGTTCATGCGGCTATGAGCCAAGGATAGCCATGCGGCCAAGGCCAATCCAAGCCATGCGGCTGAAGGGCCATGCAGCTGAAGGGCCATACGGCCAGGAGCGCTTATGCGGTTCGGGCCATGAGGCCAGGAAAAGAGCTCATGCGGCTCGAGAAGGGAATGGGGCCATGCGGCTGGGGAAACTTGCCGCATAAAAAGCCATGCGGCCAGTCACTGTTCTTCTTCTCCACTTTCCGAGAAGAAGAACTAAGGAACGCCATGACTTCAAAGCTCCATTAAACCTTCATTCAAGGTCAGAATTCGGACTTTTATAGGTCAAAATGGGGCAGAAAGAAATTTCCTACAACATGAAACCATCAAAACTTGAAAATAACAAGATTAGATAGATCAAAACCCAAAAATTTTTGAAAATACAACAAGCTTAGATCTACACAAATTGAACCATGGAAACTAAAAATGCTAAGTATTAAAGTGTCTTAGAATCCCATGAGGAAGACAATGGAACAATAAAACTTGAGTTCCTCAATGAAGCAAGTTGCACTTGCCTAAGCCCTCTCTCTGGTAGGTGGAGAGAGTTAATGGAGGAAGGAGAAGAGTAAATGAAGAAGTGAATGAAGAGAGAGAATGGGTTGTTGGGATTAATAAATGATGGAGGGTGGTAGGTAGGAGTTTGCATTCCAACCCAAACCGAACCAACCAAGCCGAACCCAATCAAACCCGATGCATGCTAGAACCATGAAATGCTAACTAACTCATGCCAATACAGAACCCAAGGTTAGCCAATCAGGACAAGTCTATATACAGGTCCGAGATTACGTACACATATAACAAAATACGTAATATGAACTACAGGCGTTACAAATGGTCTTTTCTGACTTTATATAGTCAAGAACCACATATTTGCCTAATAAGCTCTTTATTGACTTGAAGCAGCTGCATGTGCCTGTTCATCTTAGCATTCACAGAATCATGCTTTAGTATTTCAATAACAGATTCGTTATCACAATTGATAGAAATTGCAAGAACATGAATATGAGAAACATGTATATGCATAATCAGATTTCTAAGCCATTCGGCTTCTGTATAAGTAGTATCCAGAGCTATCATTTCAGAGTCCATTGTACTCCTAGCTATGATAGTTTGTTTATATGAACTTCAGAAGATTGCAGCTCCTCCCAGAGTAAGGATATATCCAGTAGTGGATTTCACATTATATGAATCAGATACCCAGTTTGCATTTGAATAACCTTCTATGATATCGGGGTGTCTAGTATAATAAAGTTTATAACCTAGAGTACCTCTAAGATATCTAAATACTCTATCTAATGCAGTGCAATATGACTGGTTTGGGTTACTAGTATATCTACTAAGTCTTCCAACAACAAATGTAATATCGGGTCTGGTTCTATTTGTTATGTACATAAGGGACCCTATCATCTGTGAATATCTATATTGTTCTATAGCACTACCAAAATAAGTCATTTTAGCGGCGCCCAAAGACGTCGTTAAAACGATAAATTACGTCGCTAACAATATTTACCGACACAATTACCGACGTTTTGGACTTGTCGTGGAAACGTAAGTCGCTGATCTTTAAAACGTCGCCGAACGTCGCAAATATCGATGTTCACCGACGTATTATTACGTCGGTATATCCTGGGATATTACCGACGTCTACCGTCGTTTCGTCGGTGGATTAGCGACGTGTTGAAAGTCGCTACACGTCGGTAAAATCCTGGGATTATTACCGACGTCTACCGTCGTTTCGTCGGTGGATTAACGACGTGTTGAAAGTCGCTATACGTCGGTAAAATCCTGGGATTATTACCGACGTCCACCGACGTTTACCGACGGTCTCCGACGTATAGGGACGTCGGTAAACGTCGGTACCCTGGAAAATTTTGCAGATTTACCGACGTACGTTTGCGTCGGTAAACGTCGGTAAATCTGCAAAAAAATAAAAAAATAAAATACATAATGTCCTTTTCTTCCTGCAGTTTAAAAAGATAACCATAAAGTATAACAGATATCCAAGTCACAACAAATAACAAAGTCTACACACAACCATGTCCAAATAACCAAGTCTACACACAACCATGTCCAAATAACCAAAGTCTACACACAACCTTTTCTTCCTACAGAATGTCCTTTTCTTCCCGATGCTGCAGTTTAAAAATAAAATACAGAATGTCCAAATAACCAAGTCTACACCAAATAACAAACTCTACAACCAAATAACCAAAGTCTACACACAACCAACAAATAGAATAGGATCCAAACATCCAAGTCTACACAACCAACAAATATCCAAGTCACAACAAAGGATGAAACAAACAGAAACAAATAGTCCTAACTAGGACTACTAGGGATCTGGTGCAGGAGGAGCACCGCCGCGACGAAGGGATAAGAACAACTCATACTCCTCAAGTGAAATCGATACCGATGGAGCAGGCAGTGACGTCAGTGGAGTCGAGGTCGATGAAGAAGGCGGTGGAGGCGGCGGAGTCGACGATGATGAAGGCGCACCCGGAGGACCAGCACGCTCCAACGCTGTAAGTCGCTGGTTGTATGAATCCATGGTAGATAACAGTCTATCACTGCTCTGGACCATCGAATCCATCACCAATCTCAGCCTATCGGTCATGGTCACCTGTACTGTCTGCAGCTCCGTCACCGTGCGCTCTAACCCTCCAACGCTGTGCTCTGTCCTCTTAGTCGTCTCCATGAGCTCCATAATGCCGCAGTCGAGCGCATCCAATCGTGCTAGCAGCGCAGGATCGTCCGTAGGGTGCTGAGGCTGCTCCTCGATCCGTCGTAGCAGGTCGTCACGGAGAGACTCCATCATCTGGTGGACTCGGGCAGTATCCTGGGACGGCTGTGGACCATGCACACTAGCAGGAGATGCCCTACAGGACTGGGTCGCAACTAGGGTGCCATAGGATCCCATACCGCAGTACGTACCCCTACGGAGTCCACCAGCGACGGTCATCCACAGCTCGTCCGCCGACGGAGCTTGAGTGGGCTGCGAAGAAGTACCGGCCTCTCCTGCATTAGGTACACTAGCAGCCGCCCGTTCCCGCAGCCTCTGATACTCGACCTAGAAAGTATGGATAGTACTCTATAATTTCTAATTTTTAATTAATGTACTTATTATTACTAACTACATGAATATTTATTTATATCATATTTACTAAGTTATATTAAAATTGACACGAAGTATTAAATTAAGATAACGTATTGTAATATTTACATAGGTCTGCTCGGCCCTCTCATCAATAAGGTCTTCGTCCTTCCGATGGGTGGCCAGGAAGACGGTCACCATGTCGGCGTTACCGACCTTCCTTACCTGTAATTAAATATATTATCTTATTAATAATTTATCGGATTCGTATTAAAATAATATTTCTAAAAGAGAAAGACATACCAGACGACGAAAATGTTCCGTCACCGGAATCGACCCACCGTACCACTTCGAGACATGTTGCCTAGCCGCCTTGGCCTTCTTCGACTTCTCCTTGTACCTTAGTCCGTCGAATCGAGCCTTTATCGCATTCTACTGATCAGGGGTGATCCAACCTTGGATCGGCTTTTCGGCATGATCACGATCCTTCTGATCATTAATAGCGTCGTGGATCAGCTTGGCAGCGACGGCAGGAAACATCCCCTCGATAAGCTCGGCCCGGTACGGTGGATAGAAAAACATATCCTAGAAGGGCGCAAACCAAATATTTATCAGTTATATATAATATGAATTAATTATATGATTCATATTAAAAGCAAATCTATTTTAACCTTGAAGCGCGTAAACCAGTAGTTCTTCCTTTCGTCTGGAGCATCAGAGTAGTTAATCTAGGGACCACCATAATTATGCCTCAGCATGTGGCCTAGGCGTCTCTGAACCTCTGGGGGACGATATCTATACAGACATATTATATTCATGAAAAAAGTTAATTTATGATAAAAACAGAAAAAAATTATAAACCAAAATACCTACTTTGTACCGTCGGCCCAGATCTCCGTCCTTCTCTCCTCCGGAGGTGCGCACGCATCATCTGCATGATGCTGGTCGACCGTCGGCGCAGCCTCCACCATCTGCTCATCCGTCTCCATCGTTGTATCAGCAGCAGGAACGCTAGACGGGTGAGCACTCTCAACAGGCCTGAAACTACTCATTCCAGGAGATATGCAACGTGACGTCATCCCAGCAGGCCCAGCTACTGTCCGATATAGAGGAGTAATCGGCGACGAGGATCCAGAGCCGGTACTAGTAGGAGGTACCGAAGGAAAACACCATCCTCTAGCAGTACCTGTAGAAAGTACCAGAGGATCATGACCTCGTCGTCCCCCTTTTCGGAATGATCCGCGACGACCTGCCATACCTGATAACAACATATGATAATACAACAAATAATAGAGACTAGAAATATGAAATTACAACAAATAATAGAGACTAGAAATATGAAAGTACAACAAAGACAAGATAACAACCAAGACAACATATGATGATACATTCTACAATAAACATCTAAGTCCAGATAATATATTCTAGAAGAAACATCTAAGTTCATATAAGTATATCTCTCTCAACCATCTTCAGAATAATCATCTTGTTCATCTTCCTCGACCTCATCTTCCTCTTCCTCCTCATCTTCACTTTCATCTTCGCCTTCGTCGGCTTCGTCTTCCTCTTCGGATAATTCTACATCTTCTACATTATGTGTCGTGTAATGCGTAACTTCCGTGGAGTCCACATCGATAATATTGGTTACAAGAGGCAGCTCGTCCTCCTAGTAACTTTTTCGTCAACATCAAAAGTATTTCTAGCTTTAGTCTTGCATACTGCCCACCAGTCAGACTTCGTTGCTCCCCGTCTCGGGTAAGCTGTGAAGTACACGAGTTGAGCCTGAGTTGCTAGGACAAACGATTCGTAGCCTTGATATCTACGCTTGTAGTTTATATCCACAAGACCATGCTTGTCAATTTTCCAACCTTGATTTTTAATCGGATCGAACCATTCACACTTGAACAATACGATCTTTGCAGGTTCTCTGCCATTATTATATGACAACTCCACAATCTCTCGCAAGATGCCAAAGAAATCATTTCCTGGATCGACGTCTTTGTAGTTCGAAGACTTGATACACAAACAACTATTTTTCGTGGAATCAAGATCCAGGAAGCTGTCTCTGATCGGAACATTTGTCGACTTGAACCGAAAGCCATTGACACAGTAACTTGGCCATATTTTAACAAAAGTAATTAGTCCCTTGGCAAGAGTTCTAATTAATTCAATCTCGGAAGAAATTAGACGATCGACCTGAATATCAAAGAAGAGATAATAAGTTATTTATTACGCATTTGCATTAGAAGAGGCCAGTAATTACCGAGCTACTTACATATTCGCTCAACCAAGAAGGAAAATGACGTCTCATTTCTTGTTCTAATGCTTCGTCTGTTAGGTAGGGTCTAACCAGACTCAACTCATCATTATATGTACTGGAAAACAATGAAGCAACCGCCGGTTAGTACAATAATATTAGCTTATACTATTACATTGAGATGACGTAAACTCATCATCCTGAGTTACTTACCCCTCTAGCTTCTCCACTTCATCCTCGTCACAATTGAGTAATACATACAACTGAGTAGTCCTTAGCTCTTCGTCATTCAAATATCTCTTCTTTATTTTCCCCGAAGGCTTTTCGGACGCATTGAATACTTTCAGTATTCCATCATTAAATTCTTGATATCCGTCGTCGTTTCTCGGAGCCCTCGTTCTATTCGTAGCAACCTGAGGTTTGAAAAAGGAGGAGCAAAAATTTGTAATCTCCTCGAGAATATAGGCTTCACAAATAGAACCCTCGACCTGAGCCTTATTTTTCACCTTTCTTTTTAGGTGATTCAAATATCGCTCGAACGGGTACATCCATCGATATTCGACGGGTCCACCAACACGTGCCTCGTAGGAAAGATGAATCGACAAATGTTCCATAGAGTCAAAGAATCCAGGAGGGAACACCCTCTCTAGCTTGCACAGTGTTACCGTAATGTCCTTCTCTTGCTTTTCTAGACGATCAACGAGCAATTTCTTAGAACAAAGGTACCTGAAGAATATGCTAAGCTCTGTCAATGGATCCCAAACTGTCTGCGGTAAGAATTCCCAAAATGCAATCGAAATTAACCGCTCAATGAATACGTGACAATCATGGCTCTTCATACCTGTCAGTTTGTTCTCCTTGAGGTCGACGCATCTTCTCAAGTTCGAAACATACCCATCTGGAAATTTTAGACCTTGAATCCACCTACAAAGTCTCACTTTATCCTCCTTCTCCAGTGAAAAAATTGTCTTAGGCTGCTTCAACATCCCATTCCCGTCCTCTATCAAATGCAATACAGGACGTCTACATATTTCTTTAAGTCCAATCTAGCCTTTGGATTGTCTTTCATCTTCTCCTTTATGTCCATTACAGTATTAATTATGTTGTCAAACACATTCTTCTCGATATGCATGACATCAAGGTTATGTCTAATCAGATTGGTGCTCCAATATGGAAGATCCTAGAATATACTCCTCTTCGTCCAGTTATGAGTGCGACCAAATCCGTCATACTTATAGCCCGTAGCTGGCTGCTCAATATCTCTTGGTAAATCTTTTACCTCTTTCCATATCGTGTATCTGGGCCACCTTAGCGGAGGATTAGCCTTCTCCACAACGCCAGCACGAAAAGCATTCCTGTTCCTCCGGTACGGATGATCCTTCGACAGGAATTGTCGATGATAATCGAAGAAGCACGGTTTGCCTCCGTGTTTCAAACGGAAAGCCTTAGTGCTGTCCATACAATACGGACATGAAAGACGACCATGCATGCTCCATCTAGATAACATTCCATAGGCCGGAAAGTCGTTGATGGTCCACATAAGTACTGCCCGCATCTGGAAATTTTATTTTCTAGATACATCGTACGTGTTGGAACCTACTTCCCACAGCTGATTCAACTCATCAATCAATGGCTGTAAATACACATCGATGTTCCTTTTCGGATTGTTCGGACCTGGGATAATAACGGTGAGGAACATATACGGAGTCTTCATGTACATCCAAGGCGGTAGATTGTACGGGGTGACGATCACAGGCTAACACGAATACTGGGATCCCGAAAGTCCGAATGGGGTAAAACCGTCGGAGCAGAGACCCAATATGACATTACGCGGATCAGAAGCAAAATCTGGATACTCTCGATCAAAGTGCTTCCATGCTTCTCTATCAGATGGGTGATCCAACACTCCTTCGGTATGTTCCCGCTTATGCCAACTCATGTTTTCTATAGTTTCCTTCACCATAAACAACTGCTGCAACCGCGACGTTAACGGCAAGTAGTGCATCGAAGAGGTAGGCTTCCTGGCACTGACAGACTTTCCTCTACCACATGCCTTGTAGCGATCGACACTACAAAATCTGCAGGCGTCTTCATCCTTGTCGTCTTTGTAGTACAACATGCACCCGTTGAGACAGGCATCAATTTTTTCGTATCCCATCCAGAGCGATCTAACCATCCTCTTAGACCGGTAGAAGTCTTTAGGCAACTTCGCACCCTCAGGCAATATTTCTATAATCAACTCCATAAGACGGTTGTAGCAATCTTACGACATGTTAAAATCGGACTTGATGCTCAACAATCTTGTAACCACCTCCAACGGTGAATGATCCTCACAACCAGGACATAATGGAGTCCTTGCATTCTCTAGCAACTCTATGAACTGTGCAGCATCGGGGTTCGGTGCCTCCTCAGGTGCATCATGATCATCCGGATCGAAACTAGGCCCGGCCGCGTCAAAAACCATGTTCACCAACCCATCTTCGTAAGGAGCGTTGTTGTGGACATCCACATAAGGCTCGTACTCCGATGTTAATGACACAAGTTCTCCATGCTCGCTCATCTGATAGTAATTCGACGTGAAACCCTTAGAGTATAAATGATATGAGACATCCACTTCTGGATGATATTTTAAGTTACGACATCTCACACACGGACACCTAATTTTGGTACCGTCCATGTACTGAGGGAACGTCTTGGCAAACTGCAGGAACTGGTGTACACCCTCTATGAATTCATCCCGCACACCGCATATGTTATCAGGATGACGGTTGTACATCCATAAACGATTCTGCAGATAGTAATTCAGCTCCATATCCATTTGAGGATAATTCTTTAAGATAGATACATGTACATCGTTTAAACACTTGTAAAAGTAATCATGATACAACAAGTGGTAATAGATATGATGTATCCTATATAGTTTCTTTCCCTCTCTTTACTGTGAACCTTGGTTAACATTAATATTTCCACACTTCTCTAGGGTGAGGTTGAGGTAGATATCCTATGATACGGAATAGTCGACTGAATGACCCGAATGAGAAGGAAGGAAGTAGGGAGGCTCACTCTATACACTCTAGGATTGACTTATTTTGTCGTTGACTTGACTTATTTTGGTAGTGTGAAATGTCAACAATATCCGATACGGTACCTCGAAGACCTAAATATAGAATATTAATGTCAATTGGTGTTTTGGAATCATAAACATGATATACTAGGTCAATTCTAGGTCTCCAAGTCATTTCTAGGTCATACTGGGACAACTAGGTCAATACCTTGCCAAACTTGGTCAAACTAGGTCACACCTAGGTTTTTAGGGCCATACGTTGCCTTACCAAGGTATTCTAGTCTATACTAGGCTAATACCCTATGTATTTGCCCTACCAATATCCTATTCACATAGGTGAAACCATTACTATGGCCTATTTACCTAATTACCTATACACTAGCCTATCCTTAACTCTCGTAAAAACTAATACCCAAACTCAATACCCCATACACTACAACAAAGGTATCTCCCATACCCATGTGTCAACCCATTACCTAAACCTATAGGCTTCCTAAACCTATATATTACCTAGTCACTCTATGTAAAGCCATTACCTATACTCATAGGTAAAACAATTCCTATCTTGAAGTTACCTATATTTATTGTCTTAGTCTTCATCTATACACATTATCCTAATGCCTCGTTTGGTTCACCGATTTAAGGAACTAGGAAAGGAAAGTTGTTCCTTTCCTTTGTTTGGTAACCACAAACTTGAGAATCAATTTCCTCACAAGGGGGAAAATTAGAGGGAATATGGTTCCACTCATGACCCATGGGATTCATTTTTCCTCCTCCTTTTCCAACATTTATTACAAAAGTAACCATGTGTTATTGCTTATTTTACCATTAATGCTTATTTTACCATTGTTATATTTTTGCTTTCCTTTCCTACACCAACCAAACAACGGAAAGAAAATGTGACAGGAATCCTACTTTCCGATTCCCATGAAAAATACAAAGGAATACATTTCCTTTCCGTGAACCAAACGAGGCCTAATAGTGTCAAAGTGTCCACGTGTTGTCAAAGTGTCAAAGTATCAAAGTGTCACAGTGTGTGTCAAAGTGTCCACTTGTGTGTCAAAGTGTCCACGTGTGTGTCAAAGGGTCGTGTCTGTGTCTCATCAGAAAAAGGAAGATAGGGTTAGGGTTTACCGACACAGCGTTGGGGTTGGGTCGGGGTCGCCGGGGCTGGAGCAGCGGCGGAGGAGACTGGTCGGGTCGGCGTCGACGAGGAATAGAGGGTGGTCATCGGAGGGAGTGAGTCGTCGGAGGAATGGGGTCGTCAGGCAGGGGGTCGCCGCGGGCAAGGGTAAGGGGAAGAGCGGGAGATTAGAAAATTTTAGGTGAAAAAGATGAAAAATCGATCGGGCCAGAACCCTATATGAAATTTTTTTAGCGACGTCAGTTAAAGACATCGCTAACCATCGCTATTTATTAAAACCTAGCGACGTCGTATAAGTGGCATCGCGAAACGTCTCTGAATATAAAAAAAACAGTGACGTTTTGCGACTAGAATGCGACATCAGTTGTCCAAAACATAATTTGTGTCGCTAACTGTCGCTCGAATGTCGCTGATAGTGACGTTCAGCGACGTATATATAAAATGTCGCTAAAAGCACAAAACTTAGCGACGTATTTATCTGGAGTCGCTAATTTCGTCGCCAATATGACTTATTTTGGTAGTGTATGTGATCCTTCATTCTTCTTGAGACCAACATTACTGTCATAAGGAGTGAGGGCAGATTTTTTGTCAAAATACTCAAACTTTCTTAGCATTTTCTCAATTGAATGTGCTAAGGATAAAGTATAGCCCTCTTTGCATTTGGATACTTGCATTCCTAGGATCAAATTGGCTTCGCCTAGGTCTTTCATACCAAAATGGTTAGATAAATAATTCTTAGTGTTATTTATCAGTTCCAATGAAGATCCTAGAATAAGGATATCATCAACATACAAGCACAAGATTACACAACTTCCATTTGTATTTTTTGAATACAAATATTTGTCATATTCGTTTGGTACGAAACCAAATTCTAAAATGACTTTGTCAAATTTGTTGTGCCATTGCTAGGGAGCTTGTTTAAGGCCATAAAGAGATTTTACTAATCTACAAACCTTTTTTTTTGACCTTTAGCAATAAAACCTTCAGGTTGCTCCATATATATTTCTTCTTCTAAATCTCCATTTAGAAATGCTATCTTTACATCCATTTGTTGGATTGCATATCATGAATGGAAGCTAAGGCTAGAAGGGTTCTAATTAGAGTGATTCTAGCTACAGGAGAGTAGGTATCAAAATAGTCTAATCCCCTTTTCTGGGTAAAATCCTTTGCTACTAATCTAGCTTTGCATTTCTCTATGGTACCATCGGCTCTAAGTTTTTTTTTAAAGATCCACTTACAACATATAGGTTTACTACCTAAAGGTAGGTCTGCTAAAAACCAAGTATTATTCTCTATAATAGAGTTATACTTATTGTTAATAGCTTCTTTCCAGAAAGGAGCATTAGGAGAAGATATTGCTTCTTCATAAGTTGAGGGATCACCCTCTATCAAATAAGTGAAGAAACCTTCCCCTAAATTTCTTTCAATCCTGCCTCTTTTACTTCTTCTAGGTTCTATATCCTGTTCATCTTGTGAACTTGATGGATGAATATGAGAACTAGTAGAAGGGGTAAGAAAAGAGCTAGTGGAAGTGGTAGAAATTCTATTCTTAAAAGGAAATATATTCTCAAAGTAAACAACATCTCTAGCTTCTATAATGGTATTGTTAGAGATTTCATTTACTTCAGAATGAGTCACTAGAAATCTATTGGCATTGCTATCTAAAGCATATCCTATGAACACAACATCTACAGTCTTAGGTCCAATCTTCTTTTTTTGGGTTCAGAAATTCCTACATTGGCTAGACATCCCCAAACTTTGAGGTAATTAATCCTAGGAGTTCGGCCTTTCCATAACTCATATGGTGTCTTATCATTAGACTTACTGGGTATTCTATTAAGGATATAACATGCTGACAATAAGGCCTCTCTCCATAGATTATCAGGAGCACCTGAGCTGAGAAGCATTGCATTTGCCATGCCTAACAGAGTGCGATTCTTCCTTTCAGCAACTCTGTTGGACTGTGGTAAATAAGGAGCAATTACCTCATGAATAATTCCATGTTCTTCACAGAAGTTAGACATTTTATTTGAAGTATATTCTCCACCACGATCTGATCTAAGAATCTTAATCTTTCTATCTAACTGGTTCTCAGCTTCAGACTTGTAGACCTTGAATTTGTCTAGAACTTTATCTTTGATCTTAAGAAGGTAGGTGTAACAATATTTTGAATTATCATCTATAAAAGTGATAAAGTATTTTCTACCGCCTCGGGTCGAAATTCTATTGGAATCACAAATGTCACTACGGATAAGTTCTAGGAGTTCGGAATCCCTATGGACAGATTTAAAAGGTAATCTAGTGTGTTTGGCTTGAACACAAATCTCACATTTGTGTTTATCATCAATATGAGTCTTAGGAATAAGCTCTAAGTTCATCATCCTTTTAAGAGATCCTAAATTCATATGGCCCAGTCTGCCATGCCAAACATTGGAGGATTCAACATTTGCAATAACAAAAGAAGAATTTGAAATTTTATTCATAGTGCTCAAAATAAAAAGACCATCTTTTACAAATTCTTTTCCTATAAATGACTTATTTTTGAAAAAAAAAACTACTTTATTAGCCTCCATTACAATTTTGTATCCTGAGGCTATAAGCAGAGATCCACTAACTAAATTTCTCCTAACTGACGGCACATGAAGTACATCATGAAGAGACAGAATTTTTCTTGATGTCATCTTCAAATCTATTCTTCCTCTTCCTACGATCTGTGCCGTTGAGCCATCTCCTAGAGGCACGCCTCCTCCACCTAATTCCTGATAGGTTGAAAAACATGAGCGATCAAATGAAACTTGAACATTAGCTCCAGAATCCAAACCACCAATTATCAGAATTGTAAGAAATGTTACTACAGGTTGATAGCTTACAGACCTGAAGGAGCTTGATGACCCATTCAGAATCATGTTAGCCTCTGGCTTGCCTTTCCCCTTGAAGGAGGTCTTGCCAGGTTCTTTCTATCACGACCCGCACCCACCGTGAGGGTACGAGTACGTAACAGCACCCAGCCTACGCCACAGTGTCGGCGGTAGAACGCTGTTCTAGGTCATGAACTATACTAACACAATATAGAATAATCTCCAACTGGAGGCTAATCACAGAAGGTACAACTCAATCACAACTAGAGATAGAATATGGCATGATAAAATAGATAAGAAAATCCTCAACTGAGGTACAACAGAAATGAAATAACAAGTCTCAACATCTCTAAAATATACAACTCTGAAAACAAGGACAACAGCTAAACATGAAAAGAAACAGTCTAAGCTATCTACACTATGCAAGGTATCGTCCTCAGCAGCTGCCTGAACCTCTCCAGGGGTCCAGGTCGCGAGTGTCATCTAGGCAAGCTCCAAAGTAAGGGGTGCAGGGTTCCTCATCATCCTCTGTAAAATTTTCAACAGGTCCAGTCAGGACGTCAGCGAGCACAATACATCTCACACAGATCATAACAGGTTAGAGAATATAAACATGCAAGAGAGTACGATACGTGAAACTGAAAGAAAGTACATGATGTAAATAGAGAGAGAACTGTAATAGAAATATCTACTATAAGTAGAGAGCTACCAGTGACTAGTGATTTAGAGTAAAAAGTCGACATGTAAACGGCTTGATTTGCACATGGCTATACTAAAGAGGCGTACATGGCTATACTACTTTGGAATTGTTCACATGACTATTTATACTCCCCCATACCCCAATCAATACACAAGGATCCAGACATGTTATGTTACGTACATGATTTTCACATGAAGCCCATAGATGGGTGTACATAAAGAATACATGAGGGCTCAGAAGCTGAGTGCACACGAATTCCACATGAAGGCCCATAAAGGGTACACATGAAGTATAGGTTATACATGAAATACACGAGAAATATGACCGAACATAATAGCACATGAGAGTACACGAGCGAGCACGAACGAGCATGAAACATATGAAAACATGAATAACATGAGAGCGAGGAATACACGATGTACATGAAACACACGACATGATGTATCCGATGCTACCGAGGGTGATAACATCGCATGAAAGGATCCATATAGTACCAATCCGTGATAATATCGTGACAGCATCAAATATGGTAAACTAGAGTAGGAATAGAGTTCTAAGCAAGTTATGAAATGATCAGAGAATGTACTCGCCTGGTATCTGAATGTCTGAAGTAAATGTACTGTTCGAGATGAGGTACCTGACTCCTAGTTAGAGCAACACAAGTCAAGATGTATACAGGGGGTGATATAATGAATGTACAATGCAACTGCATGCTGTCTAGGTCAAACTAGACTAAAGTCAACACTTGGTCAACTCCAGTCAACTATACTAGTCAAGCTAGGTCAAACTAACCCAAACAAGTCTCACTAAGCCTAGTCTAGCAATCACACACCAATCACAAGTCATACTAGACTACCGACACACAATCATTGGTGTATTCATACCATACACATAGGCCTTATGCCCTATAGTCCACATCACACATATTTCATACATTATATATATCTATCTATATACTAGATTAATATAGGCAAATTATTTATCACATATAGGCCATAGCATATATTATATATAGAGAGATAGACATGTGTCTGTGTGTTTACAACTTAATTGTGTATGTGTGAGCTCAAGTGCCAATGTGGTATAGCTAACATGGTAACAGGAAAAACAGTAGGTAGGGTGTGTGTATATGTATCACAGGTTTCAGTTTAGGTAAAAAGTGTATGTGGTTAAATATGAACTATTCATGATAACAAAACAGTTTAAATATAATAATTCTAAGAAAATCCTTAACAGTGAGCTAGGCTATTGTGGTATCATAAACATATCTAAAACATGGGTTCAACCTATCCTTATGCCTCACTTTCTATAGGATGGTCATTAGATACCAAGCCAACTCCAAAAACAATTAATATCATGATATACATATGTATTCAAATCGAGATCGAATCCCAATACCAATTGTGAAAGAAAAACAGTAAAACAGGGTACTGAACATACATGTGTGTATGGGGCTGCACATGTA
The DNA here is from genome assembly GCA_029216955.1 of Iris pallida. Classification (NCBI taxonomy): domain Eukaryota; kingdom Viridiplantae; phylum Streptophyta; class Magnoliopsida; order Asparagales; family Iridaceae; genus Iris; species Iris pallida. Next base: position 4,857,941 of record JANAVB010000599.1, on the reverse strand, counting down.
GGGACTGTTCCCAGGTTTCAGAACAAGGCAGGGGGTTCCAGGTTCATGTTCACAAAAGTGTGTGTGTATCAGAGTGTGTGTGGGGGTGCATGAGGGGTTCAGTTACATGCCAATGTGTGTGTCATTCTCAGCTTGACAGGGAACAGTGTGTTCATAGGTTCCTAGGTATTCCAGATTAGCTAACATGGTCTAATTTACAGGAAATGTGATAGGGTGTGGTGTGTATATGAGTGTCAATAGAGTTAAAGTGTGTAGCATGTATCCCTGTGTGTGTGTACATGATAAGGTGGCATGGTGTCAAGTGAGGGTGAGTGTCAAGTGAATGTGGCATGGTGTGTAAACATTTGTGTGTACTGTCAATGACAGTTTAGGAGATAGGGTGTCATTGTGTGTTCAGAATTTACTGATGTGTAACTCAGGTTTCTCACTCTAACAGCGAACAGTGTGTTTGTGTGTTTATGAAATAGGAAGGCAGTACAAAATTCTCAGATTTTCAAGTCAATAATAGTTAACATATATTGGTATTTTCATGATTAATAGACAATTACCTATATCCATTTAGATTTGTATACCTATAACAATCAATTGGAAACAAGACTCAACCCAAATTGAAATCAAATCAAGAACCCAATCTCAGTTATTGAATTAAACAAATCTCAGTTATTGCAATGTGAAATGTGTGGTATATGAATTCATCCTCAGATTTTAAAAATAAAAACCAATCAGTGCATATGTATCAGTTGGCAGTACAAATAGCACCAGTCCAATATTCAAAACCACATTTGAAAACCAAAAACCTAGGACCAGTCAACAATCAACATTTCAGTGATCCATCACATATGTGTATGATCTAACATGTCAAATTAACATTGAGAATTCAGTTTAGGAATCAATTATTTCCAGAATTAGAAAACAGGGACTGTATCAGTGATTCCCATTCAACCCAAAATCAATAAAATCAAATCGAAAGTTCCAAAACAGGTGTACACAAGTGTTCCTCACATCAATACGTGTCATGGGGGGTCCATTCGTATCCAGGAAACTACACACTAAGTGTCCAAACAGAACACAACACAGACATATGAACTGTGCACTGACAGTATCGTGTACACGTGCACATCACTCGTAGACACGACACAGTGCACCACGTGTCACGTGCACATGTCTGCGTGTTCGCCTAGGGTAGGTCTAGGTGTCTAGCACCCTTAATCGTGTCTGGATGGTGTCGTGTCGCGTGTGTGAGTGCGTATCAGAAGGCGAATTTTTGCGCGGGTGCAACAGTGTAAAACCGGTGCGGGTCAAATAACTCTTTCGATACTCGATCATCTCTCCCCAAACTTTGGGGACATACTGACAGTCGTGGCCTCCATCCTCTTACCAAAAATCGCGTGTCGAAGTGTCGTATCCAGGGAGAAAAGGACACGGAATAGCAGGGCACGTGCACGGGGCTGTGCGGGTGTGTGCGTGTCCAATTTCTGACACGAATACGACACAAAATCCATATCAGTCTTCACAAAATATATTATACACACATAGATCTATAATCCCATGTAATTAGATTTTCAAAAATTGAAAATAAAATCCTTTGTGACATTTCATCAAACACATGCACACATATCATGATTCGTGTCCGATACGGACAACAAACGGACACGAATCGACACAAATCCAATACCAACGACTAGGGGACTGTAGCTCCCCTCCCCAAAAATTTAGAAATACTTAATTTATTTTATTAATTAAATATTATTGAGGTTATTTAGATTTATGGAGATTATTATATAGGTATATATATAAATATATGGGTACATATATATTTTGTGTAAATATATAATTGTATGTATATTATTAATTGTTATAGGGGTGTGAATATATATATATATATATATATATATATTTATATATATATATATATATATATGTACAAATATATATATATATATAAATAGATACTTATATATATATATATATATATATATATATATATGTATATATATATATATATATATATATAAATAGATACTTATATATATATATATATATATATATATATATATATATATATATATATATATATATATATATATATATATATATATATATATATATATAAGAAATGGAAATTAGTAAAATAAATAAAAGAAAAAGAGGGACAGTCCAGCCAGACCAGCCCAATGCCTAGATGAACCCCAAGCCCATTTCCCAAGCTCGGGCTCACCCAGCCACAGTTGAGAAAACATCAACAGCCCGAGCATTAAACCCCCCTAACAGTATTCACGTGTATATATGGGTATAATAGAGATCGATCGAAAAACTTAAACCCTAGCAAAACACATCGCCAGCCTTCTCCCCAACCCAGGCGACCTTGTCGACCTCCGTACGGCGCCGCAGCCACCGTCGGCCGGCGGCGGGGGGCCACGCGCGCGCGGGCCGAGCGCTCATGCGCGGATGGAACGACAGCAACAAAGCAGCGACCACCCGACTTCACGGGTGCATATCTCCCCCATCGAGCAACCAATGTACGAACTGATTTTTGAGGTACGATCCCGAAATAACCCACTCCGAGTCCCTTCAAATACTTAGATTTGTTTTGCGTCATGTGCATCAAAAAACGAGCCCGAAGATCGGCAAAAACCTATCCAAAAACCGAATATTTGACAGTCCTTGAACCCATGTTGGAGGATCAATCCCGATCAATCTAGCGACTATTTTGGTAAACCTTCTGAACAATGTTAAAGACAACATTTAGAGCTTCATAAACTAATTTGTAGTTTCGAATTTTTTCAACTATGTGCAGAGAAATCAACTTTCAAAGTTCAACAAAAATCTGTTTCAAAAACTTGAAAAACCATCCACACGACGTGCGTCCCGTCATTCCGGGCGACGTAGTCGCGAACCGAAAGCATCGAAAGGTGCGTAATGGCTTCGTGGACGTGTGGGCTTTGGCGAAATTCAAATTGGTCGCGTGTGCGCGACGAATTTGACCCGTATCCGTCGAAATTTACCGTATCAGTCACTTTGCACAAACTCCAATTACTTTGTGCACGCTCGTCAGATCGAGACGAAACTCGTGCCAGCAGGACTGTATCATTTTTCTGGTCCTGTATGCCAAGTTTGGTCCAATTCTGAGACAGTTGAATCGGACGCGGTTTTGTGGGTCCCACGGTCCGACTCAACGGGCGATTTTGTGCACGGCCCGCCGAAATCCAAATTTGGATATACGGTTGGTTTCGTATCAAAAAACTGGACCTGTTGACATATAGTTTGACGAATTTAGAGACCATTGACTCTGGCACGCTTTTCGGTGCAAAGCGGGTCCAACAACGGACATTATTTTTATCCGAATTACCGTTTTGCCCCTGTGTCCAGAATTGGACTTAAGGACAGGCAATCCTAGCTAATTTGACTATTCTGAAAATATTGGTACTGTTTATTTCAGCATTTAGAGACTTCTGCATGTGTTGACTGATTGTGGCTCATTGAGTGGTATATTATTATTGGTTTCACCAGCTAAGGACCTCAGGCAAGTGCACTTTCTGATTGCTTTCGATTCATAAGTAGTCTTTTTATTTCATGTCTATACATATATCTTGCTGCTTGTTAACACGCTCGTCACACGGAGTATTCGAGAGGGAAAATATCTTAGTAGACATGTGGACCACCCAGAACTATCCCTCGTGTCTTTCGTGAATGATAGCAGCTGCACACGTCACGTGCAGGGTGTCGGATTTACCCCCTAGCCGTTCACATGTCGAAAAGGATATTTCACACCACATAGGTAGATGTCTTTTTATTTTTTCCTTTATTTTCTCCATCTTGCCATGTCATCAGTTTTCTTCTAGTTTTTATCTCTCATATGTTATTTTCATGTCTTGTTAATTCTATTGTGTTTTTATATTGCCGTCGGTTTGTGTACTTGTTCCATTCCTGACTGAAAACCAACATTTTTCAGGTTTAGCCGCGATCACTCTTAGCATTGGAAAGGCTTGGGTATGCTGAGGTCAACCTAGAAATAGAAAGCAGTTGTATCAATTTCGTTAATTATAAAATCTTATATTTTCTTTAATTATAAATGCTGTAAATATTGTAATAAATGTAGAAATGTGAATGAACAGCAAATATTATTTTCTTGAGCATTTATTTCTTGTGGACTTGACAGCGTTCTACCACCGACTCTGCGACGTAGGCTGGCTTGGACACGTCTCGTATCCAAAAAAGCGGGTGCTGGTCGTGACAAGTTTTTGTGGTAGCCCATGCAGGTCAGTTTTCGCAAAAGATTGCGAACTCGTGATGGTACGTTAGTCGTACTATTGCGAGCCTGCGATCAGGAAATACTCATTCACAAACTAGGATTAAAATGATTTAAGATAATGACTGGGACTAGGAGTCCCTTGTTCAAATTGACCGTTGGGTAGTTAAGATTGTCTGATAGGACATGCAAGTTGGATACAGAGTTGTTAAATTTAGATTGCTTGCTAGATCTTTATAAATACACTATTACTTTTGATATGACGATATGACCCCATGTGGATATACTATTCGCTTGGTATGTTAGGCTTGCCTAGAATTAAGGCGTTAATTTTGATAAACTATTCAATTTTCTTATTAAGATATAAATCTTATATCATAAATTATAGTTGTCTATTTTAAATTCTATTTTTCTGTAAGGAATTGATTTATGATTTCTGATTCTGTTAATCGTGTACGAATCTCGAGTTAGATTTTGATTCTCACAAAACTCGAACTACTTATTCCTTCTTTCAAAAATCTTGCATATTTATATTTTGACTCTCTTGACCAATGCAGCTATTACAGCCTAGTTTTTGTAAGGTTACTCTTTTATCGAGCTTGATTCAAGACATATGTTTATTGGGGACGCCCGCTAACATATTGTCTAATCAGAATTATTGTATTACAGTCTGATCAACCATGATGCATCTGGTTCACTTTTATCTATTGTATTACAGTTGAATCGGACACCTTTTTGCGGGCCCCACGGTCCGACTCAACGGGGATTTTGTGCACGGCCCGCCGGAATCCAACTTTGGATATACGGTTGGGTTCGTATCGAAAAACTAGACCTGTTGACATATAGTTTATCGACTTTAGAGACCATTGACTCTGGCACACTTTTTGGTGCAAAGCGGGTCCAACGGCGGACATCATTTTTGTTCGAAATTACCGTTTTTCTCCTGTGTCCAGAATTGGACTTAAGGACAGGCAATCCTAGCAAATTTGACTATTCTGAAAATATTGGTACTGTTTATTTCAGCATTTGGAGACTTCTGCATATGTTGACTGATTGTGGCTCATTGAGTGGTATATTATTATTGGTTTCACCAGCTAAGGACCTCAGGCAAGTGCACTTTCTGATTGCTTTCGATTCATAAGTAGTCTTTTCATTTTATGTCTATACATATATCTTGCTGTTTGTTGACACGCTCGTCACACGGAGTAGTCGGAAGGGAAAATATCTTAGTAGATATGTGGACCACCCAGAACTATCCCCCGTGTCTTTCGTGAATGATAGCAGCTGCACATGTCACGTGCAGGGTGCCGAATTTACTCCCTAGCCGTTCACATGTCGAAAAGGATATTTCACACCACATAGGTAGATGTCTTTTTATTTTCTCCATCGTCCCATGTCATCAGTTTTCTTCTAGTTTTTATCTCTCATATGTTATTTTCATGTCTTATTAATTCTATTGTGTTTTCGTATTGCCGTCGGTTTGTGTACTTGTTCCATTCCTGACTGGAAACCAACATTTTTCAGGTTTAGCCGCGATCACTCTTAGCATTGAGAAGGCTTGGGTATGCTGAGGTCAACCTAGAAATAGAAAGCAGTTGTATCAATTTTGTTAATTATAAAATCTTGTATTTTCTTTAATTATAAATGTTGTAAATATTGTAATAAATGTAGAAATGTGAATCAGCAACAAATATTATTTTCTTGAGCATTTATTTCTTGCGGGCTTGACAACGTTCTACCGCCGACTCTGCGGCGTAGGCTGGCTTGGACACGTCTCGTATCCGAAAAAGCTGGTGCGGGTCGTGACAGGGACACCTAGGGCTTCCTATCCATGCAAAGAAAACGAAATTTGGTGGAGGGAATAGAAATTTACCTATATGTGCAATTTGTATGAAAAAGCTTCAAAAGGAGGGTGGTTCTTCTTGATGGCCAAGTACTCCAAATTGGTCCCAAACTGAAATGGCTCTCCACCAACAGCCCATAAACACCAAATTAGAACCCAATGCAAAAGACTAGGATAAAAAAAGGAGCTTAAATGAATAAAATAGAAATTTTAAAGAATGGAACAAACCTTGGTTTTTGCCAAATGGAGAATAATATAAAAGAGGCAAGAACATTCAAGGAGGAGATTATTTATAGGGAGGGGAAGCCCTATGGCTGGTCCTAATGAGTGAAAATTAGGGTTAGGGTTACATGTCATGGGCCATGGGCCAAGTCACATGAGAAATGGGCTCTCTACCTTAGCCTTAAGTCCAACATTAAAATCCTTCCTAATTTCTTAAGAGCTAAATCACTCAAGTCAAAACCAAGTCGACTTAAGTTAGATTAGGGTCTCACCATGCTAATCAAGTCACTTTAACTAGAGTCAACATCTAGGTTAGTCTCCTATGTCACAACTAGCAAAAGTCAAAATCAACAACCGTCAATCCAACAATAAATCAATAATTCTAAAAAATCAAAATGACCAAATTATCCCTAGACTAAAAATGATAATTGAAACACCCTAATCACATGGCTAGGCTCTAGGGCAGACAGCCTCTACGATTTCACTAGCAAACACCAAAATCACAAGTCATGATATTTAAATAGTTTTAAAATGACTAAAAATCACCAAAAATTATATTATTAATTAAATGTCATAATTAAATAAATTAAACATAAAATTTCAAAATTACCCTCATTTTAGAAACTGGGGGTTACAAGTCTACCCACCTTAGAAAAATTTCGTCCTCGAAATTAAAATGGTAGTAGTCATTCTAGGTCAAACACCCCACAATCAAAGTCTCAAACATACCGTCAGATAATCATATACGTCTGTCCAAAATTATGATACTCAGAATCTTCGTCGTGCTAGTGAGCAAGGCTACGATAATCACAGAGTCCTCGACTAAGGCACATACCTCTAGAATTATGGTATTTAAAATTTTTGCATTGTCGCATGCTTGGCAGCGAAAACCTTAAATTCCTACACCCGAGAAATACGTCCTAAATCTGACTATATGTCCTCACTATGCCAGCTAGACACGACCATCGAAGATTCTAGATCCTATAACTGAGGTGACCTATCCCATATGATTCATATCAGAAGAAAATCAAACATAACACAAGAACAACAGGGCAGAACTGATCAACTAGCAAGGAACAGAGGGAATCGAAATTCAAGACAGTTATAAGAGACAATTACAGAAATAAAATCAAAAGAACGGAACCTGCAACTAGATCTCCAACGGCCTGAGCATCCTCGATTGTCCTGGCAAAAGCTCGCTCCTGCTGGCCTCCTCTAGCCTGCTGCTGCTGCATGTACCTCTGTTGCTGAGTCGGTAAGGGTAATCCCTTCTGCTGGCCTACTAGAGCCCTAGGTCCTGCTCCCTGATCTGTCTGTCCCGACGACTCGGGACACTCTCTCAGCCGATGATCGGATGCTCCGTAAAGTAAATATCTGCCCAGCCTCTTTCGACATTCACCCCAATCGTTCCCTGGTCTCTTACAGAAAGGACAAATAATGACAAGCTGTTGTACCGGGGCCTGCTGCTGCCTCTGTGGCTGCTATGCCTACTGAAAGGGTACACGGTCCTGAAACTGCCGCTGCTGAAAGTAGACCCTCGGCTGCTGATACTGCTGCTAAAACTGCAAACGGGGCATCTGCTGCTGATACTGCTGCTGAATCTGTAGGTGGAGCCTCTTAGCCGGGCCCGCACTGCTACTAGCTCCCTGAGTGTCTCGCATCCTCTTCTCCTTCAGCCCAAGATCGTCCTCCGCTGCCATGGCTCCTACCAGAATCTGCTCGAAAGTGGCGTCGCGACCGCTCTTGGTATACGACCTGATCTCCCTAATCAAACCTCTGTAGAACCTCCTCGCCTTCCAGGCCTCAGTAAGATCCTCAATAAATATACTCAAACGGCTGAACTCTCCAGCGTACTCCTCAACGGTCTGGTTCCCCTGAACCAAACTCTCGAACTGCGCCTCTAAAGCACCGAGTGCTGTATCAGGAAAGAATTTCTTCTTGAATAGTTTCTTGAATGCTGCCCAAGTCTGGCCGGCTGTACCAACCCTCGGGTCCGTCTAGTACCAAGTACGGGCCAAATCCTGCATCTGATTGGCTGCTCCCTCGATCTGTAATCCAGCTGGTATCTGTGCCGATCGGAATATCTCTTCAATGTGCTCTATCCAATCGTCAGCGATATGATGCCCTCTGTACCCTTGAAGTCTCGGGGTCCCATCTTCTTAAATGATTGGATGTCTAGAGTCCTCGGCTGATACGGCTGCATCTGACTTCCCTGTGGCTGAGCAGCCACCAGCTCTACTATCGTCCTGACCAACTGGTGAGTATCTTGTACGCTCTGTCGGATATCAGCAGACTGGCTCTCCTGCATCTGCTACTGAGACTCCAAGAATCGCTGGAAAAGGGTAAACATCTGAGCCGCATCTACTGTCCCTAAAGGTAACTGCTGCTGATACATATCTGGAATGACGGGGGAAGACCTCCGGACAGGTAGAGGTACACTCCCAAAAGCTGCAGATGCTCCTATATGAGCAGAAATATGGGGTGCTATGGTCCCAGCATCTATAATCGGGTGAGGGGTGGTAGGCCTCTCACCAGCGTCTGCTGGGCCAGAGCGATGCGATCGTGTCTCGATCACCATCATGGAGACAGATCAAACAAGGAATCAATACTGAGATAGAAACGGTAATTCAAGGGAGGACAGTTATTCAAGAAAGTATCAGGAATTTAGATGGCATGAATCCAGTTAAGAGTTTTTTCTAATGTGATTGAGTTCCTCAAAATAATCCTAATCCTACTGCAGGCTGTAGTGGTACTCTAGTTTGAATACCACTACACAAACTCGACCTGCATAGGCCACCACTAAAAATGTGTCACGACCCGCACCCACCGTGAGGGTACGAGTACGTAACAGCGCCCAGCCTACACCGCAGTGTCGACGGTAGAATGCTGTTCTAGGTCATGAACTATACTAACACAATATAGAATAATCTCCAACTGGAGGCTAATCACAGAAGGTACAACTCAATCACAACTAGAGATAGAATATCGCAAGATAAAATAGATAAGAAAATCCTTAACTGAGGTACAACAGAAATAAAATAACAAGTCTCAACATCTCTAAAATATACAACTCTGAAAATAAGGACAACAGCTAAACATGAAAAAAAACAGTCTAAGCTATCTACACTATGCAAGGTATCGTCCTCAGCAGCTGCCTGAACCTCTCCAGGGGTCCAGGTCGCGAGTGTCATCTAGGCAAGCTCCAAAGTAAGGGGTGCAGGGTTCCTCATCATCCTCTATAAAAGTTTCAACAGGTCCAGTCAGGACGGGAGCGAGCACAATACATATCACACAGATCATAACAGGTTTGAGAATATAAACATGCAAGAGAGTACGATACGTAAAACTGAAAGAAAGTACATGATGTAAACAGAAAAGAGAACTGTAATAGAAATATCTACTATAAGTAGAGAGCTACCAGTGACTAGTGATTTAGAGTAGAAAGTCGACATGTGAACAGCTTGATTTGCACATGGCTATACTAAAGAGGCGTACATGGCTATACTACTTTGGAATTGTTCACATGACTATTTATACTTCTCCATACCCCAATCAATACACAAGGATCCAGACAAGTTATGTTACATACATGATTTTCACATGAAGCCCATAGATGGGTGTACATAAAGAATATATGAGGGCTCAGAAGCTGAGTGCACACGAATTCCACATGAAGGCCCATGAAGGGTACACATGAAGTATAGGTTATACATGAAATACACGAGAAACATGACCGAACATGATAGCACATGAGAGTACACGAGCGAGCACGAACGAGCATGAAGCACATGAAAACATGAATAACATGAGAGCGAGGAATACACGATGTACATAAAACACACGACATGATGTATCCGATGCTCCCGAGGGGGATAACATCGCATAAAAGGATCCATATAGTACCAATCCGTGATAATATCATGACAGCATCAAATATGGTAAACTAGAGCAGGAATCTAGTTCTAAGCAAGTTATAAAATGATCAGAGAATGTACTCGCCTGGTATCTGAATGTCTGAAGTAAATATACTGTCCGAGATGAGGTACCTGACTCCTAGTTAGAGCAACACAAGTCAAGATGTATACAGGGGGTGATATAATGAATGTACAATACAACTGCATGCTGTCTATGTCAAACTAGACTAAAGTCAACACTTGGTCAACTCCAGTCAACTATACTAGTCAAGCTAGGTCAAACTAACCCAGACAAGTCTCACTAAGCCTAGTCAGCCTATTCTAGCAATCACACACCACTACACCAAAATAAGCCTTTTGGAATGGAGGAATTCCGTTTCAAATAATTTTTGGAACGCCCATATTGTATGTCTATTTTTGGGCTGCCAAATTCCTTGGAACGGAACTAAAGCGTTCCAATAAACGCATTTTGGAACGGAATTAAAGCGTTCCAATAAACGCATATTGGAACGGAATAAAAGTGTTCCAACATATGCATATTGGAACGCTTTAGTTATGTTCCAAATTTGGAACACAATATTTGCGTGCCTAATAAAGTGTTTCATGCTGGTTTCTACTACGTTAACTGGAATGGCGAAAAAATGTTCCAATGTTGGAACACCATAAATGTGTTCCTAACAAAGCATTTTAGAATATATATATTTCCCATTCACAGTAACGACTAAAAAGTATTCCTGTAGCAAAGCGTTCCTAACCAAAAAATTCAAAAAAAAATTTTGCACCAATTAGTGGAGTGGCTAAAAATCGTTTAATATTTTGAAGGACATAAATTTTGTTCCTACTTCCGGAAAAAAATCTAAATAACATAGAGAGAACATATTACAATATAAGTGGTTATGCTACATTTCAAGAAAATCTAAGAAAGTTTGTAAGAAAGTAACAATTGATAATATGTTGCAATCTTAAGATTTTAATGTAACTCATTTAAACGAAAGTAAACGAACTTCCGACCACAGCACGTACAAGTACATACAAAATAGTTCATGTTAAAGCTACATTGTTAATACAACTTTACTAAACTATCATGCCAAAGTAATGTTCGAGATATGTGAAAACACTTTGAGCAGCATAGACTAATCTCTTCTCTGACGCTTGACGTTCTTGTTAGTAATCGAAGGCCTGGAACAGAGATTACCGAGTAAGCAAAAATGTGATAACCTGCAAACATTTCAAATATTGTTTAAAATCATGACAAAATAATTTGACCACAAAAACTTATTCATTTAATGAGACACACAAAGAAAAAAAAATAATGCCAAAATTGGGGATATTATCCCCTAGAGAGTTTATTAAATGCCACTCTAATTAGAAGCAGTAATTAGAGCTTGACTTAGCCAGTTCTCTTTCTCAATAAATTAAGTAGTAACACTTTACCTGGATATCCGGACGACTTTTTGTATGTCCCAATTTCTTCTAAAGGAATCATAATTTTAATCACTGAAGGTCCTACGAAACAAAATAGCTATATTAGACATTAAGGATAGTAAAAATCTAAAAATATGCCATGCAAAATGAATTCTATCTAAGCGATCATAATTGAAAATGAGAAACAAGTTGCTAGTATTTCTATTTATTAAGATATCAATTTTGTAGGAAAGAAGTCTTGTTCCATAGGCACATCATGAAATCAATCGACAAACAAACAAACAAGAAAGGTAATCAATTCATGTATTTTTAATCATTGAAAAAGTACCATAAGAAAAATACTCACAAATTAATGCTTCCATAAATTTGATGTGTGATTTGGGCCACACAAGAAATTTGCCAACTCCTACTTCTTTAATTGTTTTTGCATCGGGAGTTTATTTGTAGAGCTTCGCGAAAAAAATCTTTCGGACAGACATGCTCACCTTCATTTCATATTGAGGGTCTAGTTGAAAATTATGACAATTACCTCGATGTACTGGATCAACTACTTCTTTTGCAACTGCAACACAATTCCAATTCCAATCAAACAATTCACACAACCTTGCCGTGGGAGTTGGTTCAATGCTTGCCGAAGTCGTTGAATCCTTTTCTCTTTCGCCGAAAGATGGCCCACGTGCATTGTTTATCATCATTGGAGGCATGGGTATTAATTTTCCAATAGTTGCTTGCAGATGTTGGAGCACTGGTGTTGATGTCCCATCTGCCTGGGACATAGGAATGGGTGATGATGACCCACCTGCATGGGGCATAGGCACGTGTGTTGATGACCCACCAGTAGACTGGGGAATAGTTGCTGGTGGCCCACCAATCTGTGACTGTGGTACAGTAAAAAATTAAGAATATGAATTTTCATATTATGATAGGCATGTAGTTATTATCTTTTATACTTTCATATAAGAAGTTGGTTATCTCATCTTACAATAATCAAAAATAAAGTTAACCTTTGTCTGCATCTCATCAACCTTCTTTTTCAGACCCTCCCTCTCGCCTTTTTCCTCTGTGTACATGATATGAGCATGAAGGGTAGCATCATACTTTCTCTTAGAAACAAAGCTCCCAACACCTGGCAATCCTTTCACTTTTTTGCCAAACACTTGAGTCAAAGGATCATTATCAATTGACAGAGGGTGAACGCTATTGTTGTTGCTTTCACTTTGTGTGGATTCAGCAAGTTTCTCTTTGACTAATTTCTGTAATATTATTTGTAAGAAAAGCTAACATTAAATTAAATGCAAGGTGATAACAAAGTTTTAGGTGACCTCACCATAAACGGTTCAGCACTAGGTAGCGTAGTTCTATCCTTTCTCGTATGAGTTTCTATCCACACTTGAGTCCGTGTAATAGGGATAGTAGGATCTTCCCGCTTTGCCTTCTGGATAAATCATGGATTAGTTTTGAGGCGTAAGCTTAAAATTGGAAATACAAAAATTATAAAATGCTAATGTTGGTTCTAGAAGAAATTACCATCTCATACTCTACCATTGCACTGCTCTTACAACCCCCAGTATGGCCATACACACTATGTTTTCTACTTTCAACGGACATAGCTCTTCTTTTTAGTTGTTTATCATCAACCTCATTGATACAAAATTGCTCCCAGTCTTCCTTTCTAATCCTATTTGGAATAGCCATCATTTTTGCCTCCAAATTTGGTTGCTTATCCAAATGATCCTTTCTCAATGTATGCTTTAGCTTCCGGAACGCATCTGGCATTGATCTTTCAACATCTTTCCTGAGATAACCTGGGATATCAAATTCTGCCTGCAATTAAAATGCTTTATTAAAAGAAAAATAAAGATATGTCAACTACAAACTTTCTGAAGGATGATAATGACACTAACATGCCTTCTATAGACAATGGAATTCATAAGCATTTCATATATTATTATATTAACAAAATATAGCAGCTAACAGAAGAAACCAACTATGTCATGCATTTCTAGAATAATACAGAAAATATAAAAAGCAAGAGAAATTTACACCATTAGGCATCAAACAAATATAGTTTCCAACAGAAAATTTCCAACATCTTAAGTTCCCATCAGTAGACAAATTCCAACTTGAGCCATGAAAAGGCCATGTAGAGATCAACAAAGGATCATCTGTAGTAACAGTTTGATCCAAAAGCCAGCGATGATAGAACCATCCACTTTGGTCGCTTGGGTCTGTTAAGAGCTTGTCGTACAAGATCATACTCCTCTGTTAATATGCTTTTCTTTGTATCAAAACCTTCAGCCTTCTGCTTCAGCAAGTTGGACAAAAGTACACTAAAGGTGCGTGTAGAGACTAGAGAGTATCAAAATTTGAAAAAAAAAACTATGACATTAATCATGAAGAGTTTATAGACAATAAAATTTACAGGAAGAACCAATGCAAGGTGTAGAGACTAGAGAGTAGCAACAAGATGCCACCACATCAATATCCACACACAAGCACAAACCGTAATGAAAGGACATGGCCCTTAACAGAACTGAATGGAGGGAAAGGATTCAAATAGTTGACCCCCAAAATTTGGGATAAAGGCTTTATAAGCTCAAACTGCAATTCATATACCAACTTTTTTGAAAATGCTGACATATGCTTTGCTTATTGCATAATAAATGGTAGGGAACAACAATTACATTGACACGATACTATTGATTGATTATAAGCAAGCATTTGAGAATTACATGGACAGGTTACAGGCATTGGCATTTCATCCATGAATCGCTATACTTATTGATTTATTTACTCAAAGGTCTCTGACATCAAGTATTTATTAAGTTTTTGGAGTTATAAGCTTCCTCAAGAACATAACGCAAATCCACTAGCATAAGATTTATAAAACTAGTGGATATATCATATATGAAAACATCAAGTGAGATTAAGTAACTCTCATTCCAAGCATATAAAATCAAGGCAGCACATTCCTAGATACAGATCTAAATCAAGAAGTGGAGCCAATATTTGTGGGGTAGGCAGTTTATCATCAGGACAGACCATCAATCCCTTAAGCACATGTCAACAAACGGTATACACTGAAGCTCAGTATAAATGGGTGGTGAAATTGTATGGATACAATTACAAAGTTGAGTAATCAAAGGGGACTGAAAATAAGGCTGCAGATAGCTTGTCAAGACGGGAAGATGTGCAGTTGCAAGCCATAACTTCAGTCCAACCTGATTGGGTACTGCAGTTCAAAGAAGAAATGGCAAATCCAAGATATTATCAAGACTAGATGAGGAAATGGGAACAAGGACTGTTAAATGACATTAAGTACTCCTTGAAGCAGGGGTTTATATACTACAAAAACATGTTATTGATAGATCCTGAGTCAAATTTTGTGACTTTTATGCTTATAGAGCATCATGACACCGCAGAAGCAAGCCATTCTGGATTTCAAAAGACCCTACACAGACTTAGAAGGGTTGTGTATAGGAGAGGAATGAAGAAAGATGTGCAGTGCTACATAAGAGCTTGTGAAGTCTACCAGCAAAATAAGTCTGAGAATACATCCCCTACAAGTCTGCTACAGCCTCTCCCAATTCCTAATAGAGTATAGGAAGATGTCTCAATGGATTTTATAGAAGGGTTGCCTACTAGACATCATAAATCTACTATAATGGTGGTTGTAGACAGACTCACAAAGTATGTCCATTTATTTGTACTTGTACATCCTTATACTGCTACCACTGTGGCCCAAGTCTTCTTAGAGGGAATTTTCAAGTTGCATGGTATGCCAAGGACCATAGTAACTGATAGAGACCCCCTATTTACTAGTGCATTTTCGAAAGAGTTCTTTAAACTCCAAGGCACTCAGTTAAAACTACAACACCTCCTATCACCCTCAGTCAGATGGCCAAACAGAGGTCACAAAAAGATGCATTGAAGGCTATCTAAGATGTTTTTGTATCCATCAGCCTAGAGAGTGGACAAAGCATTTACTTTGGGCAGAGTATTAGTTTAACACCAATTGGCACACCGCCACCAAGACCACCCCACAAATATTGGCTCAAACTGCAATTCATATACCAAATTTTTTGAAAATGCAGACATATGCTTTGCTTATTGCATAATAAATGGTAAGGAACAACAATTACATTGAACATGATACTATTGATTGATTATAAGCAAGCATTTGAGAATTACATGGACAGGTTACAGGCATTGGTATTTCATCCGTGAATCACTGCACTTATGGATTTATTTACTCAAAGGTCTCTGACATCAAGTATTTATTAAGTTTTTGGAGTTATAAGCTTCCTCAAGAACATAACGCAAATCCACTAGCATAAGATTTACAAAACTAGTGGATATATTATATATGAAAACATCAAGTGAGATTAAGTAACTCTCATTCCAAGCATATAAAATCAAGGCAGCACATTCCTAGATACAGATCTAAATCAAGGTAACACATTCCTAGTCTTGCCTTGTTATTACAAGAAACTTAAGTCAATGCCAACTTTATCCCCTGCTACATAATGATGCCACTGCATTTGCTGCTGCATCTGCAAGGGCTAAAACAAGCCTTCCCAAGCAAAGCCAGGGCATTTGCCCTGCTGCTAATGCATCTGCTGCTGCTACAATGCCATATTGCTGCAAATGCAAGCAATGCAAATGCTAATGCTGCCAGGCCAAAGCCCCTTATTGAACACCCAAACAATCCTAATAGATACTAACTCTTATCTCACACAAAACTCTAATACATCTAATTCCTGATACCAACTAAAACCCCACTGATACAAACACTTATAACATTCTGACCATACCTACTTGATACTAACTGCCCTATTGAACTTAACCTATGTCTCTAATGATATATGAAGGTATCCCTATAATCCTACTGACAGAGACTAAACTTATAGGGCAGACTCAAGGCTTATAGCCAAAAACCCAAACCCAATGTGGCCAAAATATGATGGCCAAATTCCTTCATTGATACAAGGCCAAAATGGAAATGAGACTCACACGCTCAATAACTGAATACTTAGGCATGCCTATGGCCTGTTGCCAACACTCAAGTACTAACATTTCTATGACTGAGATACCCAAGTAATACAAATATGACACAAATTTACCACTTACCTCTGATACTACAATGCCAATGGCCAAGGGCCAAAGACCAAGGTGGCCAACTGCTACCTACAATGCAAACATGGCCAAGTGGCCTCTTAGCCAACTCCATGCCCACTGATACATGCCAAAACCTTACTGACACCATTGATACCTAGGTATCCTAACTCACATTCACTAACTTCCCACTTAATCCTAATTGATACCTTGCTAAAACTTACCATAATCCACTCTTAACCCTACATTCTCAATTGGAAGGGAGACTAAAGCAAAATCCTAATGTCTGATACTAAAAGGAAACTCTAACACAACTCCTAATCAGGAAGCTAACTTATACTAACTGTAACGTATTAAATCCTCACTGTTAGCTAATACACTAGGATACAATCTGGTTTTCCCTTTCCCTATATACTGCTATACTATATTTTTTATAGGATTGATACATTATCCCTTATACCCGAGCCCCCCCACCTATTGCTGTTGCTATCCACTTGCTTGATCAAGTTGCTGCTGTACATATCTCTCTTTTCTGTCCTATTTGCCAATAATACACTCACTGTCACTCCTATTGGGTTTTTGTCTTTTCTACTTGAAACAAAATTTGAATATTCTTCCATAGACACCCCACTATCTTGTGTTACCAAGCATTCATCGAAAGAACTTGGTGCAAATACAAAACCATTGATACGATATTTTTTGAATCGCATAGCTTTATGTTGTGGACCATTGGCTAATCTCCATAATTTTGTATTGGTTTGTCCTGCATCCAATAACTGCATAGAAAAAAACTTAATTTGTGCACAAATACATAAGCACGTGAAAAAAATGAGATATTACCTCATCACACAGCCAAGGAATGAATTCCTTAGTTTTTGTTTTTTCTTTTGTTGAACCACCTTTTCGATTCTGAGTGGAAATGGATTGCTCATACCGGTTGTACTTTCTACATGAATTACCAGACGTATGTCATGCAGATATCCATATTATGGTATTATTATAATACTTATTATTTACGTCATGCACATTATTATGATTAAAAAACTTATTTAGCTTGTAGGAAAAGGCACACATACTCTTTCCATTCACTCAAGTCTGCAAGTCGATTGAGAACCCATCTACACACTTGCTCAAACTGAACATGGTTGAGCTCTACATCTCCCCCTATTTCCAAGGGTTTCTCATCTGTGAAGTCAACACTCTCATCCAGCTAGTCATCTCGACTGGACTTATGACCAAAAGTGCTCGAGTTTGGCATATACTCCATGTAATATATTATGGATTCGTCTACAAGGTAAGCTTCTGCTATCGAACCTTCAATATATCGCTTATTAAGGACATATTCTTTGTAGCACTTCATCAATCTGTTGAAAAAAAAAGAATATATAATCTATATCACCTATAAATTAAAACTAAAAGTTAAATATAGAAGAAAACTATAAGAGTGTACCTTTCAAATGGATACATCCATCGAAATCCAACCGTCCCGCATGACAGGGCCTCATCAGCTAGATGAACCATTAAGTGCACACTTATAACAAAGAAGGAAGGCGGAAATTCTTTTTCAAGAATACACATTGCCTCAACCAATGCCTTCTTTGCTTGCCTAAGCTCTTCTTTATTGATCACCTTGGCACATAAAATTTAAAAAAATAAGCTAATCCTCTGAATTGCAATCCTTATGTCCCTGTCTTTATGAAAAGTATGTCTCAACAATACTGGAAGCAAGTGTTGCATAATCACATGATAGTCATGTGATTTGAGCCCCCTTAGTTCGGGAGGCTGGGTGGTGACGCAATTACTCAAGTTAGAGGAGAATCCTGTACGAAGTTTTAAATCTTTTAAAGTTCGACAAAACTCTTCTTTTTCCTTCTTTGTCAAGGCATAAGATGCCTTTGGCATTGATGTTTTCCCCGTTTCTTCATCTTCAACTACCCACAACTTCTTATTTATCCCTAATTTTTTTATTTCTTTCCGACCTTGTATCCCATCCTTTGTTTTCTTTTTCACATCCATCAACATGTTCAATAAGTGGTCTGTGACATTCTTTTCAGTGTGCATAACGTCAATGTTGTGTCTCACTTCAAGAAATTTCCAGTAAGGCAAATCAAAAGAAATAGACCTTCTGGACCATGGTACTGCTTTAGTAGATGTCTCTTCTTCATTGTCATCTTCATATATCTTGCTTTCATGATTTTGGTTTTGCCTCTTACGCTTTCCACGAGTAGCTTGCTTTAATCTTGTCCATTCATTATTTTCAAGAATTTTAGCTATCTTTTGTTCAACTTCTTCTCCAGACAATCTTTGTGGAGGAGGTCGTTGTTCGAGTATTTTGTTGAATCTTTTGTCACTCCTAAACTTGTGATCGGAGTTCAAGAATCGTCGATAGCCGTGATAATATATTTTCGAAGAGTCTCCAAGCCGCATAGAGTCGATATCATCAGCACACACTGGATAAGCCTTATAACCATGAACAGTACAACCAGATAGATTCTCGTATGCAGGAAAATCATGGACCCCCCAAAACAACATCGCCTTCATTATAAATGTGGTTTTGGTGAATGCATCCCACGTTGGTACACCATCAACCCATAGCTCTTTCAACTCTTCTACCAAAGGTTCTAGGAATATGTCAAAGTGTTTTCCATGTCCTTTGGGTCCAAAAATTAACAATGTTAACAACGTGAACTCTCTTTTCATGCACAACGATGGAGGAAGATTTAACAGGGCTAAAATTACTGGCCAACAACTGTAATTACTACTTAGAGTTCCATGTGGGTTGAAACCATCTGTTGATATTACAAGTCGTAGGTTCCTAGCATCTGCAGCAAACTCTGGCCAATGTGTTGTGACAAAGTCACAGTCAACCAAATATTGATAAAATTGACTAAATAATACTTGTGATAATCAATACGACACATGAAGACTACATCCAGCTCAAGTCAGACGACAGCTCAGTTTTGCAAATGCAAGTCATTTTTTAGTCTGTATTTTATATTTTTATTGAGTCTAGACTTATGTAAGCTGAGTTGTGCTGAGCATCTGAGACTTAACTTATACCCTACCCAAAATCCAAAAGCTCCACATACATCAAAATAAGCCCAATGGACCGAAGACCCATTCTGTGCTCTGGAGACAGAGTTCGGGCCGAACTCTGCCTCCACACAGAGTTCGGGCCGAACTCTGTCCCCTAAAAATGAGCACCCTAATTTTTAGGGTTGGCTGGTTGCAAGTTGTCCAACGGCCAAATATTTGAAAATTCCTACCAGAATTCTGGCCGAATTCTGCCTTCTGGTATCCTATAATAGGCCATAAATTCTCTCATTTTTAATCATCCAATCTTCTTTCTCTTCTCTCTAAAGCTCAATACAAGCCATACCCTTCTTCATCTACTAGCCACAAGCTCCCTAAGCCTCAAATGCTCAGCATTTTTCAGTTAGGAGTTTGTGCAAGAGTTCAAGAAGTCGCTTGGAAAATTTCAAGCATCGCCACTGCGATCTTTGTAAGAAGTTGACGTGCTCTTCTGAAGAAAAGGCACAGGATGTAACTATTATTTCACAAATATTGGATTTAATCCTGAGCTAGAGTTCTCAGGCCTGGACTAGTCCTCTACGAGGGAAACCAGGTTAAAAATCGACTGTGTTTGCGTATACTTTCTTGCTCCTTATTTATTTCCGCATTTACTCTGATTAGTTTTACTTGTGAAAGAGTTTATTTTTTTAATTAGCTATTATCGCTATAAACTCTATTCACCCCCCTCTAGAGTTGCCATCTGTTCTTCAATTGGTATCAGAGCTCTGTTCTCTCAACAAGGACTAACATCCTAGAGCTGATCCATGGCAACCACACAATCCTTGATTTCCAATCACGGTGAAGGGCTGTCCACTCATAGGCCTCCCCTATTTGATGAAACTAACTACATCTATTGGAAAACTAGGATGAGTTTTTATCTCAAGTCGCTAGACTTCGACCTGTGGACCATCGTCACCGATGGTTATAAAAAGCCCGCCAGGATAGTTGTCAATGCTGATCTCGTTGAGAAACCATATGACAAATATTCTGACGAGGAGAAGAAACCGGCAAGTCTCGACGCGAGAGCTATTAATGCTTTGTTCTGTGCTATAGACAGGAATGAGTTCAATAGGGTCTCAACATGCACCACCTCTCACGAAGTATAGAGACTTCTAGAAGTGACGCATGAAGGAACCACCCAAGTCAAGGAATCAAAGATAAGCCGTCTCACTCAAGAATATGAGGCTTTCAAGATGAAGCCAAACGAGACGATCACGCAAATGTTCATAAGACTCCTTGACATCATCAATCCCCTATCTTTGCTCGGCAAACAATATTCAAATCATGAGAAGATTCGCAAGCTACTTAGGGGGCTACAAAAGATTTGGAACCCTAAGGTGACAGCCATCATAGAAGAAAATGATCTCACAACCATGCACATGGAGACCTTGATGGGAAAGCTGATGACTCATGAGCTTGACCTTAAGGACTTCAAAGAGCCTGCTCCTAAGGCTAAGGAGATCGCACTCAAAGCTCACCGATGGAGGGCTGACCCCGAAAAGACGGATGACGACAACTCAGAAGGTGATGATCAAGCTCTCCTTGTCCGCAACTTCAAGAAATTCCTTTACTTCAATCGAAGAAAGAAGGAACCACAAGAAGACGACGAAGAAGAGCCAACCTGCTACGGTTGCTAGAAGACGGAACACGTCCGAAAAGACTGTCCATTCTTAAAGAAGAGCAACCGTTATGAGAAACCATACAAGAAGACTTCCTCAAAGAAATATGCCAACATGAGCATTTGGCATGAAAGTGAAGCTAGTGAATCCAATAAAGAAAAGGACTCTCCTCAAGACGTTGGAAACGTATGCCTAATGGCAACGTCCGACAAGGTATCAAACGAAACTCTTGATGACTTCACTTTTGATGAACTTGGCGATACTTTTACCGATTTACTTGATAATCATAAAAAGGTCATTGGTAAATATAAACATGCCAAGGAAAAGATCAAAAGTCATGAAGTCGAAATTCAAAGACTTTCTTTACTGCTTGATAACGTTAGAGACACTTCACCCACGGATGTGACAAATAAGGTATCTAAGCTTAAAATAAGCTTACATGATGCCGAAGCACGCATTGAAAAACAAACACAAGAAATCACAGCACTCAACATGGAGCTTGCAGAAGAAAAAAGTAGACACAAGATTTCTATTACTAAGATATATGGTTTGAATGCTAAGGTTACTGAACTGCAGGCTGTCTCTAAGAAATTAGAGACTAAATTGGGAAAACAGGTTGCTCAACCTCAAACCCAATCACATAAGACACACACAAAGCATGACACTACTCATACTAGTCAACCACGTCATCCACCTGCAGCTCATAATCATGTTTACATATACACACACTTTCATAATGCACACAAACCACATGCACGTAGAAATAATTCTCATATGTCACAAAATCATCATGCTACACATAGATACAACCATCAATATGTTGCACAAAATCACCATCACTCTACATATAGACATCACCACCATTCTATTCCATATAGACATTATCACCATGCTACTCCTTATAGACATTATCACCATACTGCTCCACATCACTCTACATATAGACATCATCACCATGCTAACTCTACATATCATCATGCTACACCACATCACTCTACTCATAGACATCATATGTATGCTCCTAACATAAATAGGAATGCTATATGTACTTATTGTGGTTTACATGGACACATTTCACCACAATGTAGAATTATAAGATTAGTAGATAGAAAGATATACGCATGGTTTCCGAAAACTAACTTTTCAGGACCCTCAAGAACTTGGGTACCAAAGGTCACATCTACTCTTGATGTAGGTGGACCTTCCCTCCTCAACTAAGAGTAAGTGGATTCTCGATAGTGGATGCTCGCAGCATATGACGGGAGACGCAAATCTTTTCGCATCACTATCGATGAAGAGAGAAGGATATGTATCCTTCGGTAACAACCTAAAAGGGTATATTATAGGTAATAGTATTATTAGTTATCCTCCCTCTCCCGTAATAAAGGATGTCTGCCTAGTGACCGAGTTAAAGCATAACCTGCTCAGCATTAGTCATCTTGCTGACCATGGATATGACATTAACTTTGGACAAAATAAATGTCTTATTTATGATAGGTCAACGGGAGACATTACTTTTGAAGGGGTAAGAGTGGATAATATTTATATTTTTTATTTTTCTATAGATACTAACAATGCAGGTAGATGCCTATATGCTCATAAGGATGAAAGATTATTATGGCACCAGCGTCTTGGTCATGCCAACATAGATACTATATCCAGGCTATCGACTAAGAAGCTAGTTAGAGGCTTGCCCGATATCACATTCAAAAAGGACACGGTATGTGCCAAATGTGAATTGAATAAAGCAACTAAGTCCTTATTTCATTCCATAAACTCTGTAAGTACTACTAGACCTTTGCAACTTCTTCATATAGATTTATTTGGCCCTAGTAGAGTAGCCAGTCTTGGTGGAAAACTCTACGCCTTTGTCATTGTTGATAATTTTTATAAATTTACTTGGGTTTTCTTTCTTACAAATAAAAGTCATGTTATTTCGGTTTTCAAGATTTTTACAAAGAAAGTTCAAAACGAAAAAGGCTACATGATTACTCGAATCCGAAGTGATCATGGAGGCGAATTCAAAAATACAAATTTTGAAAAGTTTGGTGATTCTAATGGTTTTGATCATGAATTTTCTTGTCCAAGAACTCCTCAACAAAATGGTGTTGTGGAGCGGAAGAATATGACTCTTGCCGATATGGCTAGAGTCATGTTGAACAAGTTTCACTTCCGAAATACTTTTGGGCTGAAGCTGTCAGTACAGCATGCCACATTTTAAATAGGGTGCTTATTCGTCCTATTACGAAGAAAATACCCTATGAGCTTTGGTTTGGAAGAACCCCAAATGTTTTTTATTTTAGAGTTTTTGGTTGTAGATGTTTTATCCTTAACACCAATGACAACTTAGGCAAATTTGATGCTAAAGCTGACGATGGTATTTTTCTTGGCTACGCTGCCAAGAGCAAGGGATATAGAGTTTGTAACAAATGCTCATTAATTATGGAAGAGTCTACAAATGTGACTTTTGATGAAGATAACAGTGCAGCAGCTACTCTTGATGATGATGTTGAGCCATCAACTTCTACTCCAATGAATACCACAACCGAAACCAATTCTCTGGAGGGCTTACCAAAGAAATTCTCTTTCAAGCCGTCACATCCAGAAAATTTGGTAATAGGTGAGGTTTTACGTGGAGTAACTACTAGATCATCATTAAGAGACTCTATTGTTAGCACTGCCTTTATTTCATAAATTGAGCCGAAAAATATTTTAGAAGCTTTTAATGATGAATTTTGGATTTCTGCTATGCAAGAGGAACTCAACCAATTCGAGAGGAGCCAAGTATGGAAACTCGTTCCTAGACCGGCCAATCACTCGATCATTGGTACTAAATGGATTTTTAGAAACAAAGTAAATGAAGATGGTTCAGTCACACGCAACAAAGCTCGTCTAGTAGCCCAAGGATACAACCAAGAGGAAGGTATCGACTACGATGAGACGTATGCTCCTGTTGATAGATTGGAATCCATTTGGATGCTTTGTGCATTTGCAAATTTTCAAAATTTCAAATTATTTCAAATGGATGTTAAAAGTGCTTTCTTGAATGGATTTATTAAGGAGGAAGTTTATGTGAAACAACCTCCTGGCTTTGAAAATCACAAATTTTTCGACCATGTTTTCAAGCTGAAGAAAGCGCTATATGGCCTCAAACAAGCCCCTAGAGCTTGGTATGAACGGCTAAACAATTTCTTACTTGAGAAAGATTTTTCTAAAGGGAAAATTGACACCACACTTTTCATAAAAATCTTTTAAAGACACTATTCTCTTAGTCCAAATATACGTAGATGATATTATATTTGGTTCTACTGATGAAACCCTCTATCAAGATTTTGCCAAGTGTATGCAGACCGAGTTTGAGATGAGCATGATGGGGGAGCTCAACTACTTTCTTGGACTGCAAGTCAAACAAATGTCAAATGGAACTTTCATCTGTCAGTCGAAGTATACAAAGGACATGCTGAAGAAATTCGACCTTGACAACGTCAAACCAATCCGCATCCAATGGCTACTACAACTAAACTAGAACCAGATGAAAATGACAAACCCGTGGACCAACGTAAGTATCGAGGTGTGATAGGCAGTCTACTCTATTTAACTGCTAGTCGCCTTGATATTATGTTTAGCGTTTGCCTGTGTGCTAGATATCAAGCAAATCCTAAGGAATCACACATGACTGCTGTTAAGCGTATCTTTCGATACCTTTAGGGTATGGTTACAGTGGGCCTATGGTATCCCAAGTCAACATCATTTGACCTCATTGGTTACTCTGATGCTGATTTCGCCGGATGTAAGGTCGACCGTAAAAGTACGAGCTATACGTGTCATTTATTAGGAAAGGCTTTGGTCTCTTGGTTTAGTAAGAAGCAGAATTCTGTTGTACTATCCACAACAGAAGTTGAATATATCGCAGCTGGACGTTGTTGTGCACAAATTCTGTGGATGAAGCAAACCCTTGAAGACTATAATTTATCTTTTATGTACATTCCAATCTTTTATGACAACACTAGTGCTATAAATCTCACTAAGAACCCCATTTGTCACTCACGCACGAAGCACATTGAAATACGTCACCACTTTTTGCGTGATCATCAGCAAAATGGCACTATTAACTTAGAATTTATTGACATTGATCATCAGCTAGCAGATTTCTTCACAAAACCATTATCCGAAGAGCGTTTCAATTTTTTCTGTCGTGAACTTAGAATTTTGGACGAAGCTGTTATTAATTAAAATAAACCTGCATAAATATCGAGTATGTTTTGATTCTTTTATGATGAAATTGCTATGGGAACAAGCCGAAAGTGTCCTTCTGACAACAAGGCGTAAAAGCCTAAGCGACACGGTGCACTAGTCCTCAGGACTACCGCTAGCTGGGATCCGGCCCCTGCAGCTAACCCATGGCAGCTTCAAAATATTGAATTATGACATAGTTTCTTGTTTATTATATGGTTCATTTTAATTTATCACATGCTGAAATGCAGAGTTTCAAACTTCACTTTGTTTCGAAATCAATTTTCTTGACTTTTTCAACTTAGATTTTTCTCTTATATATGTACTTTTCCCTTTGGTCTCTCTCACTTAACCATTTCTTTCTTCATCTCAGCGTGATTCCTGTTCTGTCAACAGAATCCAGAATTCGGGCCGAACTCTGCCCTTACCAGAGTTCGGGCCGAATTCGGCCTGACTGTTCCAGAATCAGGAACAGTCTCAGCCGCTGATCTTATTTAGATCCAATGGCCATTATTTGCTCCGACCAATTGGAACCTTTCACATATATTCGGGTTCTCTTCCCTCTTCTCTTCCATTGCCACCTTTTCTACTTCTCCAAACACTTTTTCTCAACACCCTAACCCTAATTCTTCCTTTCTAGAGCTCATCTCTTCTCCAAACTCAAGGAGAAGGCCTATTTCACCATTCTCCTTCATTGTTTATCATCTCTTTGAGGTATATCTCAACACTTTTCTTATTTAAAATTCCTCCATTATCTTTATTGTTTCATGGCACCATGTTTATTCAATCGCGGGAAGAGACTTCGAACAGAGGGAGCATCCTCTTCGAATGCTCCTCCTTGTGTTGAACCGCCCATTAAACAACAACCACCTATCCATCCGTTGTTCAATCCTCCACGTCCACATGACCCAAACACATTTGACGACCAAATATTTGTATCACTCGACGCATCTAATGATTGGTTTAGTGATTTTTGGACACGTCCGGTGTTTGTGGGTCACCCTATCAATTTTACTATTTTCTCTCAATATAATGCACTTTTTCATGACCTTTGCCTTGACGAACTTGTCACCACAAACTCGGTCATTTATCGTAGCGCTATTTAAATGTTCTACTGCAACCTAACCCATGATGATACACATATTTATTCACGGGTTGCGGGAATTGATATCTCTTTTGATGATTTTGTTTTGGCCGAATACCTTGAACTCCAAGAGCCAAACTCATGGAAAAAGCTTGTTGAAGCTCGATCATTTCAATTTCCCGATGGGTCTTCACTTGAAAGCTTCAAGGACGACTTGTGTACCCCGAACACACGTCCTCGTAAGCTTTTGGCCAAATATCTCAATCCCTATTTCTATGAACTTCATCGGATTATCTTTAACACCATTCTATCCAAAGCGGGTTCCACCGATGAAGTCACCTACTTTGAAATCTCGGCCTTATATCATCGCCACTTTTATGTACCATTTAATCTTCCACGTACAATGATGGATTGGATGATTAATTCTAGGAAGAAACCAAGATCCTTGGTTTATGCTTTGTATCTTCCTATGGTATTTTGTGCGTTTCGTATACCACTTGATGAGTGTCCATTCTTACCTGTTCCTGTCTTTCTTTCAAAGGCACGGAGGCTTCAGGCAGCCGTTGGCTCACCAGTCGTGTCTGAGCATTCTGATGATGAGCCAGATGCCCCTCCTTTGGGACAGGATCCTCCCTCTCCTCCTGCCACTCTCGAGTCTCTTCAGACCATGCTCCGCGATCGTTTCACCTTAGAGGATGATCGCTGGACTTAGCTGGATTACCGAACTACCCTGCAGATGAGTGCTATCAGCAACTCGCTGTACGACATTCGGTACTCCATGTCTTGCCATCCTTCCATGCCTATTCCTATGGAGCGGGACCCCGGTCGTGAGGGCTATCGTATCGATGACCCTTGAGTCATTCGCTACTTGGATCCAGATGCAGCCTTCGTGGACCCTCGTCGTTCCTTCACTGATCCATCAGACGATGCTGGGCCTTCACGAGCTCGATGATGGATATGGACTGCTATTTGCTGCTGCTACTGAGGGTCATAGCTTATGTTTTTTTTTCTGCACTTTGGATTTTAGTTACTTTTATGCACTTTTGATTGTATTAGACTTATTATGAGTTGTGACTCTTGAGACATTTAGTCGTTATATCAGTTTATATGCAGTTTTTTCTCTTTTGGTATGTTTGCCAGCTCTTAATTATTTATCGTTAATTGCTAAATGCCAAAAGGGGGAGATATTTGTATATTTCATATTATTTTTTGTCTCTGTATCTTTGCTTTTGGGAGAATGTTCTTATAAGGCCAACAAGATTCAAAGCAATGATTACGGGGGAGCTATTTTTTAAGCTCGGCACTGGGGGGGCTATGCTTTTTGTCCTTAAATGTGTCCAGGTATGAATATTGAATATACAATTATTATTTTGTCAATTATCAATATGGGGAAGATTGTTGACACAAAGTCACAGTCAACCAAATATTGATAAAATTGACTAAATAATACTTGTGATAATTCAATACGACATATGAAGACTACATCCAGCTCAAGTCAGACGACAGCTCAGTTTTATAAATGCAAGTCATTTTTGAGTCTGTATTTTATAATTTTATTGAGTCTAGACTTATGTAAGCTGAGTTGTGCTGAGCATCTGAGACTTAACTTATACCTTACCCAAAATCTAAAAGCTCCACATACATCAAAATAAGCCCATTGGACCAAAGACCCATTATGTGCTCTAGAGACAGAGTTCGGGCCGAACTCTGCCTCCACACAGAGTTCGGGCCGAACTCTGTCCCCTAAAAATTAGCACCTTAAGTTTTAGGGTTGGCTGGTTGCAAGTTGTCCAACGGCCAAATATTTAAAAATTCTTACTAGAATTCTGGCCGAATTCTGCCTACTGGTATCCTATAAATAGGCCATGAATTATCTCATTTTCAATCATCCAATCTTCTCTTCTCTTCTCTCTAAAGCTCAATACAAGCCATACCCTTCTTCATCTACTAGCCACAAGCTCCCTAAGCCTCAAGTGCTCAGTATTTTTCAGTTAGGAGTTTGTGCAAGAGTTCAAGAAGTCGCTTGGAAAATTCCAAACATCGCCACTGCGATCTTTGTAAGAAGTTGACGTGCTCTTCTGAAGAAAAGGCACGGGATGTAACTACTATTTCACAAATAGTGGATTTAAGCCTGAGCTAGTGTTCTCAGGCCTGGACTAGTCCTCCACGAGGAAAACCAGGTTAAAAATCGGCTGTGTTTGCGTATGCTTTCTTGCTCCTTATTTATTTCCGCATTTACTCTGATTAGTTTTACTTGTGAAAGAGTTTATTTTTTTAATTGGCTATTATTGCTATAAACTCTATTCACCCCCCTCTAGAGTTGCCATCTGTTCTTCACAATGAACTTTGACTGAATCCCATTGGCCTGAATCACAAGGATGTCTCATTAGATTTCCATCACTCTTTGCCTTTTGGTGCTAAGTCATTGCCTCTCCAATCCAAGGAATGCTAAAGAATCTTTTTAGCCTCGGAATCAAGGGAAAGTATTTCACAAA
The DNA here is from genome assembly GCA_029216955.1 of Iris pallida. Classification (NCBI taxonomy): domain Eukaryota; kingdom Viridiplantae; phylum Streptophyta; class Magnoliopsida; order Asparagales; family Iridaceae; genus Iris; species Iris pallida. The sequence goes on along the minus strand of JANAVB010000599.1, from coordinate 4,828,670 downwards.
CTTTGCAGGTTCTTTCTTGAAATTCTTTTTTGTCTCTGTATTATTTTCAAACACAAGTTTATACCGACTCACTTCACATTTCAGACATATATGGAGATGTTTGTATTCCTTACGATATAGGATGCATCCATTCCTACATGCATGGATGGTTTCACATTCCATTCCCAATTTTTTAATCATGTTCTTCATATTAGGATAATTTTTTGGAAGATTACAATTTTTTGTGAACAAGTCCTTTAGCCACTCTAGTAATGCCGTCACACTAGTGCCTGTCCACCCATACCGTGTCTTCAAATTTTGCAACTCAATAATGGTGGACAATATGGTTTTCCCCTTAGGGCAACCCGGATACAGAGGTTCTGATGCCATATCCATAAAGCTTTTGTATTTTTTTGCTCTCTTTCATCATAGGCTCAACAATTGTGTCATCTCCCTCGTCGTCTTTATTTGCTACACTCACGTCAACAGGTGAATGTCCAACCTCCTTGATATGAATATTATATACATCGTCAATGAGATCCTCCAGTCTAGGCAAGTTTGATTCTTCAGTTGATGGTTCTTCAATTGGATTAGCCATTGTTGGTATATTTCTTCCTAAATCTCTTGCCTTTTCTCCATGATGCTTCCATACCACGTAACTTTGGTACATGCCATTCTTCAACAAATGAAGGCTGATTTCATCTAGATCTATGTGTCACTTCGAATTCTTACAATGCTTACATGGACATGGAAATTGTGTTTGTCCGGCTGCATTCTCCATAACAAAATTCACAAACTGTTGAACACCTTTGATATAACTTGTACCACCCCTTTTGCTCATCCACGATTTGTCCAAATTCATTTTTATTTGTAGAATAGGTGCTCAATCCTACAAGATGTACAATCATTTACCAAGTGAAATTGAAAATAAAAGTAATATGAAATTGAAACTAAGAAAATTATTTTCTATTCTAATTTATCAGTGTTAATTGTCATTTTTATAAGCAAATAGAAATGTGGAAAAAAATGTATAACTACAATGCAATTCATATTCATATATACAGTAATACTGTTATAGATTTACAATAATGGAAGAAAATGTGGAAAAAAATGTACAACTACAATGGAAGAAAAGTATTCATGTAGCTAAGCCTGTAACGACTGGGGTAAGGGTTTGGTAGTGATATGGTGTTCAATCATCTACTGGAACAAGTATCATAAAAGCTAAGAAACTATGAAAATGATTTTGCTAAAAAAGGCTCAAGATAAATACAATGACAGAAAATCTAAAGAAAAGAAATAATAACGATTTTGAAATTTGGAAGAAACTAAATGGAAAGCTCCAGTTGAGAATTTTGGAAAAATCATCTACCTTGAGCAGTTACACGATAGATGGAAGAAGCTGCCGTGAATCCTGAGACAGTGCAAAAGGTGAATATCAAGAAGAGTCCTAAGAAAGATTCTCTCTTCAGGAAACTGTCAAGAATGGTAAATCATCAGAAACAAAAATTTCAAATATTCTAGAAACTTGAATAATAATAAATCATAAGCAAGCTCAACTATGGCATAGGCCCAAACAGTAGAATTTGATGCAAGGAACAAGTATGTTGGTGTGTGCACAGAAAGAAAAACACCAATATGTATAGACAAGTAATCAAACATATGTGAGAGATAATTATAAGCATCTAAAGAAACAACTATGTTAATACTACCAAAGGTTTATAATGATTGTTAGCTGTTAGACAAGTAATCAATTTGCCAGCTCAGCCATGATCTCATTGGCCCAGCTCAGCCTTGATCTCATTGGCCCAGATTTATAATGATTGTTAGCTGTTAGTTTTAGAGTATCAGTGAGTGTAACTGATTTACTTTTCTTGCCTATAAATAATGAAGGTAAGAAGAGAGAGTGAGGGCTATCAATTAAGAAGTATCAGGTCTAGTTTTCTAATTCTAGTGTAACCAAAAATTTTCCTTTACTATGAATAAAATAGAATTCTCCTTCTTCTCCAATTAGTTTTCTTCCATTAACCCTAGCTTTCCAGTTCCTTCGGTTGTCATCATGTCAAATGAAGCTCAATCACCCCCAATCCTTGGAGTTCTCGGAAGAGGATCCTATCAATTTCAGTTTGCATATGAAGTTTTTCTTTTTTGCTTCTTTTGGGACTTGAAACTTGTCCAAAACATGCTTGGAATTGATTTGATAAAAAAGATTATATTGAATCAAAGCAACGAAGAGATCCAAAAACCTTGTTTTCCAGATCCAAAATCTTTTTCCCACCAAAACCTCATTTCGAAATCTAATTTTTATCAGAACACTAAAAAAATAGTAAAGATCCTCATTAGAAAACACATGAGCAAGTGTATATGAGAATTTAAAATAATTTTTAGGGTTTTTTTTTCCATCTAAGAGGATTTAACCCTTCGATTATTTTTCGAATTTAAAATTAATAAGGGCATACAATACCTTAGATCCCTGTAGGAGCGTAAAAAGTACTTCAAAGCAAGAGTCATCTCATTCATAAATCATTGGTTTTCTATACCAAGCAAGAGCGGATAATCTCTTTTACGCCTAAGCAGGCTGATCATTTTACGCTTGGGTCCACACCGATGGTTTTACACCAAGGATAGAGCAGCCTCTTTTACGCTGGACAAAGCTGTCAAATCTCTCATTTAATGTAAACTCTGACATGAAGATATTAATGATGGCATTTACCACAGAATTCAATAGGATTTGTCTTATACAAAGACCATTGTTGTCGTTTACGGGGGATCGAGCTACTTTACGCTTACTATATGGTTTCTTTTACGCACGGAGTTCTACATGAGTTTTTACGCTCATAAAACAATGTGTGCGTAAAGTCTATTTGAGCCATTTTTACGCTCAAGGTTATTCAATAACCACTTTACGCTGGAAACCTATGACAGAGCTATTTTACGCTCATCTTACTGCTTTACGTCCAGAGGATGTTGGAGCTATTTTTATGCCCTATTCTTTCTGGCCAGTATGGAACGTGGTTTGCCTACATGGCCTTCATGCCATATATTTCGAAGAACGTGTGTCCATGTATTCTATTCTCACTGAAATGATGGGACGCGTGTCAACGTATGCAAAGGATGACTCTGATCATGGGTGGCAGTTGTTAGCGTAAAGACAGATTTTGGTGTCTTTTTACGCACAGAAGCCCCAGTCTATAAATAGACTCATTTTTCTCAAAGAGATGGACAAAGAGCGAACAGGAGAGAATACAGAGATCAGGACTTCGAGATTTTGATCCTCCAGAGCATTGTTCTTTAACTTTTCTTTCAGAACAGAGTGAAGCAAAGCAGGAAAGCATTCGGCCTCGCCATCAGTGCCCAAGTGCGTCGATACCTTTCTGGTGACTTAGTTCTTCCAAGTTGTTCTACTTCAAGCAGTGATCTTCATCATCATCATATGGTCCAAGGAACAAAGTGATCATTTACAAATCAGACTTCCATAGCAATACTTTCCCAGAATCAAATTTGTACTTCTTGTACTTTTTCTCGTTTTATTTTCAAAATCCAACCTTTTGTTTGGCAATTTTGTTAAGTGAAACAAAATGGCGACTCTGCTGGGGACGACTTTCTCCTCCGACGAGGAAGTGATTGCTCAATATGATGATGTTTCAGTCGGTTCGACTAAGAAGACTCTGGTTGTACACTTCGACTAGACTGCCTATGAAGAAATGCTCCGAACTGGGGGTGGTTCTCACCACTCCAATGTTCAAAAGTCTCGCAAAGCACGAAAAGTTTGGATTCCCAAATCCAAAGTGATTTCTGGTCTCTCTGTTGCTTCTGATGACAAGGGAATTCTTCCCACTGCTATCGTAGGGGCTCCCGTTCGTAACGAGGCAGTCCTTACTTCAGAGTTGCAATCAAAGTGTGATGATTTATCTTTCGTTTGTAACGGAGAAGATAATCAGGTTTCACGCCCACTGCGTAAGAATCGAGTTTTACGCTCAGTGGGTAAGAACCAAATTTTATGCTCAAGGCATAAGAATGAGTCTCCCATTTGTAATGTGGCAGATTCTAATATTTCTGAGTGTAAGAACCTGTCTCCCGTCGGTGACGTGGTAGACTCACACAAATTACGCTCCTCGCGTAAAACAAAATCTCCCGTCTGTGATGTGGTAGATAATCAATTTTTACGTTTTACGCGTAAAGGTAAGTCTCATGTCTGTGACAGTGTAGATAAAATTCACAACGATGTTTGTACTTCTAATGTGAATATACCTAAACGCATACAGCGTAAAAGTGATGTTGGTAAAACTTCTGTCCTATACCAACAACCTTCTTATACTGCTTTACGCAAGGTACCAAACTTGTAAATTACACGCCATGAAAATGGGGTCCTTCGTGCTAAATCTCAAGATTTACGCACACAACTCCAAACGCGTAAAAATGTACAGTTTGGTTCTGCGAATGAAGCTAGTAATCTTCTTTATACACAGGGGACTAAACGTTTTTCTACCCCAAATGTAATAAAGAAGAATATTCCCTTCACTCCTTCTGACTTACGTGAATTGCTATTACAAAAGCGTAAGAATTCACAATCTCCGGCGATGCTCCCCCAAGAAAGACATCAATGTGGATATCATCAGGTTGTGATCAATTGTTGTTGTTCAGCTTCAAAACGGTCAGTTTTTGATCGACTGAATTTCTTACTTCAATATCAAGCTGAAGACCAAGAAGATGAGTTGTCATATGCATCAGTCAACATGGCATCTCATACTAACAGAGGACGACGACCGAGACGGAACATGTCCCAAACTCCAGGTCAACAATAATTCAACAGACTTCTTGATTCCTTTGAAGGAGTATATCAGAATACTCGATCAAGAAGACAAAGACAATTGTAGATTTTTGATTCAGAAGCTGGGGGTACTCAATCTTTTGAGTCTGATACTGATAGTGTGGATTCATACTTCTATACTAATCCCTCTATATCTTTAAGAGAAGTTGAATCCTACGCTGTTGGAGATGAACTAGAGATGTCATCTGCTAATACGGAACAACGTCTCACTGTCGTGGAGCAATCATTGAAAGATATGCTCAACATGGTGCAAAGCATGCATCAGATAATTTTGAATCAGCAAACTGCTCAACCCACAGTAATAACTCCGGTACCAGCGGCAGCACAAACTCAAGATAGTCATGGGGCTGATATACCTTCGAACATTCAAGAACCTGCTGTTAATCAAAATTTTGCATCTCCAGATTCTATCATTCCAGAAGATGTACCACCTCCAGTGGGGGTTACGGTACATCCAACGACTATTCAATCAAATGTGCTTCCTCAAACCAGTGAAGCCATTCAAGCAGTGCGTGAACTCAAAGCACAGTTTGAGGTTTTGAGGCACAAAGATCAGCTCCAGAGGTTAGGGATTAAGCAACCCTATCCTCCTCATTGGAATGATGTACCCTTTCCACCGAAGTTCAAGCCACAATCCATGGTTTTATTCGATGGAAAAGCATCTCCCAGTCAATATATCAATTACTTTGATATTATGACTGTACACTTGCAGAAAAATGATGCTCTTCTCACACGAGTGTTCATTGGGTGCTTGACGGGTTCGGCTTATGACTGGTATCGTAGCTTACCCGATAACTCTATTTCGTCTTTTGACGAATTCAAGGCAATGTTTCTCTCCCGCTTCTATGAAGGAGGTATGGACATGAACATGCCCTCCTTAATAGAAATAAAACAAAAGGAGAAAGAAGATACTCGGACGTTCATTGAACGTTTCCGACAGGCTACTCTAAAAAAGCCTCCTGGTATGCCAGATTCAGCGTTGATCGATACATACAAGATGAATCTGCGACCATCGATTGCTGTCTTCACAGGTTCCCAATTCACAGATTAGGCTTCGTTTATCATAGCAGCAGTTTCTGCCGAGACCAATGGTAGATTGGCTCGGGAACATGAGATGATTTTCGCTTCAGAAGATAAAGGAAAGAAAAGTAATCCTGGTAATAATCCTGGCAATCGTAACGTGAAAGGAAAAGATACTCTTATGGTCAATCTCTCCAAAAACAAAATGACGCCAAATAATCAGGAATCTTCCAGGCCAAAGGAAGAATACTCTTTTGACGAAAGTGATATCCCAGGGATATTTCAGTGTCTGGTGAAAAGTGGCAAACTTCAGATTCCAGAGCCAAAAAGGCCTAATGAGGTGAATCTGACTGACAATCCCAAATATTGTATCTATCATAGATACATTAATCATCCTACCAGTGCTTGCTATGTCTTGAAAAAGAAGATCCATGACCTGATAAATGGTGGCGCTATTGCTTTAACCAATGATGACCATACAGTTACAACCAACATGGTCTCTCTTCAGTTTGGAGATTTTCCTCCACAGCAGGTCCCAGATGGAATTATCCCAATTTCGAAGGCGACGATGAAGATCGTGAACATCCCGCCTGCCAGAGAAGAAAATACAGGATTGCTGCCACTCACATTAAAGAATGGTGAAATTATGTGGGTACATCCTGACTTAGTGCTTGAATTGGAAAATAAAGGTAAAACTTCAAAATCCAAGAAGGGCAAGAAAGTCAAAACCTGTAACATGATTTTTCATGTTATTCCAGATTCTGATGACTTGGATCATCTATGGGATGGCCTTCCTTTAGAAGATAGACTGAAAGGACTGAACATCTGTCCTCCAAGTCTAGCTCCCCCTACCAAGCTCAAGCTTACCCATCAGCAGTGGCTAGCCATGAATAGTATCCCTTTATATCGGGCACAACAAGTCTTTGCTGCTTATGAAAAAGCTCCGACAGGAATTTTTCCTCATCCTCCTTTTTCTGTAACTACAGAGACATCTATTCTTCATCCTCCTGAGGTTACAGAAGGTCTTGCTTCTTCCTCTTCCGCTGTTGAAACACCTGTCAAAAGTCCGCTGCCCACTCACTTGTATAGTCAGCAATCTGTTCATCTCATGAAAAAGATGGATTACGACTTTCAAAAGACAGAAGGTTTGAATTATGATAAAGGAATACGTCTTCCTTTACAAATTCAAAATCAGAATTCCACTGCTGGATTGGGTTCTGAAATGCCTCATAACAACCCTCACAAGAAGAAGACTAAGGAAAGAAAGATTAAATCCCGTAATATGGTATTTCCTTCTCCTGAGTCTGAAGAAGAAACTTTTGCTGATACAAGATCTGGAAAAGAGTACCATAAAGACTATGAGGGATCCTCCAAAGAAGCAGAAGATGTAGTGGAGACTCTACCAGTTCAACCTTCTCCTGTTCCTGTTAAACCGTCTGTAGTTGAAAAGGAGAAACAGAAGGCAGTACACTTTGATATCCCATTGAAGCCTGCTTCCAATCAGGGGGTGGTGATGAAGCCTTACAAATTTGACATTCTAGCTCAGTTAGCCAATACTCCGGCTAGACTTTCTATATTTGAATTGCTTCGCCTTTCCAGAGAAAGCAGAGAGACTTTGAGCGAAGCTTTACTTCAAGCAGATTCATGCTTGGCACAACTCAAGACTCCTGATAATATACCAGTGTCATGTCCGCAATGTCATAGTGTGATGGAAGCAATTCCCAACATCACCTTTACACAAGAGGATATGCTATTGAAACACAACAAGCATGATAGGCCTCTGTGTTACACTGGATATATCGGATCCACTGAAATTGATAGGATTTACATCGATCCTGGGTCTTCTATTAGTATAATTCTTCAGAGTATGCTAAGACCCCTGAGGATTCCTACTAGTGAGCTGACTTACACTAGTACTACGATAGTCGATTTTAACTCTGGTAAGAGCAAACCACTGGGAAAGATTCGTCTGCAGATTCAGATTGGTAATCTTCGAACTATGGTAACTTTCTATGTTATCAACTCGGACGTATCCTATAATATTCTTCTTGGAAGACCGTGGATTCATGAACATAATATTGTGCCCATTCTCTTAATGTGCCATGCTCTAACAATGTAGCAGAATATAATGCTCTATTGATTGGTCTTCAAATAGCAAAACAATTGGATATTGAATTCTTAGAGGCTTATGGAGATTCTCAATTGATCGTTAATCAAGTTAGAGGAACTTATGAAGTCAGAAATCCTGATCTCATCCCCTATCATCAAGTGGTAGTCGAGTTGGTCCTTTCATTCAAAGGATTCTTCATTGAATTTGTACCACGTTCTCAGAATGTGGAGGCTGATGCTCTTGCCAGCTTAGCCGCAGACTTGGCTGTCCCAATCCGAAGGCAAAATATAATTACTTTGTTAGACCGAGACTTGTTCTGTGTGAAAAGTAATCTGCATATTGAACAAAGTTTTACTACAGAGTCAAGTTCACAGCAGAAAGATTGGAGAACTCCATTCATTGATTATACAGTTCATGGAATTTTGCCTGAAGATCCTAAAGAAGCTGCATCAATTAAGATACGATCATTTCGATTCTATTATGATTCGTCTTTACATATGCTGTATCGTCGTTCATATGACGGACTCTTGCTGTGCTGTCTTTCAGAAAGTGAAGCCAAACAAACACTGCGTGAGGCTCATGACGGTGTCTGTGGTGCTCATCAATCGGGTCCAAAGTTGCAAGACCGCATTCGGAGAATAGGGTATTATTGGCCTTCTATGATAGCAGATGCTGTGGACTATGCCAGAAGATGTAAAGCATGTCAGATTTATGCTGATTTTATTCATCAACCATCTGAATTCCTACATCCTACAGCAGCCTCTTGGCCCTTCGAAGCTTGGGGTATGGATGTCATTGGTCCTATTAACCCTCCTTCTGTCAAGGGACATCGGTTCATACTAGCTATAACCGATTACTTTTCGAAGTGGGCCGAAGCAGTCCCCCTTGCGGAAGTGAAAACATCTAATGTGATCAGTTTCATCAAACACCGTATCATTTATCGTTTCGGGATTCCTCGACGGATAATTCATGACTATGGTCCACAATTTGCCAGTTAAGCATTTTATCGATTCTGTGACAAGAATCGAATTCAGAATTTGGCTTCTACAGCTTATAATCCAGCTGCTAATAGTTTAGCTAAAGCTTTCAATAAGACGATCATCAAACTTCTTAAAAAGTTTGTTTCTTCCAATAAATGTGATTGGAATGAGAAACTTGGAGAATGTTTATGGGCTTATCGAACAACAGTCCGGACTCCTACTGGTTTTACACCATTCTCATTGGTCTATGGATGCGAAGCTGTTCTCCCATTGGAAATCCAGATCCCTTCTCTACGAATAGCCATTACTAATGAGCTAACTATGGAGAATAATGATCGCTTACGACTCCAAGAACTTGAAAGATTGGATGAGAAGCGTCTTCAAGCACAACAACACATTGAACTATATCAAGCCCGCATATCTCGAACTTTTAATCGTAAAGTTAAGAAGAGGGTATTCAAAGTTGGCGAGCTTGTATTAGCTGTTCGGAGACCAATGGTAATAACTCATAAAAGTAAAGGGAAATTCCAAGCAAAATGGGAAGGCCCTTATGTGATTGAGTCTGTGTTTTCCAATGGTGCCTATCGGTTGTCAAAGCCCAATGGAGATCTACTCATGCTACCGATCAATGGCAAAATTTTTAAGAAATACTATGTATAAAAAGAAACTAAGGACGAGAGTCACTCCCCTCCTTATTGAATACATAGTCGGCCAATGCATAGAAGGCATCGTTTCCTGAACACATGAAAAATTGGCAGGCAGCCATCCTCGATGCTTCTTCTTCAGGTGTTTTCCCTGGCTCTACTAAAGAAGCAAGAATGTCTTCGAGTGGCTTGGGTGTAGAAGAGCCGTTGCCTACTTGAGTCGGGCCTGCCACTGTCGGTTCAAGGGGACACATCTCAGCAACGTCCTCAATTTTCCTAGAAACTTTATTCTTTTGCTGTGCATCCTCAGAAGACATTTCCAATAGAGGAGTAGAAATAAGAATAAAATATTACAGAGAGTTCTCACCTATTTATAGAAGAAGACTGTTGATGAACCGGTCTTTGAAGATTGAGAACAACCTTTCATTCCCAAAAAGACCTGTCCGTTCGTTCCATCGGGTTCATTCATTTCGAATCAATATTTTCTTTTCCCGAAAAAATGCGTTGGTTCGTCCATTGTTTCTGACCCACATGTTCATGACATATGTCTTCTTAATCCGCAGCTACCAAGGTTTGGTTAAGCTGACTTCTTGGGAAAGGGATTTTATATCTTCAATATCAATTGATTAGAAAGTGAGATTCATTATTTATCATGTTTCCATGACCTCTGATTAAATATTAAACCTACTTTCTTTTCCTATCTATCACTTCTATTTTTGACCTCTGCATAGATATTAATCTAATTTTCTTTTGAGTTCATATATGCTATTATGTCCATATTACCTCTGATAGTATCATATACTCTAAAACAGAAAATAGGATTTCATTTATCTATCATGTCCATATTACATCCAGATAGATACAAATCATTGATCATAGAAGAATCATCATTTTCATTCCCATATCATCAAAAAAGTCTATTACATTTCTTAGACTTCCTTACAAGTTATAATGGAAATCTTTTACAATCTTGGATTTTCATTCTATATACCAACGATAACCTAATAGAGATCTATTTCTTCTTTGATCTTCTTTGGCGGGTTCGTTGTTGGTGGCAGTTCCTGACTGTCTGAGCCCCAGTGGTAACCAGAACAGCAAGAATCAAACTCTGGTCTTATCTCTCAGACGAGAGGAGAATCCCGGAGTATGGCAGCCCGAAGGCGCGTTGCTGCCAACATAATTGGTGGAAAAGTGGCGGCACCTCAAAGGAGATAGGGACGTATCCAGCATTGGGATATGATTCCTAGTTCTGCCGTAAAAGGAACTCTACTACTCGATTCCTCGGGGTAGAGTTGACTCCACCATCCAACTCTCCGTGTATAAAGGCTCTTCCTACCAACAGAGGAAGAACCTTCGATCTCACGAAGAGTTCTGAGTTGTCTGATTTGCGCGTTAAAAGCGCATGAGCTCCATGATGTTGATGTCAGAAGAACGTTCTTCACAGCGTCAAAATCGCCAATGCCGGTTCTGGAAAAGCTGCTCAGCCAAACTTCTGCAGAAACAACAAAGAAGAAGTGTTTTAAATCAGAAGTATTATCAGATGCATATTAAACGCAAACTAAAAATAGATCAGCATGGCTTTTACGCCGGTGATTCAACAAGGCTTTTACGCCAGCAATCAGCAAGGCTTTTACGCCGATGAATCAGCAAGGCTTTTACGCCGATGATTCAACAAGGCTTTTACGCCGATGATTCAACAAGGCTTTTACGCCAGTGCTTCAACAAGGCTTTTACGCCAGTGCTTCAGCAAGGCTTTTACGCCAGTACTTCAGCAAGGTTTTTTTTCACCAGTGATTCAGCTAGGTCTTTTACGCCAGCAATTAGCAAGGTTTTTACGCCAGTATTTCAGCGAGTTTTTACGCTCGTCAAGAATTTACATTCATAAAGTAGATGTGTTCAACGAAAAATTCGAAAGACAGATATTTACTTACGATCGGATTTACCATTTGAGTCGAATGGTTTGGCTCTAATGGTGGTTGAATCTGCGTCTAAAGACTGGGCGTACAAATGAACACAGCGGGAAAGCTTTGCCATCCTCGTTTGTTGGAGAACAACATCACGAAAAGTTATCTTCAGTGGAATGAGTACGAGAATATGTGAAACATTCTTGGCTATTTATAAAGGCTGAAAAACTGTTGGGAAGAGTCTATTTCGGAGAAAGATCCTATTTAAAGGCTCTCGTGACCACAAGACAGACGCTACGTGTTGGTTTATTTCTCGGGAATGAACAACCATAGAAACAGTCAAAATAAAGTGTTGAACAGTTCTACCAACAGATGAGATAGTCATCAAAATTTTATTTTATAAAGGGGGAAGTGGACCCCTACATATAAGAGAGTCACAATACATGGAATTTTATTTCCCCTCTCCTTCGTTGGACTGACGAAGAGAGGCACCTAACTCACGCATGTTGTGAATCCCGGAGCGGCGCATCAGATTAAGAAACGCTTCGGCATCTCCTGGTCCTTCGTACGCAGTTGGAGGACCACCATCAATGCGACTAAAGACTGCAGGAGTTACTCCAAAACACTCTAAAAGGTTGCACGCTCGCTCGAAATCAAGCCTTGAGCCTGAAGCCTCTTCATTATTAATCTCCTTCTTGGGCGCCATGTCACTATAGAGATGAATGACGAGAGTGAAGAATTTCTCCTTATTTATACGGTTAAATCAGCTCTTCATATTCCTCATTGGAAACAATTCCTCTAGTTTTCTAATTCTAGTGTAACCAAAAATTTTCCTTTACTATGAATAAAATAGAATTCTCCTTCTTCTCCAATTAGTTTTCTTCCATTAACCCTAGCTTTCCAGTTCCTTCGGTTGTCATCATGTCAAATGAAGCTCAATCACCCCCAATCCCTGGAGTTCTCGGAAGAGGATCCTATCAATTTCAGTTTGCATATGAAGTTTTTCTTTTTTGCTTCTTTTGGGACTTGAAACTTGTCCAAAACATGGTTGGAATTGATTTGATAAAAAAGATTATATTGAATCAAAGCAACGAAGAGATCTAAAAACCTTGTTTTCCAGATCCAAAATCTTTTTCCCACCAAAACCTTATTTTGAAATCTAATTTATATCAGAACACTAAAAAAATAGTAAAGATCCTCATTAGAAAACACATGAGCAAGTGTATATGAGAATTTGAAATAATTTTTAGGGTTTTTTTTCCATCTAAGAGGATTTAACACTTCGATTATTTTTCGAATTTAAAATTAATAAGGGCATACAATACCTTAGATCCCTGTAGGAGCGTAAAAAGTGCTTCAAAGCAAGAGTCATCTCATTCATAAATCATTGGTTTTCTACACCAAGCAAGAGCGGATAATCTCTTTTACGCCTAAGCAGGCTGATCATTTTACGTTTGGGTCCACACCGATGGTTTTACACCAAGGACAGAGCAGCCTCTTTTACGCTGGACAAAGCTGTCAAATCTCTCATTTAATGCAAACTCTGACATGAAGATATTAATGATGGCATTTATCACAGAATTCAATGTGATTTGTCTTATACAAAGACCATTGTTGTCGTTTACGGGGGATCGAGCTACTTTACGCTCACTATATGGTTTTTTTTACGCACGGAGTTCTACATGAGTTTTTACGCTCATAAAACAATGTGTGCGTAAAGTCTATTTGAGCCATTTTTACGTTCAAGGTTATTCAATAACCACTTTACGCTGAAAACCTATGACAGAGCTATTTTACGCTCATCTTACTGCTTTACGCCCAGAGGATGTTGGAGCTATTTTTACGCCCTATTTTTTCTGGCCAGTATGGAACGTGGTTTGCCTACATGGCCTTCATGCCATATATTTTGAAGAACGTGTGTACATGCATCCTATTCTCACTGAAATGATGGGACGCGTGTCAACGTATGCAAAGGATGACTCTGATCATGGGTGGCAGTTGTTAGCGTAAAGACAGATTTTGGTGTCTTTTTACGCACAGAAGCCCCAGTCTATAAATAGACTCATTTTTCTCAAAGAGACGGACAGAGAGAGAACAGGAGAGAATACAGAGATCAGGACTTCGAGATTTTGATCCTCCAGAGCATTGTTCTTCAACTTTTCTTTCAGAACAGAGTGAAGCAAAGCAGGAAAGCATTCGGCCTCGCCATCAATGCCCAAGTGCGTCGATACCTTTCTGGTGACTTAGTTCTTCCAAGTTGTTCTACTTCAAGCAGTGATCTTCATCATCATCATATGGTCCAAGGAACAAAGTGATCATTTACGAATCAGACTTCCATAGCAATACTTTCCCAGAATCAAATTTGTACTTCTTGTACTTTTTCTCGTTTTATTTTCAAAATCCAACCTTTTGTTTGGCAATTTTGTTAAGTGAAACAATCCCGACGGCCGAGATCCTGATGAAGACGGAGAAACCAGTCGACACTTCTGACCCAACACTTCAGACCCGACAGTCGACGGTCGTTGAAGCTGACACTTCAGATCCGACGGCCGGGATCCTGATGAAGCCACTATCTCAATGGAGAGATTTTTGATCCCGATGGCCGAAACTAGCGGCCCTAGAATGGAGAAAAGGGGACGACGAGACTCGAGATCCCGCCGGTCGAGGATGCAGGGTTTTGTCGCGCGTTGTTCTTCAGTTCCCGCCAAGGATGGAGAGAAGGATCGGGAAAAAAAGAGATGGCTATGCCCTATGCGTGCCAATTCTCAAAATAGAACTGACGTTTCCTTCTTATCACGTGGGTTTACGTGAGTTGAACTTTTAATCTTGGGAAGGGATTTAGAACGCTTGTTATGTGTTTCAGAATAAATATTTATTATTAGAATGGAAAGAAAAAAAATTGGAACATTTTTTTATTCTGGCACGCTAGTTTTCCGTTCCAAAACCTAGGCACGCTAAATTGGCGTTACAGATTGAAATATGCCTAGTGTTCCAAATTAGCTATTTTGGTGTAGTGCACCAATTACAAGTCATACTAGACTACCAACACACAATCATTGGTGTATTCATACCATACATATAGGCCTTATGCCCTATAGTCCACATCACACATATTTCATACATTATATATCTATCTATATACTAGATTAATATAGGCAACTTATTTATCACATATAGGCCATAGCATATATTATATATAGAGAGATAGACATGTGTGTGTTTAAAACTTAATTGTGTGTGTGTGTGAGCTCAAGTGCCAATGTGTTATAGCTAACATGGTAGCAGGAAAAATAGTAGGTAGGGTGTGTGTATATGTATCACAGGTTTCAGTTTAGATGAAAAGTGTATGTGGTTAAATGTGAACTATTCATGATAACAAAACAGTTTAAATATAATAATTCTAAGAAAATCCTTAACAGTGAGCTAGGCTATTGTGGTATCATAAACATATCTAAAACATGGGTTCAACCTATCCTTATGCCTCACTTTCTATATGATGGTCATTAGATACCAAGCCAACTCCAAAAACAATTAATATCATAATATACATATGTATTCAAATCGAGATCGAATCCCAATACCAATTGTGAAAGGAAAACAGTAAAACAGGGTACTGAACATACATGTGTGTATGGGGCTGCACATGTAGGGACTGTTCCCAGGTTTCAGAACAAGGCAGGGGGTTCCAGGTTCATGTTCACAACAGTGTGTGTGTGTATCAGAGTGTGTGGAGGGGTGCATAAGGGGTTCAGTTACATGCCAATGTGTGTGTCATTCTCAGCTTGACAGGGAACAATGTGTTCATAGGTTCCTAGGTGTTCCAGATTAGCTAACAGGATCTAATTTACAGAGAATGTGATAGGGTGTGGTGTGTATATGAGTGTCAATAGAGTTAAAGTGTGTGGCATGTATCCCTGTGTGTGTGTACATGATAAGGTGGCATGGTGTCAAGTGAGGGTGAGTGTCAAGTGAATGTGGCATGGTGTGTAAACATTTGTGTGTACTGTCAATGACAGTTTAGGAGATAGGGTGTCATTGTGTGTTCAGAATTTACTGATGTGTAACTCAGGTTTCTCACTCTAACAGTGAACAGTGTGTTTGTGTGTTTATGAAATAGGAAGGCAGTACAAAATTCTCAGATTTTCAAGTCAATGATAGTTAACATACATTGGTATTTTCAGGATTAATAGACAATTACCTATATCCATTCAGATTTGTATACCTATAACAACCAATTGGAAACAAGACTCAACCCAAATTGAAATCAAATCAAGAACCCAATCTCAGTTATTGAATTAAACAAATCTCAGTTATTATAATGTAAAATGTGTGGTATATGAATTCATCCTCAGATTTTAAAAATAAAAACCAATCAGTGCATATGCATCAGTTGGCAGTGCAAATAGCACCAGTCCAATATTCAAAACCACATTCGAAAACCAAAAACCTAGGACCAGTCAAAAATCAACATTTCAGTGATCCGTCACACATGTGTATGATCTAACA
Source organism: Iris pallida (assembly GCA_029216955.1). NCBI lineage: Eukaryota > Viridiplantae > Streptophyta > Magnoliopsida > Asparagales > Iridaceae > Iris > Iris pallida. The sequence goes on along the minus strand of JANAVB010000599.1, from coordinate 4,812,696 downwards.
TGTCAAATTAACATTGAGAATTCAGTTTAGGAATCAATTATTTCCAGAATTAGAAAACAAGGACTGTATCAGTGATTCCCATTCAACCCAAAATCAATAAATTCAAATCGAAAGTTCCAAAACAGGTGTACACAAGTGTTCCTCACATCAATACGTGTCATGGGGGGTCCATTCATGTCCAGAAAATTGGACACGAAGTTTCCAAACATAACACAACACAGACACATGAACTGTGCACTGACAGTATTGTGCACACGTGCACATCACTCGTGGACACGACACAGTGCACCACGTGTCACGTGCACATGTCTGTGTGTTCGCCTAGGGTAGGTCTAGGTGTCTAGCACCCTGAATCATGTCTGGATGGTGTCGTGTCGCGTGTGTGAGTGCGTGTCAGAAGGCGAATTTCTGTGCGGGTACAACAGTGTAAAACCAGTGCGGGTCGAATAACTCTTTCGATACTCGACCATCTCTCCCCAAACTTTGGGGACACACTGACAGTCGTGGCCTCCATCCTCTTACCAAAAATCGCGTGTCGAAGTGTCGTATCCAGGGAGAAATAGACACGGGGTAGCAGGGCACGTGCACAGGGCTGTGCGGGTGTGTGCGTGTCCAATTTCTGACACGAATACGACACGGAATCCATATCAGTCTTCACAAAATATATTATACACACATAGATCTATAATCCCATGTAATTAGATTTTCAAAAATCAAAAATAAAATCCTTTGTGACATTTCATCAAACACATGCACACATATCATGATACGTGTCCGATACGGACACCAAACGGACACGAATCGACATAAATCCAATACCTACGGCTAGGGGACACCTAGGGCTTCCTATCCATGCAAAGAAAACGAAATTTGGTGGAGGGAATAGGAATTTACCTATATGTGCAATTTGTATGGAAAAGCTTCAAAAGGGGGTAGTTTTTCTTGATGGCCAAGTGCTCCAAATTGGTCCCAAACTGAAATGGCTCTCCACCAACAGCCCATAAACACCAATTAGAACCCAATGCAAAAGACTAGGATGAAGAAAGGAGCTTAAATGAATAAAATGGAAAATTTGAAGAAAGGAACAAACCTTGGTTTTTGCCAAATAGAAAATAATATAAAAGAGGCAAGAACATTCAAGGAGGAGATTATTTATAGGGAGGGGAAGCCCTATGGCTGGTCCTAATGAGTGAAAATTAGGGTTAGGGTTACAAGTCATGGGCCATGGGCCAAGTCACATGAGAAATGGGCTCTCTACCTTAGCCTTAAGTCCAATATTAAAATCCTTCCTAATTTCTCAAGAGCTAAATCACTCAAGTCAAAACCAAGTCGACTTAAGTTAGATTAGGGTCTCACCATGCTAATTAAGTCACCTTAACTAGAGTCAACATCTAGGTCAGTCTCCTATGTCACAACTAGCAAAAGTCAAAATCAACAACCGTCAATCCAACAATAAATCAATAATTCTAAAAAAATCAAAATAACCAAATTAACCCTAGACTAAAAATGATAATTGAAATACTCTAATCACATGGCTAGGCTCTAGGGCAGACAGTCTCTACGGTTTCACTAGCAAACACCAAAATCACAAGTCATGATATTTAAATAGTTTTAAAATGACTAAAAATCACCAAAAATCATATTATTAATTAAATTTCATAATTAAATAAATTAAACACAAAATTTCAAAATTACTCTCATTTTAGAAACTGGGTGTTACACTTTCTTCCTTTGGAAGCAGTTGATGGCCGTATGGTTGGTTCTACCAGACACAAAATAAAATCTTCTCTGATCCTGAGTCTGACTGAAATTTCTAGGTTTTTGAGATTGCCGGTGGTGAAGGTTTTGGTAATGAAGGTTTTTGTGATGTGGTTGAAAACTCTGTTTCTTTTTGAAGAAGTTTTTCTTGGGTTTGAGATGATGGTTAGACTTGGGTTTATCATGGCTTTCTACAAGGTTTACCCTAGTTTTGGAATCAGACTTATCTTTGGATTTTAACCTAAACTCTTCTTCTATTCTAAGTCTCTTTAGAACTTGAGCATAGGTAAGAGTTCCTTGTAAATATGTAAGATTATTGGTAGTGTCAGACCAAGAATGAGAGAGTTTGTCTATCAAGCATCCTATTTTATGCTAAGTAGAGTAGATTGTACCTTTAGCTTGAACATGTGTAACGCCCCAGAGCCAGAATACTGGAGAGCGGGGGCGTACATAGCCAGCTACGTATATTGAAGTGCAATCTACCTCGCTATACGGTCACGGCTGTCTAGATACATGAGGGTTTAACTACAAGCCATCAGTCTCCTAAGCTCATGATTAAACCTATTGTCTCAATCTCAAGCAAGCTATAATAGTTACAAGATGTCAGAGCACCAAATACACAATAGTAAGGCATCCCATACATTACATATTTGGATGATCATGAAGCTAGTCGTACAAAATATCAAGATTAGCAAGAGTTTTAGTCATACATGATCAGTCCTAGGATTTGTCAATCATGTTACAGCCCGTAGGCAGACAGTAAGTAAAGTGCTATCGAGCTAAACATGTGCTCGTCGGCTAAACACCTCAAAAGAATATTTTTACAATAAAGTGGGAGAACAAAAGAAAACCCACTCGTTGCCTTGGTTATGCCTGGTGGTCACCATCTGGCTGGAAGATAGGAAGATCCTCAGGAGCTGCTCCGGTATCTGGCCATACAAAACCAGCTGGGTCAGATCCCAGAAAGAGCAAGTCCCACAAAGGAGGCTTCACTTAGGAACTAAAACTAGCATATAATAAGAGAATATTAAAGATAATTATAAAAGAATCTGATAATAACGGGGCAACAATAGTGAATTGAGTACGAGAAAACCATTCAAGTAGCCATGTCGCAACCCTTAAACTAAACAAGGACCGGGATTGCAATCCTTCACCTGAATAGAAACCCGTCTCGAATACTGATGGTAAAGTGAAACATGACGAGCTTGACGTAGGGTGCAATAAGACAATAAAAAAAGAGAGGACACAGAACTGCTCTGGAATCCAGGTTACAACCCTTAAATCAAACAAGGATCGAGATTGTAACCCTTCGCCTGAACAGAACTTGGCCCCCGATCATTATTGTTAAGGTAAGCATAAATAATCATGATGATATATGATAAGATAACCATGGGACTATTCAGATAACCAAGTTACAACCCTTAAACCAAATAAAGACCGGGGTTGTAACCCTTCATCTGAACAGAACTTGGTTTCTCATCATTTATCAATAAGTAAGGCACAAGAAATCAGTCCATGCTACAATCTTTCACATGATTAGGACAAGACCAGGCTGGACTAGACTCCATCCAATCAATTACGGCCACGCAATGAGTACGGCTTGATACTTTAACTAACTAGGGTTATCACAGGCCTAGTTACTAGCAAGATGTAATGAGATTATTCTAACAGCCACAAGCCCTGCAGACCATCTAGGTTATCCAGACGTGATTGGGGAATTGAATTCATGTGGGTACATCGTCCGAGAAACTTATGTACCCTCTAGTAGCTTGGTGGGTGCAATACATGACAGTGTACTGAAAATATGTCCTACTCGACGGTAGGCTACAAATCCCATAATGGGGCGCCCAGATAACGGAATTGCCTGTAGCTGGGAAATCTCTTCATGACTATTGGATTTTTTAGTTATTAGCCTTAGTTAATTTCAGTAGGTACCCCCGACCGTGGTATTTAAGGATCCCTATCCTAGACATGATGTAAGACAGTACTGGTTCATTGTACAAACACAATCATCCACGGTGTCCAGGTCATTCATTATAGTCATATCATGCAAGCCGTCGCAACAGTCTTTCAATAGTTCCTATCATGCTTGCTTTTCGTATCATGTCATGTCATGTCACGTTACTGCACACCGTGCCATGCACCATTAATAATCCGGTCATATCACTCCATCCGTGCTTGTCAAGAAAGTGTAAGGTATAGAAAGACAATCGGGTATACAAAGGGCTCAAGGCTCTACGCAAGTGAGCCTCTACACTAGGCCAAGGGCCTTAAGCGTAAAGTGGCTCTACACTAGCAAGAACAAGGTGAGATAGCTCTACGCGAGCAAGGGTGCATGCGGGTGGGGTTTTACGCGAGCCAGTGTTTTACGCTAGCAAGCCGTAGGCAAGCGAAGCTCTACGCGAGTGAAACACTCGAGCAAGATTCTACGCGAGTGAAACACTCGAGCATGACTCTACGCACGCGAGAGTCTGCTCGAGCCAGGGTTTTATGCGAGCACGATTTTACGCGATCGGGAGGGCCCCGAGCGTAAAATAGGAATGAGCTCGTCGTAGAACGGAGTACGCTGGCACGCAAATGCGTATGCGTAAAAGGCTGCATGATTACGCTGTCACGTAAGACGGGGGTGTAAAGGGCTAAATCACTATGCTAACACGTTAGAACGTGTGCATAAAAGCTCCGTCTTCTCTACCAGGCCAAGACAAGCATGCGTAAAAGCTCCAGAACTCAAGCAAGCTCCATTTCGGTCAAGACTTGATAAAATCTAGCCATTCAAGAGCCCAACTTGCGTAAAATCGAAATCCCTACTGCATGGAACTCTTTATTTTAGAAACAACCAAGTTTTAGAGGATCAAAACCATGAAGATTCAAAATGCTAAAACTTAGATCTACATAAAATGAGCCAGGGAATTCGAAAATACTAAATACTAAAGTGACTTAGAATCTCATGAGGAAGACAATAGAACAACAAAATATGAGTTCCTCCATGAAGTAAGTTGCACTTGGCTAAGCCTCTCTCTCTCTGGTAGGTGGAGAGTAATGGTGAGGAAGAAAAAGAAATAATGAAGAAGTAAATGAGAAGAGAGAGTGGACGACTAATAAAGGAAGAGAGTGGTAGGTGGGGTTGGTCCCTATGCAAAACCGAACCAAGCAAAGAAATGCCAAAATAAACCATACAATGAGACATGCCATGAATCAAGATACGTACACGTATACCAAAATACGTAATACGAACTACGATCGTTACAATATGTCTAAGCTGTTCTTAGAATTCATGAATTTGGTCATTGATAGGTTTATTATCTACCATGACATATCTGTTGAATGTGGAGGAATTAAATCTTTCAATTCCAGCATCAACATAACCATATTCATCTTCCAAAGCAACCCAGAGTTCTTTAGCACTTTTATATTCAAAAAAAATATCATAGAGATACTCTGACAAAGCGCTTAAGATTCTATGAAAATAGTGGTAGTCTATTTCCTTAGGGGTCTTAGGTTTGGAGGAAGATAATGACCAGGTTACCCCTATGTCAGACTCAGTATCGTCAGAATTATTTATGATGGGTGTGGATCCATCAGTACCAGAAATTAGACCTAAAGTGGTTAGCCAAAATTTTATTTGGCTCTGCTACCTTTTGAAGTATGTGCCATTGAATTTTGAAGGTTTGGCAGTAAAGGTCTCTTCCTTGACAGTCATGATCTCTAAAGTCTGCATAAATTTATATTTACTCAATAAGAAATTTTTTTTTAAGTTAAAGAATAACATTTTAGATGATCTTAGTAATTCACATTTAAAATTTTATTTTTCAAGTTTTGATCAGGGTGGGTTAGCTGTAGGGGCCGGATCCCAGGAAGCGGAGGTCCACTAGGGACACTTAAGTACCGGTCGCTTAGACGATTTACGTCTTATTGACAGAAGGGCCCTTTCGGCTTGTACCCAAACAAGTCTCTACTTTAGAACTTTAAAATTAAAGGAATTTACCAAATCAATAAACTGTTTATTTTTGAATATTGAGTAAAGGAAACTAGCTAGGATTGACAAAATGTATTAATACAATCTTGTTTTAAGGGAAGTGTCAATTCCTAGAGATGGTCTTGTGAAACAACACTTGTTTTATAGCTAATGAATAAAAAAGTTGCTAAGAAGAATTGTGGTAAGCAAATTATTAAGTATGAATAATAATTGCTGATAAAGTTTAATCCTAGACAAAATTTGAGACTATATGCAGATATAGCAAACTTGTAGAAAAGTTGGACAAACTTGTAGTAAAGTTGGACCGTTGGCAAAGTTGTTAACAAATTATAATAGTAAATGTATGTATGTTAACAATAGCAAGTTATTTTGTCCAAAATATATTGTTAACAGCTTGGACAAGAAGTGAATAAATTTAATAGACTAGACTTTTATAAATGCAATTGATAAGAAAATTGTACAAGCAAGAATTATTGTTTAGACAATAAAAAATCAACTCTTAGATTGTTAGAAATTAGTCCATTTTCTTCCTTTGGAAATCTGCAACCAAATAAAATAAAGTAAATGTTACCGACCTCCGGGGAAGTGCGCACGAAATACTGCCCTAAGAGTTGATTCGGGTCAATGTGCAGACTTGTTCCGAATGCTCCTAGTGGTGAAACCCCTGCTCAACCAGTATCTTCTCGTTGCACACAACTCGAAAAGAGTGACCCGAACTTAGCGTTGCCCAGAAAACAACAAGAAACTTACGAAGATTGATTGCTTTGGAATTAAAAGAGAGTATGAGAGGGAGAGAATGTAGTGGAGTTTTCACTTGAAAGAAGTTCTCTTATATAGCAGAAGTGTATGCTAAAAATAGACAAAAGAGAATGTTTCTCCCCAACGTTATCCAAAGTATAGGATCTTGGAGATTTGACTTGGTTTTTTCTATATACCAAGTCCAACACATTATCTTGATTATATTATTCAAAGGAGGATTCCACCGGCTAACTCATGCGTTGAGGTTGCACATGATTTGAAGTGTGTTAGGACAACTGTCAATGGCTGGTGTGCTGTCGCAGGCACCCAAAAATAAAACTTTTACTCTTAAAATTATATGTAGTAGAGAGAGTAAGGATCGATCCCATGGAGAGTAATTAGTATAAATTTTATGCTATGTGAACAAGGAAGGGAGAAGAGAGAGAGTTTTGAAAAGAAAATTTAAGAAGAGCTAAAGCAATTAAAGTATTAAAATCAATCAAGGAACAAATATTGGTCTAAGTGAACATTCACCATTGGGATCTTAAAATTGATCATCGATGTGAGCATAAATTAAAGTATACTTTGAATATTTACCGTTGAAAGTTTCTTCCTATCTCTCTCAGGTTTAGTTAATTAGATACAAGCGACCTAATTAAGTTTAGTTACTGAATAATCTAAGACAAGCGCTAAAGATTTAATTTAGCAATTTCTAAAAGAACGAAGAGATCGGTAAAGCAAAACAACACAAGCACAAGTGAATGCATTTAATTTTGTCAAAAGTATTTCTCCTAAGATCTAATAAAACAAAGCAGTTTATTAAATCTTGGTTGCTTCACAAATTAGAAATATCAAACAATTACTGATTTAATATCTAATTTAGCGGTAGATCGAAATGAATAATAAACTAGTAGGCCTTCTAGTAATTAAACAAAACAATCATAAAAGTTGGCATATAAAAACATTCAATATTCAAAGTATAAATCAAACATATAAAAATAATTTAGATCTCAAAAGTTTATTGATTTCAAGGCTTCCGTACACTTCGACCAACAAGACTTTTAGCCGCACATGTTCATCAAAACTCCAAAAGAAAAGTTGGAGAAGAAGAAGAAGAGTTGTGTTGTGTTTCCTTCTTATGATTTCTACCGCTTTTATACACCCTAAATTAGTTGTTTCAAGCCCACAATATCTCTCCACATATCCTCAATAAGTTACAACTTCTCAAACCAAAAAAACTAAGTCATAGAACAAGTATAAAAATAGTTATTTTGATTCCTATTTTTTTCACAACATCTTTGGCCAAACTTTAAGCCTGATTTCGTCCATGATGCAACCTGAATCTCAGAAAACTTAAAATAGGAAAGTTGTAGCCCTTTGCCTTAGCTTTCCAAATCTTTTTGAATCACCTTAATTGCTTTTCGGAGGTGAAAGTTATGCCCATTTTGATAAAATGTGTCAAAACGGTCCAAAATTATAATTTAGCTCCATTTTGTACTTAGTGTCTCCAATTGCATCCTAAAGAAAAATATAAATATAATGAGTACCTTTAATCATAAAATAAGCATAAAATGATAGACATTAAGGGATAGAATATAATATTTTATGTTCTCATCAATGGCCAAAGAGGACGATTGATGTATAGCAAGCGCCTGGTTTTAAGATAGCCTTAGGTTTTGGATGTTCCTTGTTAACGATACAAGAACATCGTACCTTCTAGATAGCCCACAAAATGGTTGATCCCAGCTTGACAATGTCTTCCAATTAAACTGCTATATCCTTTAGCCAAGATTCTATAAGGCTAATCACACTCCGATGATCATCTGATCTAAGCCCTATTGCACTTTGTCACTACCATTTTTCAAAATAAGGATAAATTTATCATTTATAAATTTCTATATTGTGAATATTTATTTAGGAATATTGTATTTTTAGGGATTATTTAGTCGGATTATAGACTCGTCTAGTTTTGACTTGTGTTAGTGGCCCAGTTAGCTTAGACACTAGCCGGAATCCAAGGATTAGCAAGACATGGCCCACAAACCAACTCATTAGACTAGTTCAATGAGACTAATCTCTTATGACCAATTAGTTAATTTTGGTTTAGGTTGATGTCCAAATTGACTCTAAATCATTGCATTTATTTAATAAACCAAAGGGGCAACCATTAGGGGCTAATTAGGCATTTCATTAACACCCTAACCTAAACTGCATGGCCGGCCACATGAGGAGCATCCCCTTCATTTTCATTTGATCATTCTAGCCTCCATTTACCCCAAATTTAGGGTTCTTCTCAAGTAGAGAGCTCCCACCATTGATTTCTCTCCCAAATTTACTCTTTCCTTCACCATTCCTCTCAATCCCTCAAGACGAAGGTGTCTACAAGGAGTGTGGAGCTAGGAGCATGGAGGATAGTCCATTTACAAAGGATTTTCATGTCGGATTCATGTACATTGGATTGTTTATTGGAAAACAACTCCCAATAGGTATAACTCTCTCTAATATCACTATTTCAATCCATATTTTGATTTTGAACCCATAGGAACCCACCCATATTTAGGGATCACCCTAGGAGTGGTTTAGAGGCTCTATTGAGTCCTCATTTGAAAGTTTAGATAGGTTTTGTGCCACCCTTGAAAGAAATCCGAGGGTGACACACCAAGTATTTGTAGAATTGACCAATAGGCTAATTAGAGCTTTAATTTCAGTTTTGAATATGTATTAGGATAGGTTATCTATTAGCTAGGCTCTCTAATTGATTTCCATATGATTTCTTATATATATATGTATGTATTTTGAGCCACATGTCACATATAGGTAACTATATATAATGTATGATATATGTATATATTGTGTGTATGTGTGAGGGGTGCATTGAGTTCACTGTGTATATACATATGTATATATGTTAGGGAGTGGGGGTTCCTACTCCTTGAATGTTTAGGAATGATGGACAAGAGATACTTGGCCATCTCAATTGTGTTTTGTGTGTGTACAGGATATTTGGGATTGGATTTGGTAGTATGTGTGAAGTGTTTGTGTTGGATCTATGTGTGTGTTCACTGTGTTTTGCAGTGGTAGGGTTTGTGTGTGTGTGGTACAGTGAGTAAGAGAGAGGAGAGGATTTGGATCGAACAGAGCAGAGTTGGTCCTTGGCTCTATATCAGAGATGGGCCACTGTTTCAGAATATTGCAGTGTAAAGATAAGAGAAGGGGATTCAATAGGCTAAGTGTGTGTGTGTGTGTGTGTGTGTTAACATCTTTTTTGGGGAAAACTTTGAGTTCACTAAAAAGTAAACTGTTTTGGCATGTTCAGAGTTTGTAGGGGGGTGGGGCTTTCTGTCTTGGCACTGGGTTGGATTGCCTTGCTTTGGCTAGTAGCAAGCAAGGGAGTGCAGTAGCAGCTGCAGCAGCATGTAGCAGCTGCAGCAGCAGCATGTAGCAGCTGAAGTGGCAGTTACAGAGGTATTAGTGGCAATGGGCTTTGGGTTGGCCAAAGCTATGAGGTTTGGGTAGTAGAGGATGGTGTCATGGGAAGATATCCTTAGAGTTGGAGAGATGTGTTCAGAGTGTATAGTGAGGTTGAGTTAGAGTTTTTAATGGTGTTGGTCTCTAGCGTATCTTAGAGTATCACTAGAGTTAGTATCCTAGCATGGACAGGTATGCATCAGTGGATTGGTAAAGTACCAGATGCGGTATTAGGAGTTTGTGAGATAGTAGAGGTCAGATAGGATATTACCTATATATGTTTTGATTTGGGTATTACCTATTAACTAAGGTATGGATATTATCTATACTAGCTAAAGGATAGTAGATTAGCTATTAGCCTAAGGAATTAGCTATCTATAGTTTAGGACATGTTAATATCTAGAATCTAGGTAACGAGAATTTACCTAGATAGCCTAAGGTATAGGGTATTCCACTATAGAGTCTAGAATAGATGTTATATATAGGTAATATACATGTATAAGGTAAAAAGGGTAATGTTGGGTATATGGATACTAGATGGAGGTATCTTGGTAGAAAATGACTAGATATAGGATACTTGACCTACTTTGACCTTGGTTGACCAATATTGACTATTTTGACTAGAAGTGAATGTTGACTCAACATCTGACCTAGATTTGACTTGGAGTTGACCATAGTTGACCAGTTGACCAAAAGTCAACTGTAGGTCAACTCTTGACCTGGTTTGACCTAGATTGCATATCACGCACTAGAAAATCATGCCTAACACTGTTAAAACTCTATATAACACATGTATATCTCATCTTTAGGTTTGTGACTCCACTCTGAGCCTCGATTCATATTGACAGCTCAGGACCGCAGACGAGTATATTCTCCGATAGTTTTTATTACTTTGATATCTACTATATCCGATTCAGTTGTAGTATTTTACTTGATTTTCGACATGAGGATACACGGACTAGTATACGTTGGATCCTGTCGTGAGATATTATTCCTGGATTACCTGGTATATGGGTACATTGTTCGATCTTGTTTCCTGTACATGTATAGGCACCGATTTGGGAGTGGACTGGCCCCCAGCTCTTTGAATTCTGTGTCATGACGTGTCATGGTTGGATCCATTATACTATTCGGAGATGGGAAGTTATTAGAGGTTATGTGATCAATATCCCCTCTTGTTACTACTTGTGCATAGCTCCACCCTCACCACACGTAGGGTGTAGCCTGACCTGATACTTTTTATGCATAGCTTTCCATTTTGGCCGGCCTGATCATATATACTACTTATACATAGTCGGTCAAATGGAACAGCCTGATCTAGACCCAAGTCGATCATATAACGCTCTAATATCTCAAAGCACTATTTATATTTACATTGTACATCAGATATTCTTCTACTGCTTTACATTCCAGTATGTCACACCCTGACATGATTTCAGTTCACTTGTACTGTTTTACTTCCAATCTTGATATTTTATCTTGTATTCCATTATAATTGTCTCTTATAGTATTTGTCAATTATATGGAACTGTTGTTGGCATTTGTACTTGCTCATATCCTGACAGGATAATTCTACATTGTTTTGCAGAGGACTTAGACGCATATTGCTCGACCTTCTACAGGTTTGGCGTAGATGGAGACTTCGACCAGGATCTTTCTGTGGAGCCGGTGCTCGTAGAGGATGCACTGCCTGTAATGACCTAAATTAGTTAGGTTTGGCTGGATTGTATTCCAGCTTGATACTTTTGGACTTATAGTATTTATTTGGAATTTTGTGTTGTCTTAAATTTGGAACATCTTTTTGTGACCTGTATTTATTTTAATCTATCTATTTCCATCTTATCTCTATCATATTCGTGCTTATCTTCCTTAGATTTCATGTGATTGAGTTGTGATTATATTCCTCCGTACGGAGATGACAGGTTATATTATATTGTGTCTAGTTGTTATATGTTCTAGTTGACCTATACAGCGTTCAACCGTCGACTCTACGACATAGGCTGGACGTACCTATGTTCTCGTGCCCCTAAATAGGGTACGGGTCGTGACAGACTTATGAACCATACTTGTCTTAATATTTGGCAATGCATGAAGAGATGATTTGCATTCTCCTCTTGATGTACACAGAAGGGGGTAATAAGGATCTACTTGTGCAACTCTTCTGAGGATAGCATTCCGTATAGGCTAGCATCATTGAGAAGACGCCATAAGAACATCTTGACTATTGGAGAGATACTATTCAGTTTCCAAAGGCTCTTCCAAGTTTGTCTCCTTCTAGACCTGCTTGAGGAATCAGGGCCTTCAAGTCTTATAGCTTCATATAAGGACCTGGAAGAAACTTTTCCATTTTTGGTATACGTCCATATCAGTTGACCATATCATTGAACTGCCAAGTGACTTACAATGCTTAATTCGGCCGAAGATGATAATCCAAGAAGAAGAGCTCTTTAAAAAAAGAGAGAGAATATTTATAGCAAATAGTGCCAATGTCGAAAGTGCTTGTGGTAGTAGATAAAGCTATGATCCACCCATTTCTTTCCACCATCGAATGAGACAAATCAAAATTTGGGGTTTGCTCGACTAAATCAGTTTTGAAAGTCATCGTGATATCCGGGTAACTACTCTGGCTGAATATTTGATTATGATAGTTCATTACATATTTGTTCAGATTTATCTTGTTTTGCTTTTTTTAAGAAGAAAATTGTTACTAATAATTTAGATGATTACTCGATTTGTGAGGTTGTTGGTGAAGGACAATAGATATAATTAAGATACATGATGACATGGTATGCATGTTTGGTAGGGGTCTGTACGAAAGATGCACAATTTGAGTTGCACTCCCATATTATTTACCCATATTCAAGGTGCACCATACTCAATTACTATAATGTAAGACATTTTCACTTTTGACGAAAATCATCCTTCACTGACAGTCAACCTATTTGACCAATTTTTTGACTGAAATACTCCTTGTCTTCTTTCTTTTACTATGTTCTGTCCCCGCGCCCAACCCTCGTCCCCCGTCGTACCCAACCCTCGGGGAGGAGGAGAGAGGGATAAGGTATTCTAGTGAGGAGCGGGGGAGAGAGAGAGAGCAGAGAGGGAGAGAGTGGATGAGTGAATGAGTGAGGGAGAGAGTGTGAGATATAGAGAGGGAGTGCGAAATGAGAGAGTGGGGAGGGGCTGCTTCCTGGGAAGAAGAAGAAGAAGAAGAAGCAACAGTAGGTAGCGGCGGCAATAACGGCTCGCGGTAGCAGCAGCAGTGACGGGTTGCAATGACGGCATCTGCGTCCCCTCAGCGCGCGACATAGAGGGGACACACAGGAAGGAAGAAGAAGAAGAAGGGTATTTTTGTCATAAAATATTAGTCAAAGGAGTTGACCGTCGCTTATAGACGGTTTCCGTCAAAAGGGGGTGTACCTTATATTATGGTAATTGGGTGGGATGCACCTTGAATATGGATAAGTAATGTGGGGTGTAACTCAAATTTTCTCAAATATGATATTGTTGGACACATTAGACTCTGTAGGCTGTGATTTTTCAGAGAATGTAGGCTATGATTTTCAGAGAATGTGGAATTTTAAAGGTAACACGTGGTTGCACTATGCGCATGAAGAAAAATAAGTGTGATAATATTTATCGGTTGGTGGCAGACCTTTTCAAGGTGGTGCTCCTATGATTTCTTTAGTGATATGTTGGATTGTGGAATGATTCGTTTGCAGTGGGTCAACCTTCAGTGGCTCGAGAAAATTGAGTTAGATTTATTGATCTGGGTACGACGACGATTATTTTGGAATGCTTTAGCATGAGCAATGTTGTAGAGATGAATCACAAATTTGAGGTTGTCTCGAATTCAGAGTCAACTTGTGACTAGGCAACTGAAGCCTAATTGGGGGGGGGGGGGGGGGGGGGGGGGTTGGTTTGTGAGATCAAAACTACTGTTTGAAAATTGTAGGAAGAGACTGCTAGATGTTTGTTGAGCTAGATGATGAACATGTCTAAGGTATTGATCGTTAGAATTTGACTCATATTTTGCAATCATAATAGTACAAAAATTGGAGTAAAGTCCTAGTCCTACCTAGTCAATGAGTTTCTATATATGAAAACTTATGTCATGTCTACCTAGAATTGGACTTCCCTGTATGTACACTTGATCAAATGCTATATAAAGAGGCCTAGGGTTCCTTGTGTGATAGATTATTTTCTCAAAAGAAAGGTGTTAGATACCGACCAATAAGTTGAGAGAAAGAAAAAGAGAAGAAATATAGCGATTTTGTAAAATATTGTAACCTTATTTAATAGCGATTTCTTTCTCCGAGTAATTTTTTTTACGGATTATAATTTTTTACTTAATTTGAATATGTTTTTGTTTTAAATTTTTTGATATCAAATTTTTTTTTTTTCATAAATCAATCACCATACTTGATAGTGCGAGTGTTACTACGTGGCGGCCGATGCTTACTAGAGAATAGTTTTTGACATTGGGTGCTTGTGGAGCAACCTCTATATAATTGAAGTGTTGAACCTTTGCCACTATTGATGCGGAATGCTGATATCATCATCTGGGGGCACGCATAGGCCTTATGGATAGGCCATGTTTGTTTTGTAGTATTTCAATACAATTATAAGATACTATATAAATTATGATGTGTGACATGTTCAAATTATTCTTTTCGGGCCAAATTCTTATGTATGTATCACTTACAGATATTGTTTCTTTTGTTTAGAATACTAATTATTTAACCAACAATATTAGAGGAGCTCAGGAGTTCTTATTTTTACACTAACTATTTTTATATTTTTGGTTTATAACACAAAATATTTATGCTTTTAAACAAAATATACTGATCATTCCTCCCTTCAAGCAAAAAATAAAAATAAAAAAAAGGGATAATTAGTGTATAGTTTTTTATTTTTATCTTAAAATAGTGATACTCATAGTAATAAATCAAAAAAGTAGGTATGATCAGTGTAAATGATTTAAAAGCAGGAGTACCCCCTATTATAAAAAATATATAAAAATAGTTGGTATAAATAATCCTAATTTTTAAAGACACGGGCACTAATGATTGTTGGATTATATACATCTTAGTTCTTAATTTTTTTTCCTTCAAAAACCTAAATAGAAAAAATCAAGGATCTAAATATAAAAATAATATCACGTGTTATAACTATGTTGTAAATCTCTATTTGAGTTTTTGTAGTCGGACTATTAATTAATGTTGTATATTTGTTTGGAAAAAATCAAGTTCTTCACTACTCCTATTTGATGTCATTTAAGACTGAATTTTTTTCATTCATTTGACAAACGGTACTTTATTTTATGGCTCTTTAAAGCTAAGTTTAATAGCTTCTTAATTCATGACCGTTTTCATCATTGATATTGCTTATTAATCTTTGCTTAAATCATCCAATGAATTCTATTAACACCACATTAAAACCTATTAAACCTATGGTTGAGGCTGCCTATATATTCTTCTTGAAGTAGTGTTGTTGGAGAAGAAAATGAGCAACAAACTTCTCCATCTATTCATCCTCCTTCCTTCTTTCCTTTCCAATTCAATCCTTTCCACTATGGACAAAACTAAGTTCTGGTCATTCTTTCAGAGTTGTGTGCAACAACGAAAAGCCGGGTAGCAAGAAAATTTTATCACTAGGAGAATTCGAGAGAAAGTCTGCATATAGACCTCTAATATTCTCTTAGGGCAATATTTCGTGCATGACTTCTCCGTAGACCGATAACTCTAATATTTTATTATTTTGTTTACAGAAATCAAGGTAAAATTTTCCAACAATTAACTGGTCGTGTTCTACTTTCTTTCCTTCTTTTGTCATGCTCTACTAATATGCCAATAATGAACGACTTATGTCCATGTTTGGCTTCTTTCCCAAATCCATAGGTTCATAAATGTACATGAACCTAGCCAAATCCAAAGGATCACGCATGGATCAATTCTAAGGATTATTCTTGACCAATTCTTCTTACTAATGATGCTTCCGTTGTAGGTGGATACTGGATTCTTAGCCAATTAAACATCGATTATTCTAACATCAATACTGGATTCTTATCCAGTTAAACATATCAAATATTCTATATCCTAGCAATAATGTATAATATCTTTCTTCTTCTTAGAAAAACAAAAATAGTTCATGGACGTCACAAAAGCCTGGCTTTTTATTATGTGACATTGGAAAGAGTTGGATCAAGGAACTAGTAGTATAATACTCTGCATTCACAAAAAAAATGTAACAATGTATCGAGTAATGCTAGGATTGCAATCAAATGTGTTATAATTCATTTACGTGACAATTGACAATTAGCTTCTCTATTTTTGTGTAGGATAGAAGAAAGAGAGGGAAGCCAATTGTCAACCGTCACGAAAGCGATCGTAAATAAATTGTTATCTATTTGATCATAAACTTAGGCCTCATTTGGTTTACGGAAAAGAAAGGAAATCAATTTTTTGGTGTTTCTTTTCAAATTACAATTTCTTTTAATTTTTTTTCCTAGTGTTTGGAAATGTTAAAAAATTGAAAAAAAAAAAAGAATACTTAAAGGTGGAAAAATAGAATTTTGATTGGATGGATAAAAAAAATTTCTTCCTAATTTTTTTTATATTATTTTTGATGTCAAATATAAGAAAGTAGTGACTTTTCTTTTCAAACTTGATAATTCTGCGAACCAAAACGAGACCTTAGCATTTTGTAATGGATATTTGTCATGTTGTGCTAGCCACTTGCTAGGGTGGGTTCAAAGTAAGTACTCATTTCAAGTGCTTAGTGCTCATGCACCTAATCTCCATCCATTGACATGTGGCAGGGTCTACAACCCCTCGTCCCAAATGATTAACACATGGTTTATCGGACCGTAGTGAGCTTGTAACTAAACTACCATAATATTCCTTTCAGAACTTATTAGTGGAATCCATCACAAGTACACTGTCTAATCACAATTAAAGAAAGCAAACATCAGTATGTTGTTTGCTTGTCGTCATAGACGGAACCTGGACTATCATCATCAGAAGGCAGCAGCCTACTACATTAAAGCATGATAATTGTTGGAACATTGGTTTGCAAACTTTAGAATAAGTTAATGTGGTCTTTGAAAAATCAATTTGAGTACTCAAGTCAAGCCAGACTGATGGACCATTCATGCATGCCTGCGCACAAAATCGGGTTCGGATAAAGATCAATGAAAGTGGTTTTTTTTTTCTGTGTCCAGACACCTAGAAGCATACTACGACACTTTTGCTAAAAAACACATCTGTTTAAGGCATCCGAAATCGAGTCCAACATTCGTATCAGTCGTTTTGACAAATAAATTTTGTTTTTTGAGTATTTCTGATATAAACCCCTTATAATCTAAGAATTTATGAAAAGTAATGCTCCATGACGTGGAAAATTAAATTTCATATGATTTTGACATTTAAAAAGTCGAATTATGATTTAAAATGAGTATTTTATAACCGAATTGAATTTTAAAAATTACGGAATCGGGCTGCGGTCATCAGAGCGGATTACCGCTGGCATACCGCCAGTATACTATTTTAGAGTGTTGAAACTTGTTGTCTTTGCGTGGTATACCGCCGATATACCGCAGTATACATCCGTTATACCGCTCTAGACACCCAAGTTTCTCTGTTTTGTTATTTTTTTAAAAATTGTTTTGATTCTATATGCTGATTTTGCATTCCCATATACTTGACTTGACACGGGTTCATGATCTTCATGACACCATAAAATTGTTGTGTGTTTAACAAATTGCATCATGACATTGAGCAATCAAGTGTGAGTATTGTCTAATATATCACATGTTGTGAATTGCGAGAACATTCATTGCTGATAACTCGCGAATAACCAGTACCCATTGCTCATCATTCTAGGACCATTCTCTAGTACTGTCCACGATTTAATAAGCGAGAATAAATCTTGTAGGATTAATTGACTAGTTAAATTTATATAGTACATTGGGAGGGAAAGATATTCATGCTACCGGAAACTCCATCGCTAAGGGTCCCATGAGACATGGACAACCCTAATTGGCATGGGCTCCATGGCCTACCATGTGTGTGTGCTGTGGTACTTCATGTTTTTTTTCTCATCTTATGTTTATGTCTCTTGCTTATGATATGTTTGTGTTACAAGCGCGTACTCGTACCCTTGACGATCCGGGTTCCTGCAGTGCAGGTAGTAACAAAATTCCTCGACTTGCATCCTTAGTATTAAGTCTTGTGATAACCCTGTCTAGTTAACTTGTACTAAGCTATAATGAATGTTTGGTCGTACACTTTTGGTTGCATTTTATCTTATATGCTCGTGTTCTAGTCCTATTTGTCGGTGCATGGTTAGAGGATAAGTTATGCTTGAAAAATAGTCTGCAATTTCGATCATTATAATTTGGTTTAAGGGTTGTGGTCCTGCTCCCAAGTAGTCCATATGCTTTCTTGCTGCTTGTTGTCTTATATTGCTCTACAGTTAGTTCTTGTTCAGTATTTTATTTCAATCTTCTTTATTTATCTCAAGATGTGTGCATTGGTACTATATGAGTCTCGGTATGCATTTATTTACTTCAGTCTTATCATCGTTGACGTGATGTTGATTTGTCGCGAGTTTTATCATTTTTCTCGAGCTTTCTTTGTGGTACTTGTTGCTTGGGATTTTGATCCCTCTGGTTTTGTTTGACCAGATTTACCTGAGTAGCTGGAGGATCTGTCGTATCATTAGCTTGATGGCCCACACCCGCAGATCAATGACCTTAGAGTGTGAGTGGGTTTCTTTTCTTGCCACTCGTTTATGTCGTTCTTTTGTAGCGTTTAGCCAAGACATGTTAGCCTTATTCTTTTTGAGACTTGTCTCTTTGACTTTGGTCAGCATGATGTATATATTAGACCATCCATGGCTAGTATAGTAATCATTTATATTTATACTCTACCAGTGTAGCATTTTGTCTAACTAGCTTTATGATTGTTACTCCTCGTTTTCGAAATATGTAAAATTTTACTTTTTCTTGTATATGGTATCTGACACCTGTATCTTCATTGCATGTATCTTGTATTTGCAACTGGCCATGGCATGGAACAATATTTTATCGTGGATTAGTGTACCGCCCTTTGTCCTTATTTGGTTTCGACGTGGTTCACTGCTTCGATGACAGGATTTCTGGACCGTATTATGGTTAGAATTTTATTTATTTAATTAATTTGATTAGTTGAATCATGTAGCATTTAACAAGGCATTAGTCATATGATTAGGTCATGTTAGGGATTAGGGTTTAGTGGAGCCAACCCTCACCCACTATAAATAATCTCTTCCACACTCTCTCATCACTCACTCTTTCATTCATTTCCCTCGACAATTTTTAGGCAAGTACATCTTGCACAAATGAGAGACCACTTGTATTTTTATTTCTTATTATTTCTTTGATATTATTAGTCTAGATTGTTCATATCTTCATTCTCTACAAGTTTAGTTCTCAAAGTTTTTAATTTTAATGGCTAGTTTTGTGTAGATCTAAGTTTCTAAAACTAGAATTTTATAGATTTTTGTGATTTTGATCTATTAAATTTGGTTGTTTTAGAAAACTAGATGTTCCATGTTGTAGAAAAATTGATTTCATACAATTTTGGCTTTTATTTCGCTTGATTTCGAGTCCTATAGCTCAAGTTATGGACATTAGAAGTTTTGAGAAATATATGGCCAAAAGCTTGTTGCCTGGGAGGATGACCCTTCTGATGGAACTGGAGATTCCCAGGACCCTTCCTTTGGTATCCGTATTGATCGATAGAAAGTTAAACAGATCTAATACGTGTTCTAACCCTTCATAGGCGGAAACTAGGGTTCATGAATTATACCTGCGGCGGAAAGGAGACAAGTAATTCCTAGCAATCTCGAGTGGACGAACCCAAGATCTTCTGCACGTATTCCTTCCTCGAGTTGGACGTCGTGTGGGCGACGATCTTCCAACCCTTTCTTCTCCTTGGCAGCTGTCATGACCCGCACCCTGAAGAGGGGCACGAGCACGTGGTTACGTCCAGCCTACGCCGCAGAATCGACGGTAGAACGCTGTATATAGGGTCTGTAAATACTACGACTAAAATAGATAAATGTACCTGTACAGTATATACACTCCGAATGGAGGTGACATAGCAATACAGTCTCAATCACATAATCAAAACTAGGGTAGATAGTACGAAAAAAGGAAATATGATAGAATAAACAGGAAATGAGTCCAAGATCCACAAGTCAGAGCTTTACACAAAATATCCAGAGTCTCAGAAAATATATAATAGGTACTACAAATCTGAAAGTGCTAGCTGGCTCGCAGGCCAGGCAAAACTAGCTAAACTACACTACTCAGGGTGAGCAAAATCTGGTGGCTCTACCAACAAGCCACAGTCAAACTCAAATCCATCAGACTCTACCCCATAGTAGGTCGGGCAATCAGCCTCTGGATCATCTGTAAAATTTGTCAACGATATCCTGTCAGGAAAATGAGCAAGTACAAACACCAACAGCAGTTCCATATGAATTGACAAAAGCTATAAGAGACAGTATAATGAAATACAAGACAGGGATATGTAAAGTACAGGGTAAAACCAGCAGGAAATGTATAATAGGTGTGAGTACTGAATAGAATAACAATATGTGTGTAGGATTTGCTTAGGAACTATCCGGGAGCCGAGTTACAACCCTTAAACCAAACAAGGACCGGGGTTGTAACTCTTCTCCCGAACAGAACTTAGCCTCCTAAGATAAATAAATATGAAAAGGTGCCTTGAATTATTAGTGCGTCATGTGATCGGTTTGGGAAACATGTTCAAGCTTTCCATCTGACCGGCTACGAACAAATAACAAGTGTGAAACAACAAGTGTGAAGATAAGGCCGGTTACCATGGAAAGTTCAAGTAGCTATGAACAAGTGTCGAGTACAAGTGTGAAACAACAAGTGGGTATTTTGATCACACAACCACTAATAACTCCCCATCTCCGAATAGTATAAAAGATCCGGTCATAACACGTCATAACACGAGGTTTAAGAGCAGGTGATCAGCCCACTCCCAAGTCCATGTCTATACAAGTACAAGTAACAAATCGAGTCATGTACCAATATACCAAGTAATCCGGGAACAACATCTCATGACAGGATCCGACATATACTAGTCCGTGAAATATCGTGTCTAGAAATCAAGTAAGACACTACGAATGAATCGGATATAGCAGATATCAAGACAATGAAAACTATCAGTGAATGTACTCGCCTGTGGTCCTGAGCTGATAGGATGAACAGACGCTCAGAGCGATCACAGACCTTCCGGAAGAGAGATTCAAAGGAAAAGGCCTCCGACTCGACACGGACACGTAGAGATTCCAAAAGGACACGAACGAGCTCCGAATCCTCCCAAACTTGAGGAGCTCCTTCCTTGGATTGAATGGAGAGGGAAGGAAGAATATTTGGTGGAAAAATGGAAGGATTTGGTGATGGTTTGATTAGGAAAAGCTCTCTAAAAAAATAGGGAAGAACAAGAGAGAGAAATAAAATAGGAATAATAAAATGATGGAGTCCTATCCACTCTAGTCATGGCTGGCCATAAAGGGGCTGTTTTGTCCTATTGGGTAAAGTCCAAAAGCCCCTCTCTAGTCTATTTGCTAATACAATGGTAAGGGGTTAAGTCGGGGGTAGTTTGGTCCAACCAAAAACCACTAATCCAATTTAATTCTAACCAAAAATAATTAGTCTAGTCACTAACTAAAATACTAACATGTGGGCCATGGCTAACTAGTGTGTGGGCCCGCTAAGGTCAACACTACCTCGGGTCCCCGAAACAAGTCAAAACAAGTCGGAATGAGTTGAAATTCGAACCCGACTCAAACAACCCCAAAATAATACAATAAATAAATAAATAATTTCAAAATAATTTAAAAATAAAAAAATAACAAAAATACCTCTGTTTCTGGAAACTGGAGGTGACAAATCTATCCACCTTAAAAAAATTTCGTCCTCGAAATTAAAACCAAACAATAGTAAAATCTCAAATTCACAAGTCATGGCTAAAAATTTAAAATGATTAAAATCTCAAAATCAAAGTAGGAATTAAAAGACTAAATTTAAAAAATTAAAATTACTCTCAAATATAAGTCTATCCACCTTAAAAGAATCATCCAAAAACTTAAAACGAAGCAAACACAGAAAATTCATGCAATTTGATAATCGTATGCGTCTGTCCAATAATCATGATACTCAGAATCTCCGTCATGCTAGTGAGCAAGGCTACGATAATCACAGAGTCCTCAACTATGGTACATACCTCTAGAATTATGGTATTTAAAATTTTTGTATTGCCGCTAGCTTGGCAGCGAAAACCTTAAATTCCCACACCCGAGAAATACGTCCATAGTCCGACTATATGTCCTCACTCTGCCTGCTAGCATGACCCTAGAGGATTCTAAAATCTCATAATCGAGGCGACCTAGCCCATACGACTTATCTCAAAAGGAATTCATATCACAAGTACAATTTCATCAAACGATCAAGGAACAGATAGAATCAAATTTTAAGACAGTTTACGAAGGCAATTGCGGAAAGGATATTCGAAAGATTGGAACCTGCTATATGCTCTGCTACTGCCTGAGTGGGCTCAACTGTTATGGCGAACGCATACCCCTGCTAGCCTCCTCTAGCATGCCGCACTCTATCCTGGCCCGCCTGTATGGCTGCACGGGCAGCACAGTCCCTTATCTGGTGATCTGGAGCTCCACAGAACAGACAAACTCCCAGCCTCAATCTACAGACCTCCCCGGTGTGCCCTATCTTCTTGCAGAAGGCACACTGGGTGGCCTGCCTCTGGCCCTGTCCCTGGTGCTGCTGGGCATGCGCTGGTGCCTGCTGAAACTGCAACTGAGGCTGCTGCTGCTGAAACTGCCTCTGCTGGAAATGTGGGCGCTTCGCTGGCCCTGCACTCGAACTAGCTCCAAGAGTGTCACTGCTCCTCTTCGGCTTGAGGTCGAAGTCCTCCTCTGCAATCTGAGCCTCCATAAGGATCTGCTCGAAGGTCGCGTCTCGTCGCCCAGATGTGCGAGTACGCACTGCATGAATGAGACCCCTTCTAAACTTCCGGGCCTTGTACCCCTCATCCTGAACCAAACTGGGTGCAAACCTGCTCAAGCGGAAGAGCTCTGCTGCGTACTCGTCCAACGACGAGTTCCCCTGCACCAAACTGGCAAACTGCCCCTCCAAAGCTGACACGGCTACGTCCGGGTAGAACTTTTCCTTAAAGAGTTTTCTGAAGTCCTCCCAAGACAATCCTCTCACTGACGCACGCGGATCCGTACGGTACCAAGTCAGCACTATATCGAAGAACTGGCTCGCTGCAGATGTCACCCACAGACCTCTCGAGACCTCTGCCAACTCCAGACTCCGCTGGACATCCTCTAGCCAGTCATCCGCATATAGGATACCCTCGGTACCCTTGAACTCCCGCGGGTTCATCTTCCTGAAGTGGAGGTGTGTACCGGGCCTCTCCTGACCCTGCTGCTGATTTGGTGCTCCCTGAACTGTAGCCTGTGCACCTCTCTCCACTGCTGCCATAGCTAGTTGATGCGAGTTCTCCATGGTCTGTCGCAGCACCTCTACCTGACGGTACTGTGCCTCTGTCTGTGCTCTCTGTGTCTGCAACATCTGCTGCAGAAGGGCCATCATCCCCTGAGTGTCTGCCGGTAGCTGAGGCGACGGTGGAAGAATGTCTGGGATGACCATGGACGGTCTCGCTGCCGGAGGTGGAAGACCTCCTGAAACCGTCGCTGCCGCTCCCGCCTGAAGGGCAGGGACTGATGTGGCAGCTCCCTGAACTGCAGCTCCCCCAGCTGGAGGTAGAAGACCTCCGGGAACTGCCGCTGCTACTCCTGCCTGAAGGGCAAGGACTGGGGCTACTGTACTCTCGACTGCTACTCCCGTAGTCGGAGGTGGAAGACCTCCCGGATCTGACCTCTCTGGAACTGTACTGGGCCCTGCCGCCTGAGAACGAGTCACCGTCATCTTGAAGATGAATTGAACCCAAGAGATCAATATGGCACAAGATAAGATATTATCAAAGGAGGACAATTGAATTCAAATGCAAGAAGAGTTGTCATGGTAATCAAAAGATCAGAAATTTTCTAAAATGTGATTGAGTAACTCCTATCATACCCTAGATCCTACATCCTAGTCGCAGGCTCGTAATTAGCATTCTAAGTCGAGCACCATTACGAGATCGACCTAATTGCGACTCTGACCTGCATGGGCCACCACAAAAATGTGTCACGACCCGCACCCTGAAGAGGGGCACGAGCACGTGGTTACGTCCAGCCTACGCCGCAGAATCGGCGGTAGAACGTTGTATATAGGGTCTGTAAATACTACGACTAAAACAGACAAATGTGCCTGTACAGTATATACACTCCGAATGGAGGTGACATAGCAATACAGTCTCAATCACATAATCAAAACTAGGGTAGATTGTACGAAAAAAGGAAATATGATAGAATAAACAGAAAATGAGTCCAAGATCCACAAGTCAGAGCTATACACAAAATATCCAGAGTCTCAGAAAATATATAATAGGTACTACAAATCTGAAAGTGCTAGCTGGCTCGCAGGCCAGGCAAAACTAGCTAAACTACACTACTCAGGGTGAGCAAAATCTGGTGGCTCTACCAACAAGCCACAGTCTAACTCTAATCCATCAGACTCTACCCCATAGTAGGTCGGGCAATCAGCCTCTGGATCATCTGTAAAATTTGTCAACGATATCCTGTCAGGAAAATGAGCAAGTACAAACACCAACAGCAGTTCCATATGAATTGACAAAAGCTATATGAGACAGTATAATGAAATATAAGACAGGGATATGTAAAGTACAGGGTAAAACCAACAGGAAATGTATAATAGGTGTGAGTACTGAATAGAACAACAATATGTATGTAGGATTTGCTTAGGAACTATCCGGGAGCCGAGTTACAACCCTTAAACCAAACAAGGACCGGGGTTGTAACTCTTCTCCCGAACAGAACTTAGCCTCCTAGGATAAATAAATATAAAAAGGTGCCTTGAATTATTAGTGCGTCATGTGATCGATTTGGGAAACATGTTCAAGCTTTCCATCTGACCGGCTGCGAACAAATAACAAGTGTGAAACAACAAGTGTGAAGATAAGGCCGGTCACCATGGAAAGTTCAAGTAGCTATGAACAAGTGTCGAGTACAAGTGTGAAACAACAAGTGGGTATTTTGATCACACAACCACTAATAACTCCCCATCCCCGAATAGTATAAAAGATCCGGTCATAACACGTCATGACACGAGGTTTAAGAGCAGGTGATCAGCCCACTCCCAAGTCCATGTCTATACAAGTACAAGTAACAAATCGAGTCATGTACCAATATACCAAGTAATCCGGAAACAACATCTCATGACAGGATCCGACATATACTAGTCCGTGAAATATCGTGTCTGGAAATCAAGTAAGACACTACGACTGAATCAGATATAGCAGATATCATGACAATGAAAACTATCAGTAAATGTACTCGCCTGTGGTCCTGAGCTGATAGGGTGAACAGACGCTCAGAGCGATCACAGACCTTCCGGGAGAGAGATTCAAAGGAAAAGGCCTCCGACTCGACACGGATACGTAGAGATTCCAAAAGGACACGAACGAGCTCCGAATCCTCCCAAACTTGAGGAGCTCCTTCCTTGGATTGAATGGAGAGGGAAGGAAGAATGTTTGGTGGAAAAATGGAAGGATTTGGTGATGGTTTGATTAGGGAAAGCTCTCTAAAAAAATAGGAAAGAACAAGAGAGAGAAATGAAATAGGAATAATAAAATGATGGAGTCCTATCCACTCTAGTCATGGCTGGCCATAAAGGGGCTGTTTTGTCCTATTGGGTAAAGTCCAAAAGCCCCTCTCTAGTCTATTTGCTAATACAATGGTAAGGGGTTAAGTCGGGGGTAGTTTTGTCCAACCAAAAACCACAAATCCAATTTAATTCTAACCAAAAATAATTAGTCTAGTCACTAACTAAAATACTAACATATGGGCCATGGCTAACTAGTGTGTGGGCCAGCTAAGGTCAATACTACCCCGGATCCCCGAAACAAGTCAAAACAAGTCGGAATGAGTTGAAATTCGAACCCGACTCAAACAACCCCAAAATAATACAATAAATAAATAAATAATTCCAAAATAATTTAAAAATAAAAAAATGACAAAAATACCCCTGTTTTTGGAAACTGGGGGTGACAGCAGTCCTCTCTTTCTCTCCTTACGTGAATTACGAATTTAGAGAAAATTTCAGATTTCTGATCAGTAATATGGCGGCCAGAGAATAGAGAA
This sequence comes from Iris pallida, assembly GCA_029216955.1. NCBI lineage: Eukaryota > Viridiplantae > Streptophyta > Magnoliopsida > Asparagales > Iridaceae > Iris > Iris pallida. The sequence goes on along the minus strand of JANAVB010000599.1, from coordinate 4,786,388 downwards.
TATATATAGGCTACGGCAGGGACCATGAGGAGAAATTAGGGTTAGGCCTCCTAACGGATCTGGATATCCCGTGTCCAGCCCGAACACACAATCCAGGCCCATTAACAATAGCTCGGTCCACTAATGAGCTATTGTTGTACTACCTCCCTAATTCCAAATTATGTTTGTGGGCTCCTTTTATTATATGCTCGTTTGGCTCCCCATGTTAAGATATCGTATGTCCGTCGACCAAATTAAGTTACTGACAACTATATTGATTTGATATCTTTTATCCTTAAGTAGTACCGCTCAACTTTATTTGTCATGTCAGATATAATCTACCTGCAGGGTTTACATGAAAATCCTTATGAGGTCCTTAAGGGGACATCATCAATCTGATATATCGGGATATGGAATCCATTTATATATAATCAACAGCCCATCATACATACAATGTTATTACCCAATTCATAGAGGTTGTTGATCCATAATGAATCTCACTCTTTTATGAGTCAAAATAATATACACTGCATATACATGTCCGTTATTATATCCGGGTTAAGAGCACAAGCATCCATAATAACATAGGTATTTGTTCTCTTATTTAGTCAGTACAAAGAGAACAACCTCAAGTGGTCCTGTTCAATACACACAAAGTGTACTAGTGTCCTATAGTCAAGATAAACTAATACCAGATTATACTATAACATTTCCAATAGATTGTCCAAGTCCATCTAGGTTGTGAACTATTTATATACTCCATAGGGAACTGATAATATGATCTTCTGTGTGACACCACACACCATATTATCTACAATATAGAATATCAGACATTTGTATGAACACTTGCAACAAATACAATATGCAAACATTTGCCCATATGATTCTCATTCAAAATTTAAGGAAATAAGGTTACTAAAAAAGTGATGCTTTTAGTATATAACTCTAACAATCTCCCACTTATACTCAAAGCATTGTTTTTCAATATACTGTTACAAATCTACCACTTATACTTAAAGCCATGCTGCTACACATCTTACTCCCATTCCCTCAACATGACTATCAAAAGCCTTAGCTGGTAAGCTCTTTGTAAAGGGATCAGCTAGGTTGTCGGCTGATGCTATCTTGATCACAGCAACTTTTCCTTTCTTTACGAAATTTCATATCAGGTGGTACTTGCGCTCAATGTGTTTACCAGTCTTATGGGCTCGTGGTTCCTTCGAGTTTGCAACTGTACCACTATTATCACAATAAAGTATAATAGACTTAGGCAAACTAGGTACCACATCCATGTCCAACAGAAAGTTTCTGAGCCAAACCGCTTCTTTGGCTGCCTCAGAGGCTGCCACATACTCGGCTTCCATGGTGGAATCAGTAATACATTTTTGCTTGATACTCCTCCACACAATGGCTCTACCTTCCAAAGTAAACACATAACCTGAGGTAGATTTCCTGGAATCCCTATCTGACTAAAAATCTGAGTCTGTATACCCCAAGGGAAAACTAGCATATACTCTTTAGTCCTTTTCTGGTACTTCAAAATATGCTTTACGGCAGTCTATTGCTCTTGTCCTGGGTTAAACTGATATTTGCTGACCATGCCTACGGCAAAGCAGATGTCTGGTCTCGTACATAGCATTGCATACATTAAGCTTCCTACTGCTGAAGCATAAGGAACTGTCTTCATGTTCTCTATCTCTTTAGGTGTCCTCGGATACTGCTCCTTTGATAGAGCAATTCCATGTCTAAAAGGTAAGAAACCTTTCTTAGAATTTTGCATACTAAAATGAGTTAGTACAGTATCGATATAGGAAGCTTGGGATAAGCCCAACATCCTTTTCTTGCGATCTCGTAGAACTTTGATCCTAAGGATATGACCTACTTCTTCCAAGTCCTTCATATCAAACTGTTTGGATAACCATACCCTTATATCAGATAACACCTTCACATTGTTTCTAATGAGCAAGATGTCATCCACATAAAGTACTAGGAACACCACCACGTTTCCGTCACATTTTCTGTATACACATGATTCATCCTGACATTGATCAAATCTATAGGATTTTATCACCTGATCAAAACATATGTTCCAAGATCTGGAAGCTTGCTTAAGTCCATAAATGGACTTCTTGAGGTTACAAACAAGATGCTCCTGGCCCTTTTCAATGAACCCGTCTGGTTGCTTCATATAGATGTCTTCCTCGAGACTTCCATTAAGGAAAGCTGTCTTGACATCCATTTGCCAAATCTCATAATCGAGATGAGCTGCAATAGATAAAAAAATCCGGATAGACTTAAGCATGGCTACAGGAGAAAAGGTTTTTCCATAATCGATACCCTCTCTTTGAGTAAAACCTTTTGCTACAAGCCGAGCTTTAAAGATTTCAACCTTACCGTCTGATCCTCTTTTTCTCTTATAGACCCACTTGTATCCAATGGCTTTTACACCAACGGGTGGTTCTACAAGCTTCCAGACCTGATTAGAATCCATAGATTCGATTTCAGATATCATTGCTTTTTGCCAAGACTCTGCATCTTTATCTTGGAGTGCTTCATTGTAGGTACAGGGATCATAATCTTGTTCCTCAGGGACGAAGTCTGACGACTCTCCCAAGAATATACACTATTACAAAAATGGATAACAATGACGGCTAAATATGCTAATTGATGACATTTGTCAAGCGGTCATCTATGAAGGTGTCATCTTTATCGTAAGAAATCAATGACAACTTAACACAGTCATCTTTATTTATAAAAGATGACTTTTATGCGTCATCTTTATTTACGAAAGATGACTTCTATACGTCATATTTATTTACAAAAGATGAATTTTATCGTCATCTTTATTTACAAAAGATGACTTTTATCGTAAGAAAACAATGACACCTCACTCAACACACATTATCTTTATTTATAAAAGATAACATTTATACGTCATAGTTATTCATAAAAGATGACTTCTGTGCGTCATCTTTATTTAGAAATGACTTTTATCGTGAGACCATGACATTTCAATACACGTCATCTTTATTTATAAAAGATGACTTTATGCGTCATCTTTCTTTACAAAAGATGAGTTCTATGTACCATTAAATGTTCGTCATTTTCTATAGTACCTCTTTTTGCATTTGTATTGTACAATTTGTATTCTTTATACAATACTCATAGAAGAAAAACAAAGAAGCAGAAAAGTAATATGTAACACCAACTAAAAATATTTTATTTCATAATTATTCAAAGTACCAACATTGAACTAAAATAATATTATTCCAGGCTCAAAAATTCTAAACATAAGTTACCAATGCTACCAAAATTTTCTAATACATCATTTTTTTACATATGGTCTTCATTAACAGTATCCAAGGATAAATTTTGCCAGCTCTCCTCCCGTTTCAACAATTTCTTTGATGGATTCTTTTTTGCAACAAACTACAAAAATAAACAAAAAATCAACTATTATATATATAGTAAAGAGTTCTATTTTATATATATATATGGCATGACATAGCCGTAACTTTAACATATTAGCTGAACGCTTACATTGGAAGTACCAATCTTAAGTCATATTACAACCGATAAATCAATGCTAGTGTGACGAGCCATACTGATACAACGAACCAACAACCGATAATAGTTACTACAAGGTACTTAGTGGCCGAGATAGTAGTCAGGATGGTTCTTTTGAAAGAACTGTTCGACATTCTCTGATATATGAGTCCCCAGACAACATGGTAGACTCATTGAGGTAGCATAAAAAAGAAGCTGTCGACAAAATAAATTAAATAAGCATATGAAGTATGCAGACGATTTAAAGTAAACCAAAAAACTGAATAGTTATCTTTTATCAAAGTGTAGCCAAGGACATTTGAAAACATACTAGTTCTTACACATTTGGTCCAGTAGTCTGGTTAACTTGAAGATGTGGAGAACTAAAAATACTTTATTATGTTGTATTGCACGATAACCTTGCTAAAATGTTAATGCAAAATAGTTCCAATAAAGACCAGGTGTTATATTGTAAACGCCCCGAAGTTCCATATATTTAAAATCATTAATCAGCAAATTAACGTTCCATTTTTATGAAGAAGTAGGTGTGCATAATAGCATATAGCAAATCAAGCTAGAAATGACCAACTTTTATTGCCAAATCACATTCCATATCTATAAGCAATTAACTAATTGGTATGGCATGTATTTGGCAAATCATCGTTTACTCTCTATCGCTATGGTTCAGTTCCCCACTAGATCCAAAATGACAACCATTCGGTGAAAAAGAGATAGTATGGAAAAAAAACTCAAAGATGTTTCAATGAAATTACCTTCTAAGATTTGAATCTGCCAACTCAAGTACTTTAGCTCACTGCTTTCTCCCCAGGTTCCACTTTTCAATGTTTGCATTCCTTTTGCGAAGCAAGAACCAACGAAATAACTGTATTGGAAAAAATAAGGCAACATAGATATGTCGACACCGGTCCTAGGATTAAAACATAAACAAGAAGGATAAACTTAGAGATATAATTAAAAAGTTTAACATATGGTAGTAATCTATTCAAAACATCATCCCTAATTTGCACGACATCTTACCTTTTGAACTGAAGGGGAGAGTCCATTATTTGCAATTCTACAATCCATGTGTGAACTTTACAACCTTGTGCTTCTTCAAAGTTTTCTCGTAACTTTAAAGCGCCATCCTGGTTATGAAGGAATGAATTTCTTTCACTTCTTGCCAAAGAGACTAGATTGCATCTTGTGATCCATCCATATATAGAGGCTAATACGTATATTAAAGATCAAATCTCCTCCTCCAATTGTAGTATGGAGTTTCATCAATTGTCCTGCTTATGTACTCCACAAAGGATTGAGGTATGTGTGGAGATGAATGATTGATATTAGCAACAGCACCAGATGAGATGGTACTATTGACTGACCATGAAGATGCTTGGACGACTAATGATGAGGCAATTAGAGTCCCTAACCTTGGTGATGGTGTGACAGTTCTGTCCTATGGCCTTTCAAGTAACCAAAGGAAGATAAAAATTGACGATACAATAATACACATACCAAGTGCACTCCAGATAATAATACCCATTGGCTTAATATTTTTTTTCTCTCTATTATGTATGAAGCAAACATATGTTTCCGTATGCTAACCTGTAAGAAGTAACGGAACGGATTGAAGAAAAATAATCAATTACCTTTAGACTTCCAAAAAGACGAATAATCAGACAAACCAAAATTTTGTAAAGTAAAAAGTGAGGTGTACAGATTGTGTCCCTATCTATTCTATAGTAATACTCTGGTATATTGTGACCAAGTCAAACCTTACACCCAAAAGAACTTTACTTGAAAAGATCAATCAGGCTCATTGTAATTATAGATTAACAAACCCAACTTCAATTTGTCTAATTCATCCCAAGACAACCTGTTGTATTTAGAATTTAAATAATACAATATGAGGCAAACATTGAATGGATCTACATATACAGGTTTTGCAACTTCCAATATAAGAATAGTTGAACAAAGAATTACAATTTACAAACAATAGTTTTCTAAAATCAACTCTATAATGGCATTCTTATAGCTATAGCTTTTATGTACTTAAGTATCCTTATCTTAAATTTAATACAATATATGAAATTTATGTATATAAAAGAGTTGAGTACATTGATACTTCCATTGTTTGCCTGCACTAAAATTTGACAAATCCTTTCAAGTATTTATATCAATCACCTGTTGAACATACCTAAAACTGCAAAGTTTATCCTAAATGCAAGAACAAGTAATACATGTCGTGGTTGTAAAGAACAAGGTATAGGAACTGAGTAAAATACGTTATCAACAGTGTTCTTTGGGTTAAGAGCCAGTGCCCGGTGGTACCTCATCTCCATCCTCGAGTGCTTGTCGTAGTCCTGCTCCGACTCCGGCACATCTACAAAAGGATAAGATTAGGAATGAGTATCTACAAAAGGATGAATTAATAAATTAAACTAGCGGCTGCAGCTTTGTGTGGTATGCTCTAAACAAAGCAAAAAATACATATGTTTACGCATAATATAAATTGGATGCGTTCATAAATTGAATCTTCGGCACCGCTGAACCACCACCAACGAGCTTGGAACCCATTCTGACAAGCCTGCACAAATTCTTTATCGATCTTAATACACCAGCAGTTGATTCTCCACCAAGATTCATAAAAAATATTTTACAAAAATAAAATAAAAATCAAACCTAACTCTCTACGAACTAATTATTAATTTAAATTCATCAAAAATATCAACAAATCAATAAAAATTAAACCTACACTTGTTTCCAATCCCAATACCCTAACAATAGATCGTGACCAAACTTAACCAAAAAGAATCCCTAAAAAAATAGTAAAAAAATCAAACATTGGATGTCGATTCCTCGGCGCAGAGCCCCCAAGGATATGATCCTCGACTCCGGCGGCTCATTACCTGACCCACAACTTCTTCGAGGTGACGGCCCAAGTCTGTAGCTTTTATTGCTTGAGGAGGCATTAGGCCGACGAACCCAATCGAGGTAGCCATCAGGAATTCGATACCAAAACAGTAGAAAGAAGAGATGGGAGAGGAGGAATTCGATGCCGAAACAGTGAAAGAAGAGATGGGAGAGGGGGTGAGAGAGAGGGAGAGGCATTAATAGAAAGAATAGGGATAGAACAGAAATGGCACGGTTAGTAAAGATGGGAAAACCAAAAAAATCTTTTCCCTTTAGTTGTGTGGTGTTGTGGTGTTTCATTTGTTTTTATTTTTTAAAGTTTTTCTTGAGGTTTTTTCTATTAAAATATGTTTTCTTCTACCAATTTAAATAAATTTTCCTTAAAAAAATATATGAGAAACATTTGTTAGTATGTCATTTTTAATTGATATTTTATGACACACATCTGGTTTTCGTCATTGTTTTAACTTGGTCCTGTTATTATTTTAAACTAAATATGATCCTTAATATTAATGTATCATTGTTAGTCTCACATCTTTTTTTTCACATAAAATATGACATCCATAAATTTAATCATCATATTAGAGTACTTATCATGACACTATTTTTGTTTCAATGTCATTGATAAAGTTATTAATGACGATCATTAAATTTGCTGACAATAAAAGTATTATTAATGATATTTTGAGATGAGTGTCATCTATTAAGTGTCATTGTTAACGATTTTTGTAGTAGTGATATATCTATCAGGTTGTATCACAACCCTCCCACTACGACGAGGCACTATCAGTTGTGGTGTAACATTTGTGACACGTTGTACAGTTATTTGTGGTTCATCCTCTTGTACTGTTGGTACTGAAGTACTTGGTGTCTCACGTCTCAGTTCTTCTAAAACAACTCTACCTGTGGGTTTATGGTTCATCACATAGTCTTCTTAGAATGAAAATGAGCTTTTTATACGCAATTCTGACTGAAAAGAGATAAATAACTAATGGCGGGCATTGGTGCTAACAATGACCTTCTGATCCTTAGGACTATAAAATAAATCTCCTTTCGTTCCTCTTGGATAGCCTACAAACAAGCGTACTTCTGTACGAGATTCCAACTTATCTGCTTTTTTATTCAGCACATGTGCTGGACTATCCCAAATGCGAACATGTTTTAGACTAGGCTTACGCCCATCCACAGCTCTGTGGAAGTAAAAGGTACTGACTTAGAAGGAACCAAATTCAAAATATAAGCTGCAGTCTCTAAGGCATATCCCCAAAACGAATCTGGCAAATCCGAATAACTCATCATTGATCTAACCATCTCCATAAGAGTTCTATTCCTTCTTTCGGCTACACCATTCTGTTGGGGCATTCCAGGTGCAGTCAATTGGGATACAATCTCAGCCTCTGATAAATAATCTCTAAACTCTCTAAAGAGGTACTCGCCACCACGATCTGATCGTAATGACTTGATATATTTTCTATGACGTTTCTCCGTTTCAGCCTTGTACTCTTTGAATTTCTCAAAGCACTCAGACTTACGGCGCATCAAATAAATGTATCCATACCTTGAATAATCGTCAATAAATGTGACAAAATATTCAAAGCCACCTCTAGCTTGGATAGTCATGGGTCCACACAATTCAGAATGAACCAATTTCAACACATCTTTGGCCCTATACCCCTTTGCCGTAAAAGGCCTTTTGGTCATTTTACCTTCCAAGCAGGATTCACAGACTGGTAGTGCCTCCACTTCCAATGAACTCAAAGGTCCATCTTCAACCAGTCTTTGAATCCTTCTTAGGTTAATATGCCCCAATTGCAAGTGCCGAAGATATGTTTGGTTCATACAAGAAGGTTCTTTTCTCTTATTTAAGTTAGATGACATTATTCATTTTCATAAGTTGCATTGTGGGCGAAATAGGATTAATGACATACAAATTATCAACCAATGCACCAGAACAAATAAAATATTTATTCTTTCTAATAACAATATTGTCATTAAAATAAACTGAATATCCATCCTTAACTAACATAGAAACAGAAACTAAATTCCTTCTAAGTGAAGGTGCATAAAGACAATCTCTCAATGTCAAAGACTTATTTCTACCAAAAGATAAAGTAACATCTCCTAATGCAACGACCGATACTTTTGTAGCATCACCCATGAACAAGCATATATCTCCATCACTGAGCCGTCTGGTTTCTTGGAACCCCTGTAATGTATTGCAGACATGATTACTGGCTCCTGTATCTACACACCAGGTGCCGGTAGATAACACCGCTAAACATGTTTCAAGTACTAGTAAATAAGATATACCTTCTTTGTTCCCTTGTTTGAGAAGTGGACAATCAGTCTTCCAATGTCCTGACCCTTTGCACTTGAAACATTTGCCTTTCGGCTTTTTCACTGCGCCTTAAGGTCCCATGCCCTTCTTTGCTGAGTTTGCCTATTTCTGAATGTTATTATTCTTCTTACCGCCTTTTGGCTTAGAAGTAGAAGCCTTTTCAGAAATAAAAACATGACAACTCTGCCTAAAGAGAGATTCAGCATCCTGTAGCTCTTTTGCAAGTTCTGCCAAACTATACAACTTTTTGTTAATGTTGTAATTAAGGCATAAATTATCAAAACTTTTAGACAGAGTCTCGAGAATGATATCGACCTAAAATTTTCCATCGATTTCAGCTCCAAGGATCTCCATCTCATTCAGATGACCCATCATCTTGAGAACATGATCCCTTACTGGTGTACCCTCAGCCATTTTTGCATTCATCAAACATTTCATAGCAAACTGCCTAGCTGCTCTACTCTGATGTCCGAAGAGTTCCTTAAGGTTATATATCATGTCATAAGCAGTGGCCATGGCCTGATGCTGATGTTACAGTACATTTGACATAGATGCCAGCGCTATCTCATCTGCCTTTTTCCACTTCTTATAAGCCTCTTTGACCTCTTCATCAGAGTTAGCATCAGGCTTAGGTGGGCATTCCTCAACAAGTACATATTTGTACTTCTTAGCAGTCAGAACAATATCCAAATTACGTTTTCAGTCAATATAATTAGGTTCAGTAAGTTTGTTTTCTTTAAGAATCACCATAAGTGGACTGAAAGAACCCATTTTTGAAATCCTTAGAATCACATAAATAAAATTATGTAGGACAAAAAAAAACTTTTTGAATTAACTAAATATTGATTTCCTCAAAACAATAATAAGAAATTCACCAACACCTTGAATACCATGAATTTAGCATGCTACGATAGTGTGGACGTATACAAATTCAACTTTGTTCAAGTAGGTTTTTCTAATTAATTTTAATATCATGTCAACATAACTTTATGACAAATAAAATTAATATGCTGGTCTTGCTCTGGTCATACAAATAATAGCAGTGACTCCGATGGGGAGGATACCATTATTTGTATCTAAGTGTATACCATTACTTAATAAGTCCATTACCTTGTAATAAGTTCCTTCAGATGGAGAAGTGAACACATACTAGGTAACTTTCTACAATTATTTCTAAGAAAGTTTGTACTGGTGATCCATAATTATACTCATCCGATATGGAGGAAAGCACTAAAGCCAACACGCAAGTATAATTACATCACCTACAAACCAGTAATAGAGACCATAGGATTTATACTAAATAAATATCCTCTTCCACTTAGTTATTTAACAATGAGAGTTTTTCTACTAGTTGATATTATGTCCATGTTGTCCATTATTAATGTAGGCTTGGTTTTTTAAAAAAAACAACCACACAATAATAAACATGTATAATCAGAAAAAACAAAATAACAAAAATAAGAGAAAATATCCAACTATTATGGTTATCTTTGTTGCTCCATCCTCAACTATCCGAATCCAAAATCTGGCGCTGCGCAGATCTATTCGGGGTTCGACCTGTCCGGTCAGGGCGCGGGGTTCGGAGCAGCGTCCCATTTTTTTTAAGGTTTCGGCTGTCGATTCCTTCATCGAAAATCATCTGTCTGCCTCTGGACTGCTTAAAACCAGCATCTCATCCGACGTCAGAAACAGCCACCACCGCCATCACGATTGATCAAAAATAATTAAAATTACATCAATCCTATTCCTCCCGAAGGAGTTCACACATAATGTAGGTTGCAAAATTAAAATAATAAGCATGATCAACCCTCGTGATTTTAATTACATCCACAACAACAACAACATCCACGACATATCCGTGGTTTAAATAACACAATCAAAAACATGCATTGGACCATAATAGTTGGATCTAAGATGCCTGCAAAGCCGAGTTAGAACAGATCTACATCTACCGACTATTACACATCACAAGTTTTATTGGACAACATGGACGTATCAATCAATACGTAGATCCAAAGTGGCTCTGATACCAATTGATGGAACTGGAGATTCCCAGGACCCTTCCTTTGGTGTGCGTATTGATCGATAGAAAGTTAAACAGATCTATACGTGTTCTAACCCTTCATAGGCGGAAACTAGGGTTCATGAATTATACCTGCGGCGGAAAGGAGACAAGTAATTCCTGGCAATCTCGAGTGGACGACTCCAAGATCTTCTGCACGTATTCCTTCCTCGAGTTGGACATCGTGTGGGCGATGATCTCCCAACCTTTTCTTCTCCTTGGCAGCCCTCTCTTTCTCTCCTTACGTGAATCACGAATTTAGAGAAAATTTTAGATTTTTGATCAGTAATATGGCGGCCAGAGAATAGAGGATATATATAGGCTACGGCAGGGTCCATGAGAAGAAATTAGGGTTAGGTCTCCTAACGGATCTGGATATCCCGTGTTCAGTCCGAACACACAATCCAGGCCCATTAACAATAGCTCGGTCCACTAATGAGCTATTGTTGCACTACCTCCCTAATCCCAAGTTATGTTTGTGGGCTCCTTTTATTATATGCTCGTTTGGCTCCCCATGTTAAGATATCGTATGTCCGTCGATCAAATTAAGTTACTGACAACTATATTGATTCGACATCTTTTATCCTTAAGTAGTACCGTTCAACTTTATTTTTTATGTCGGATATAATCTACCTACAGGGTTTACATGACAATCCTTATGAGCTCCTTAAGGGGACATCATCAACCTGATGTATCGGGACATGGAATCCATTTATAATCAACAGCCCATCATAAATACAATGTTATTACCCAATTCAAAGAGGTTGATCCATAATGAATCTCACTCTTTTATGAGTCAAAATAATATACACTGCATATACATGTCCGTTATTATATCCGGGTTAAGAGCATAAGCATCCATAATAACAGAGATATTTGTTCTCTTATGTAGTCAGTACAAAGAGAACAACCTCAAGTGGTCCTGTTCAATACACACAAAGTATACTAGTATAATCCTATAGTCAAGATAGACTAATACCAGATTACACTATAACCTTTCCAATAGATTGTCCAAGTCCATCTAGGTTGTGAACAATTTATATACTCCATAGGGAATTGATAATATGATCTTCTGTATGACACCACACACCATATTATCTACAATATAGAATATCATACATTTGTATTAACACTTGCAACAAATACAATATGCAAACATTTGCCTATATGATTCTCATTCAAAATTTAAGAAAATAAGGTTACTAAAAAAGTGATGCTTTTAGTATATAACCCTAACACCTTCTGCGCACTCGTGCGCTCGTGCGTCGTGCATCCGTGCCACGTGCGCCATGCATCCATGTGCTGCGCATTTCGCACATCACGTGCCTGCATGATTCGTTTGCACGCCCCGCGCACCGTGCATCCGCATGTCGTGCATCCGTGCGCTGCGTATTTTGCGTGCCGTGCATCTGCGCACTCCGTGCCTACACGATTTGTTTGCCCCATGCCGTGGGCAGTTTTGTCTGTGCGTGCCACGTGCCTCGTGCGCAGCGTGCCCCCGCCTCGTGCGCCCGCTTGCCCGCTTACCCGTGCCGCTTGCCCGCGTCTCGTGCGCCCACACGGCCGCACGCCAGCGGGCCCGTGCGCCCGTGCCACGTGCCCGCGCCTCGTTCGCTCGCGCACCCGTGCGCCCGCGCCGCGTGTCCGCGCCACGCGCGCCAGCTCCGCGTGCCCGCACCTCACGTACCCGTACGCCCGTGCGCCCGTGCGTCGTGCACCCAATCCCCGTGCGCGGTAGGCCAGTTTTGTGCCCGTGCGCCCGTTCTCTGTGCGCCGTAGGCCCGTGCTACGCGCGTCGTGCACCAAATTGTCCCGACACATGGTTTTCTATGTGCCCATGTGCCTTCTTTGCTTAGCCTAACCCGTTGTGCCTATGGCACATGAGACCACGTGACCTATGTGCCTATTTGTTGGGCTTTATACTTTTTGATTTCTCTGAATTCGCATGTCTTGTCCCATGCGCCTGATTTTATGATTTTATCTCATTTTGATGAGTTTATTGATTTGACTTTGATTTTCTGTCCTGACCTTGTGTCCTATGAGAAGACCCAGACTATATGTCCTATGTGACTTCTGTGTCACGAGGGGTCCATGTGACTTTCTGACTTGACCGTGTTACTGACTTGACCGTGTTCCTGACTTGATTACCTGTATACATATTGGTAACTTTTCTAAGTGTGTATTGAGATACAATATTAGTGTGCACTGTGGTGCTATTAATGAGTTCACTGAGGTGTGACTCTTTGTGCTAACTGATCCTTCATGTTATATGTCAATACATGCATCCTCTCCAACACAGTCATGGTAATTGGTCAGTAATATTGGCATGGTAAATTGAATGTTTTCTTGATGTTTTATACTAAGCATGGATCTAGATTTTGGACTCTTTGAGCCATATGTAGAATTATGCTTAGGGTACACGTATTATGGTACAACATTTAGGAGGAGGATCATGTGATCACGGCATGTGATTCCAAGATTAACATAGGATTAATCTAAGCAACTTAAATCGGTAGAAGCATTGAGAGAGAACAGAATCTCGAGATTGTACGTTACCAGCCTCCCTAGGCCCTGTCCTTACGTGTTGGGTTGGCCGCCACGGATATTGTTTAATCTGCCTATAGTGGATGATAATATCCAGCTCCTATGTGCTATGTGTTATATGTTTCGCACGGTAGCCTTTCGGGGGACCGATGCATAATCAATGTATTATGCGTTAATAATGGATTAGCTAGCCTGCTTGGATACGATACGATCTGAGGATTCCAATATATTTGCATTATCGAGATAACCCAGACAAATTATAGAAAGTCGTAGGATTGATTGGCCGCTTGTAAACTGACTTGCTTGTGATATGTTTCTTCTGTTAGTAACTAAAAAATATGGACTATCGTGGTGCGTGGTCCAACCCATGTCCTTGTTTGGTTGTTGGATTAGGATAGTGTGATGCGATGGGCTATGGACCGAAGTTGTGACCAGAAGATCTTAACTTGATCATGGTTATAATATGTATCTTATCTCGACACGATATTAGTACCATTTGTCCTTGTTTGATTGTAAGGGTGCCGTATTGTCTCGATGATATGTTATAAGCCTATAACTCATGAACCAGGTCTTAATTTACTCCTTGGGTTTTGTCTTATTCATTATGTGCTCCCTTGTGGTCTTGCTATTCGGAGCTTGACCCCGCTGGTTTTGTTCTGCCAGATTTTGAAGCAGAGACTCAGGATCCAGCCTTTTACCCGAACAATAGCGCATACCAGGAGCTTGGGCGCCATGGACCATGATTGGGTTTCTTCTTCACCGCTCTGATATTTTCTATTTTGTACTTGGCGTTTAGACACCGACACATGTTAGCCGGCTGTTCCGGACATTAGTTTCCATTTACATAATCGTAATTAAATCAGACTACAACTGACTATTGTTATGTACTATTGACTCTCAATACTAGCTCATCATTTTGTGTAGCTAGTCTCATGAATCATTTTGATGAAGCGTCGGAGACGCCTTACTGCTTTGTCTTATATGATCATTATTTACTGTTTTTTGCTTTGATTGATTGAGACATAGATGTTCTGTAAGACTATAGGAGACCTGATTGTAGCATGCATCCCCTAGTCTCTTGACAGCTACAATCATTGTATGACGTCTTCGTAACTCGTACGGGATAGCTGGCCTAGTCCGTCTCCGTATTTCGGTACTAGGGTGTGACAATAATTATATATTCTATATTCTATTACTCTTTGTTGCTGGATTGAGAGTTAGAATTTGTCAGTCTTAGGACTGACGACTTTTGCATGTTAAAGTCCACCCACTTGTCTCATGACATCCGTGATCGTCGTATGATGTTAGGAGTATCACATACGGTGTAGCTGGCCTAGTCATTTTTCATATTCTTCTGTATTCTGGGAGCAAAATGTAACAAGCGGCGTGTCAATGATGTATCCAGTGAGGGTTGTTAACCCCTTGGTTTCTTGGAGCCAACGATGTGCTCATGTGGAATATCGTCTCTGGAATCCACTCGATGCCAACCGTGGGGCCCTTCTGGAACTGATTAAGTTTAGAATCATTCACTTAGCCAATATGTGGGGGGGGGGCAATTTATAGGGCTGCTAGTGGTGTAAATATCTCTTAAAATCTGGCACATTGATGGGGATTAAATGTTGTTAGCCCTCATACAATGAGGCTACATGCCTTTGACTTATCTAGCCTGCTGGTTGGTGAGGCTAGCCTGGTAGCGAGCGAGACAAAAGATAGGTTAGTCGCATTATTATCCCAATCAATCTGGGATTCAAAATATCTTACTAAATTTGGGACATATGGGTATTATAATAAATTAATATTTCGCTCAATAATGGTTTTGATCATATCCTATTCGTGGGAGCACTTGTCAAATGACCTGAAATTGCCACCTATACGACGGGGTTAGCGATGAGATGCTAACTTTCCTGTGTTATGGAGGTAAGCATCTAGCGACGCTAGGCAAGGGTGCGTTTGGTTATGATATTAAACTCAGATTTATGAGTTTAAACTCAAAAACCCTCTGACATAACGTTTGGCTACGGTTTTGATAATGTAAAACTTGGAAAAACTTTTGAGAGTTGTGATGTTTTGACTCAGCTTTTAGAAAGCTGCTAAAACATGCTTTCATAGTGTGATTTCTCACATATTGAAGGGTCCCACCCCCATCCCCTCCTTCCAACTCTCTCTTTCCAGGGAATTTTTTTTTGGTGGCGGCCAAAGTCCTCGACAACCCCCCGACTTCGACCGGACCACCGCCTTCCTCCTTGATAACCCACGACCTCCTCTCCTTCCTCCTCAACTGCCTCAGTTGTGGACAAGTCAGTCGAGGAAGGGGACGATGGTGGCAGCGAAAGTCCTCGACGACGGCAAAAGTCCTCCTCGCGTGGAGGTCGACCTCGAGCAGTGGCGGGCTCGGCCAGCTGTCTCGTCGGCATTGGTCGAGTTGTTGGAGTGGGTGGGATTCCCAACCTATGTGGAGAAGACCTCAGAGTACGACGAGCGCCGTTTGTGTGTCAGAGAAGCTCGATAAGGTGACAAGGCCATTCAGAGGCGGAAAAGAAGTTCGGGAGCTACCAGAGTACATTCTGGAATAAGGGAGGCAAAGTTTGGGCCGAACTCTGCCCCCTTGGTTCCAGAACTGTTCTGTAACCAAAACACAGAGTTCTGTTCGAACTCTGTGTCGACGGGCCTAGGCTAATTTTAGGGTATTTTTTATACCGTTGGATCGTATCCTATTGTCCAGGTTTTGCTGTGGATTAGGAGGTTTATACATGGTTTTTCCTAACCCTAATCATAACACAACATTGAAGAAAAGAGGCAAGAGTAACATTGCAACTTTGGGAGAGAAGAAGGAGGATTGAAGGCCGTGTTCGAAGGAGTATCGTATTCGGATAATCTCTGTCGTCTTTGTTCTTCGTAGCCTTGGAATCAATTATTCTTGCTTTCAAGTATTGTGGGGATCCGTATTGGATCGAGAGACGTTTGTAGAGGGTGTACTCTTTTATTTTATTAGTTAAGGCTTCTCAAGGTTTGGACTCCGATCGTCCCGTAATTTTTTTTCCACAAGGGTTTTCCACGTCAAAAATTCTCTGTATTAGAGTGGATTGTGTTTGGTGTTTGATTCGTGCGTTGTATTGCTCGGTTCTCTCGCAGGTACTCTTTAGTTTGAAAAAAGGTTTCCGCGCTTCTTTCCCAAAAAAGAGGTATCAAAGCCAGGTTCTGAAATTCAGAAGGGTGTCTGGAGTTGACAGAAAAAACTAGAGAGGAGAGATAGACGCAAAGCCTGTGCGCATGGTGAACCTGAACGGGAGGAGCAAGATGAAAGATTTGCTGTTTGTCAAGAAGCCACATCTGCCCATATTTGCTTCCAAGCGACCAGTTGATAAATCCGAGGAGTAATAGAAATTCGAGCATATATACAGGTGTACGGATATATCAAGCAGTTCGTTGACGAGAACGTGTACAACCACGTTGCCAATATTGAGCACGCGAAGACGTTATGGGGTAAGCTGGAATCTTTGTATGCGAAGAAGACCGGGGTAAACAAGTTGTTCCTGATCCGGACGATCATGGGCCTGCGGTATAAAGATGGGGCGACTATTACAGATCACTTGAGTGATTTCCAGGGCATGGTTGACCAGCTATCTTCGATGGGAGTCAAGTTCGACGACGAGGTTTAGGGACTATGGCTGCTGTGTACATTGCCAGACTAGTGGGATGCTGAATGAAGAGATGCAGAGACGTTCTCAGGGCACTTCATCCACATCCCACCACTCAGAGGCACTAGTTTCAGAGAGCCGCAGAAGGAACAATAGCAGGGGTTCAGGTGGTGGCAGAGACAAGAGCAGAAAAAAGTCCAATGGTCGGTACAAGGACTCAAAGTGTTACTATTGTGACAAGAAGGGCCACATCAAGCGAAATTGTTTCGCTTGGAAGAGAGAGAAGAAGGGCGACAAGGAGAAGCAATATGAGAACACTATAGCGGTGGCTTCGATACATGGAGGTGATGTGATCATCGTAGGTGAAGAAATTTTTACAAACCTCGCCTACGATGACAATTCTTGGCTAGTGGACTCAGGGGCTTTAGCGTACGTATCTCACAACAGGGTACTATATTTCACTTACACGACATACGACTGTGGAGTGTTAAAGATGGGCAATAGAGATGTGTCGAAGGCGGTTGCCATTAGAGATGTGCATTTGAGGACGAAGATTGGTGTAGTTCTAGTTCTCAACGATGTTCGTCATGTTCCTGATATCCGTTTCAACCTGGTATTGGTTGGAAGGTTGGATGACGAGGGATTCTTGGTCTCTTCAGGAATAGTCAGTGGAAGCTTTCCAGAGGTTTGATGGTGATTGCCAGAGGAAGCAAGAAGTCCAATCTCTACTATGTGGAGGGGAGCACACAGGGGGCACAGGAGGTGAACACAGTTTCTGACGCATTTACTGAGTTGTGGCACAGACGGCTTGGCCATATCAGCAAGAAGGGGATGAGTTACTTGGTGAACAAAAAGGTGATTCTAGGGCTCAAGTCTACAAAGTTGGAAAAGTGCACACACTGCTTAGTTGGAAAGCAAAATATGGTGTCTTTCCAAAGTCACCCAAGTTCAAGGAAGTCGGCGTTGCTCGAGTTGATTCCCTCGGATATCTGCGGTCCTATGAAGGTAAAATCTATTTGTGGTGCTTCTTACTTTATAACTTTTATTGATGACTGTTCCAGGAAGGTTTGGGTCTATGCTTTAAAGACCAAGGATCAGGTACTGTCCACTTTCAAAGAGTTTCAGGCCTCTTTTGATAGAGGGACCGGCAAAAAGTTATTGTGTGTTCGGTCCGACAACGACGGCGAATACATTGGTCCCTTTGTTGCTTTTTGCAGATAGCAAGGGATACGATAACAAAAGACTTCGCCTAAGACACCTCAGCTCAATGGTGTAACGGAGCACATAAATAGGACACTGATGGAGAGGGTGTGGTATTTGCTGTCAGAAGCAAATTTGCCAGACAATTATTAGGGTGAGGCTCTTCTCACAGCTGCTTATGATATTAATTTATCTTCTAGTGCTTCTTTGTAGGATGATGTGCCTGACAAAGTATGGTATGACAAAGAGCCGTCATACAATCACCTGCGAGTGCTTGGTTGTAAGGCCTTCGTGCATGTACCGAAGGACGAGAGGTCCAAACTTGAGACGAAGACGTGGCGGTGCATTTTTGTCGACTACGGTCGAGATGAGTTTGGCTATAGACTCTACGATCCAGTGGAAAGAAAGCTCTACAGAAGCAGGACATGGTATTCGTCGAGGATCAGACCATGACCAACGCTCAGGATTCCGAGACGCCTTCTGAGGCTGAGGAATTGCCTGAGTTAGAGTCATTTCACTTCGAGCAGTTTCCAGAGGACGTCGCAGAGGATCCAGTTATGGGGGAGCCAGTAGATGGAGTTGCTCCCAACCTTGATCATCAGCCTGCTAATAGTGGTCAGGGTATCCCTCAGAAGGATGAGCATGCCGGGAAGGCAGTTCCTGAAGGAAAAGAGGCTGTTGGTATACAGCCAGCACCAATAGCTTCATTGAAAAGGAGCGACAAAGAGCGTCGACCATCTATGAGATACTCACCGGGTGACTACGTGCTACTGAATGACGGGGGAAAGCCCAAAATTTTGCAGAGGCTATGGAAGACGAACGCAAGCTGGAGCAGATGCAGGCTATGTAGGAGGAAATAAGTTTCTTTCACGCCAATTCTACTTACGAGCTGGTGCGGTTGCCAAAGGACAAGAAGGCTTTGAAGAATCGATGGGTGTTTAGAGTAAAGCAGATGGATGATGCTACTCGCCCTCGATATAAAGTGAGGCTGGTAGGTAAAGGCTACGGTCAGCGAAAAGGTGTAGATTATGATGAGATCTTTTCGCCAGTCGTCAAGCCGTCGTCTATTCGGATGGTGCTAGCATTGGCATCCAGTTTTAACTTGGAGGTCGAGCAGATGGACGTGAAAACGATATTCCTCCACGGTGATCTTGAGGAGGAGCTATACATGGAGCAGCCAGAGGGATTCTGTAAGAAGGCAAGTCACATTTGGTCTACCGGTTGAGAAAGAGCTTGTATGGTCTAAAGCAAGCTCCGAGCCAGTGGTACAGGAAGTTTGAGTCGTTTATGGGAGAGCATGGTTATGTACGGATGCGTCGGACCATTGTGTATTTGTGGGGTACTTTGTTGAAGATGATTTCATTATTTTATTGCTCTATGTTGATGACATGCTATTAGTGGGTCGGAATGCCACTAGGATAGCAGAGTTGAAGCGCACTGGGCGCGGCCTTCTCTATGAAGGACTTGGGCACACCAAAGACTATTCTTGGGATGGAGATCAGCCGAAAGAAAGAGTCCAAGCTGCTACACTTGTCCCAAAAGAAGTACATTCACTGGATACTTCAGCATTTTGGGATGGACGGGTCGAAGAAAGTGAGTTGCCCCTTTACGGCTTACTTTAAGTTTACTGAGGAGCAGTGTCCATCTACCAAGGACAAAAAAGAAGATATGGAGCGGGTTCCATATACCTCAGTTGTGGGAAGCCTTATGTATGCAATTGTATGTACGAGGCCAGACATCGCTCATACAGTTGGCACAGTTAGCTAGTATCTTTCAAATCCTGGAAGGTTACATTGGAGTACGGTTAAGTGAATTCTATGATACCTTCAGGGCACTGCCGATTGGAGACTTTCATTTGGTGGTGACGAGTCGAAGCTGGTTGGATATACCGACGCTGACATGGCTGGAGATGTAGACACGAGGCGACCGACTTCGGGCTATATGATGATGTTTGCTGGAGGAGCGGTATCGTGGCAGTCACGGTTGCACATGTGTGTTGCCTTATCGAGGACAGAGGCAAAGTACTTTGCAACGACGGAGGCTTGCAAGGAGTTGTTGTGGATAAAAAATTATTGCAGGAAATGGGACTGAAGCAAGAGCAGTATACTTTGCTTTGCGACAGTCAGAGCGCTATTCACCTTGTGAAGAATCAAACCTATCATAGCCGGTCCAAGCACATCGAGACTCGGTATCATTGGATATGTGATGTAGTTGAGAAGAAGGACGCGGAGCTTGAGAAGGTTCATACAGATGATAACGGAGCAGATATGTTCACCAAGATTCTACCAAGGAAAAAGTTTGAGTTCTGCAGGCAGATCGTCGGAATGACGATCCTCTCCACATAGTTGTGAAGGAGGAGAAATGTTGGAGTGGCTGGGGTTCCCAACCTATGTAGAGAAGACCCCGGAGTGCGACGAGCGCCTTATGTGTGTTAGAGAAGCTCGGGAAGGTGACGAGGCCATTCGGAGGCGGGAAAGAAGCTCGGGAGCTACCAGAGTACATTCTGGAACAGGGGAGGCAGAGTTTGGGCCGAACTCTGCCCCAGGCAGAGTTCTGGCCAAACTTTGCCCCCTTGGTTCCAGAACTGTTCTGTCACCAAAACACAGAGTTCTGGCCGAACTCTGTGTCGACGGGCCCAGGCTAATTTCAAGATATTTTTTATACCGTTGGATCATATCCTACGGTCCAGGTTTTGCTACGAATTAGGGGGTTTATACATGGTTTTTCCTAACCCTAATCATAACACAATATTGAAAAAATAGAGAGAAAAGAGGAAAGAGTGCCATTACAACTTTGGGAGAGAAGAAGGAGGATTGAAGGCCGTGTTCGAAGGAGGATCGTGTTCGGGTAATCTCTACTCGTCGTCTTTGTTCTTCTTAGCCTTGTAATCAATTATTCTTGCTTCCAAATGTTATGGAGATCCATATTGGATCGGGAGAAGTTTGTAGAGGGTGTACTCCTTTATTTTATTAGTGAAGGCTTCTCAAGGGTTAGACTCCGATCGTCCTGTGATTTTTTTCCGCAAGGATTTTCCACGTCAAGAATTCTCTATGTTTGTGTGGATTGTGTTTGGTGTTTGGTTCGGACGTTGTATTGCTCGGTTCTCTCGTATGTACCCTCTAGTTTGAGAAAGGTTTTTGTGCTTCTTTCCCAACACGAGTTGGTCGAGATGCGGTGTTCCTCCGTCACGTGGAGGTTGACCTCGAGCAGCGACGGGCTCGACTAGCTGTCTCGTCGACATTGGTCGAGTTGGTCGAGATGCGGTGTTCCTCCGTCACGTGGTGGTCGACCTCGAGCAGAGGCGGAGCGGTCGTGAGGGCGGGACTGACGTGTCCGAACTCAAGCCACCAGTGGTCGTTCTCCGCCCACAGTTGGAAATGAACAAGATTAGGATTCAGACACAGTTTGGAAGGGACACATGAGTTGGACACGTTTTGGAGAGACACAGTTAGACAGGAACAGCTGTGGACACACTTAAAAAATTATTTTCTAGAAATATATAACCAAACACAATTTTCGACTTTTATTTTTTAAAACTACTTTTCAGATGAAAGTAACAAAATGCAAAGTAAAATTTTCTATATCCAGAAAACAAGTTTATAACTTATTTCAAAAAAACCGTTTTTAGAACCATATTTCAGAAAACATATCCAAATTAACATTCTGGCAATGTTACACAGTTTTGTCTGCGAGACTAAGCCTACGACGAGGCTACCCTCCTTGGATAAAAAGCTTGCATGTACGATGAAGCTATCCATCTAGCTTGATCAACTTTGTGTCTATGTCAAAGTTAGCCTATTTTATGCATGTTTGATCCATTTTGACCTTTGATGGGTCCATTAGAGTCCAACTGATCAATCTGTACCTTGTGGATCTACATGAGCCTGGTTGACGGTTTGTCTAGGAATTTTTTTTAAGTCTCAATAGTCGGACTATCTCGGAATTTAGGAATGTAATTGGTGTTGGACCTTGTAGAAGCGAGCACTGGTTAACACCCTACCGGAGGATGAAGTAGTTTCTTTAGGACATCGACCAGGACCGACCTTGGCCCAAGCCCAAGGTTATATATATATATATATATATATATATATATATATATATATATATATATATATATATATATATATATATATATATATATATATATATATATATATATCTTGTATCTAAAATAGAACTAATATGTACCATGATTCTTTTTTAACACAAAATAATTTTGGTGTAGTGGTTTTTATTTTAAACTTGCACATTGAAGGTCCTAAGTTCAATACTTGTTTTAGCATTTTTATAATTTACTTTTATTTCAGTTTTTAATTTTTCATATTATATATGAGTCCTAGTTATATGGGTCAAATTTAAAATTTTGCCTAGGATTCTCATGAACTCAGGGCCGTCCTGATATTGACTTACACACGTCATTACAAGGGGATGGTTCCTTAAATTGTTTTGTTTGTTTATTACGATAATGAATAATTCAAGTGTAATTACTACAAAAAAATTGTCATATTAGCGACGTTCCGAAACATCGCTAAACTCGGTGAAAACGTCGCTAAATGAATTTAGCGACATTTTGGAAACGACGGAAAAAAAACGTGTCGCTAAACGAGAAAACGTCGCTAGGGCGACGTTAGTTGCGACGTTTGTTCGTTGACGCTAATTAGCGACGTATAAGGCGACGTTATCGTGTGGTCGCCGTTTAGCGACACTTTTGCGACGTTTTAGCGACGACGAGCTGACATCAGATTTGGTGCCACGTCAGTATTTAGCGACGCTTTTAGCGACATTTATTAACGTCGCTAAAATTTAGCGACGAATATGAATGTCGCTAAGTTAAAAAAAAAATAAAAAAAAAGGTTCCAGAATGCAAATGGAGTTGGAGCCTGAGCCAAAATACAGAATACAAAATACAAAATACAAAATACAAAATACAGAATCCAATCCCTGGGCTCGCCGACCCCCTCGGTGGAACACTCAACACCGGCACGCACAATACATTCCAGAATATACAAAAAATATAAAGAAAAAAATACTATCCGCAACGAACAATGTCAATATATAATATCCTGAACAAACCAAATCAATATCCGCAAATACATACAAACTCAATATCCTCAACAAAAAAACTGAATATCCCCAAATACATACAAAGTCAAAAATATAGTACAGTTCAAAAATGCAAAAACAAAATTAGTGATCGCTTGGAGCTGGAGCTGGACCCGGTGCTGGAGGAGGAGTGCCACCAGATGACTGTCGTCGCAACGTCAGGATCGTCTGATACTCCTCCGGTGACAACAAGTGGACGAGCATGTCCTTCCGTGTACCGTCGGATGTAGACGATGCTCTCGGCGTACCAGCAGACGGTCGTTCCAGAGCCATCTCCTGGAAATGCTGCATCTGTTCGACCAACCGCTGCGTAGCCTCCTGCGTAGCGCGGGTCATCTGTCGTAGCATTTCCATAGTCTCCTCCAGCCTCTCAAAGCGTGAGATGAGCGCATAATCATCTGTATGTGGCGCCCCCATCATCTGCAGCTTCTCGTCACGCAGAGCTGCGATCTGCGCATCGACACTATGCTGGTGACGGAGCGACTCCTCAGTCTGTGCAGGGTCGGGCACACTAGTGGCGGTCCCAGAGGCCTGTGACGCAATGAAAGCACCATAGGAGCCTGTACCATAGTACGTACCCCTATGCATGCCACCAACGGCCCTCATCCACAGCTCGTCATCTGACTGGGCTGCGGCGGCCGGGGACTGCTGGAAAGTGCTAGCACCAGCTCCCTCTGACCGTGTCGGCCCGGCCTCCCTAAGCCTAAAAAACTCGGCCTAGAAATAACATATATATGAATTCTCACGTGGTTGCTAAAAATTAATACTAATGCACTAGCATTAAGTAAAACTTCTAAAAGTCGGCCTAGAAATAACATCTATATGTATTTTCTACGTAACTAAAAATTAATATTAATGAACTAGCATTAAGTAAAACTTACGTAGGTGTCCCGGACCTTGTCGTCTACGAACTGCTCCCCCTTCGTGTGCGTTGCGAGGAACAAGGTCACCATATTCGGATCTTCTCCCGATTCAACCTGTTACGAAATTATTATATAATTTTTCAATTAAGTTAAAAAAATATATTACTATTAAGTATTAATTATGGGTATACGGCGAGATACGTACCATATGGGTGAAGAAATCCATGATGGACCGTGATCCACCACACCACTGCGACCCCGTCTGCCGTGCTAAGAGAGACTTCGCAGACTTCTCCTTGTAGGCTTCCTCCTCGAATCTCCTCTTCATTACCGCCTAGTCGGCGGCAGAGATCCAACCCTGAATAGGCTCTCCCCGGCGGTCACGATCTTTTTGGTCGAGGATCGCGTCCCTAATGAGCTTGCTGGCGACGCTGCAAAATATAGCCTCGACAGCAACGGTACAGTGGGGAGGGAAGAAGTAAGTCCGCTGAAAAAATCATAGAAGTACATAAGTTATAACATAACATACTAAATGTTAAAAGGAAATAAACTTTTACGTACCGAAAAGTGCTTAAACCAGAAGGCCTTCCTGTCGGCCGGGACATCCCTCCAGTTGATCCAGGGCCCGTCATAGTTCTGTCGCAGGAATGTACCCAGCGACCGGTGTACGGAGGAGGGATGATACCTATAAAATAGAAATTAAAATTTATTAAACAAGTTTATAATAAATTTAAACTAATTAAATGCAATAATTTCACTTATCGCCTGGTCCGAGTACAGGCCCAAATCTCCAACCTCAGATCCCCCTCCGGGCGACACGGAGGATATGTCTCAAATGGGAGCTGCACTATGCCCCTGTCCCGCCCCCTGCCCCTGCCCGCAGCCTGCCCCTCGGCCTCGGCCTCGTCCTCGCCCTCGGCGTGGGCCTCGCCATCGCCCTCGACCTTGACGTGGACCTCGACCTTGGCCTGCTCCTCAATAGTAGGGTCGACCTCTGGAATACTCGACGGTACTGGCTGCGTAAAAGAAGAAGGCCCTAGCCTCGAACTGCTAGAGCCGGGTATGGAGACACTGCCGGCGATTAGACCGCTAGTGTATACTGGAGTGCGGGGGGATGAGGAGTCGGTAGGAGTGGTAGATGGAGACTGTCGGGGTCGTCGACTCCCACCAGCACCGGAACCAAATGATCCACATCGGGCCATATCTGAAAAAATACAGAAGTATAGCATACTACATCTTAAAAAACAAAAGTATACCATACTACAGCCAGGGAACGTCGCTAAGTAAACCATACTATATTTGAAAAAAACAAAAGTAAACCATACTACATCTGAAAACCTCGCTTATTAACGTTGCTAAAACAAAAGTAAACCATACTACATCTGGAAAAAATAAAAATAAACCATACTACATCTGAAAATTAAACATATTCAATCCTCTTCTGAAAATTCATCTTGTTCCGATTCCTCTTCATCTTCCTCTTCACTTCTCAACTTCCTCTTCCTCTTCTAATACTTCTACCTCTTCCAATTGATGAAACATGTAATGAGGAACTTCCGTTGAATCCACATCGACAATATTTATAATAAGAGGTAGTTCGTCTTCCTGATAAGCTATCCCGTCGACATCGAAGGTATTCCGATCTTTAGTCTTACAGACTGCCCACCAATCTGATCTCCCGGCTCCTCGTTTTGGATAGCTGGTAAAGTAAACTAGCTGAGCCTGGCTTGCTAGAATAAACGGCTCATAAGCTTGATATCGACGACGATAATTTATGTCAACAAGAACATGTTTGTCAACTCTCCAACCTCGACCCTGGATCGGATCGAACCAGTCACATATGAACAAGGCGATCTTACAAGGTTCTATAGCATAATTTTATGTCAGTTTCACAATCTTCCGTAAGATGCCAAAGAAGTCATTGCCTGGGTCGACGTCTTTGTAGTGTGAAGATTTTATGCACAAACAACTATTCTTCGTAGAATCCAAATCCAAGAAGTCATCTCTTATTCGAGCATTTGTTGACTTGAACCTGAAACCATTTACGTAGTAACTTGGCCAGGTCTTCACTTGATAAATTGGTCCCTTGGCTAGAGTTTTAATATAATCATTCTCAAGGATTGTCTCCGGACGATCAACCTAAATACCATATAAACGATGCTAACTTAATTATTATCTGCAAGTATAAATGTACAGAAAAAGTAAATTGTGACTACGTCCGTACATATGCTCTCAACCAAAAAGGAAATAAAGTCTCATTTGTTGTTCTACTTCCTCCTCGGTTGCGTACGGATTGTTGGACGTTACCTTATCCTTAAACATGCTGAAAAACAACGAAGCATAGTTATATTAGTTATATTCAGAAGCAACGAAGCACGCAAAATAATTTTACTTACCCCTCTAGCTTGTCCACTTCTTCCTCATCGTAGTTGAGTAATACATATAACATTGCAGTGCTAACCTCATCGTCATTTAGATATCTTTTTTTTATTTTACCAGATAGTTTTCTGTAGGCAGTAAATACTTTCAGCTTTGCCTCAATACCAACTTCATAGCCGTCATCATTTCTGGGAGCCCTTGTTCTGTTTGTAGCAATATGAGGCTAAAAATACATGGAACAGAAGTTTGAAATCTCCTCAAGGACATATGCTTCACAAATAGAACCCTCCACCCGTGTCTTATTTTTTACCTTCCTCTTGAGATGGTTCAACTGTTGCTCGAACGGGTACATCCAACGATAACCGACAGGTCCAGCAACAAAAGCCTCATGGATAAGATGAATCGTAAATGCTCCATTGAGTCAAAGAATGCAGGAGAAAAAACTCTCTCAAGTTTGCAAAGTGTTACCACAATGTCCTTCTCTTGCTTCTCTAAACGATCGACGAGCAACTTGCAAGAACAAAGTGTAACGCCCCAGCCCCAAAATACGTAGGACTAGGTACATCGACATGCCAGCTGTATACATACGAAGTATACTCCAATATATGAAAACCTCGTATGAATACATAAGCTGTAAAATGCAGTAGAACCATAATAACTAAATCTCATCCACTAGATAAATAAATGATATAAAAGCAACTTTGAATTTGTCATGTATACAATCGTTGGGCGGAGACAAAGTCCACTACCAACTATCTCAAATAAAATGTACAAGAAGTGATCGATAAAATAACGAGACGAACCAAGCGTAATCATCTTCGAAAGAATGGAGAAGACTACGGCCTTGGCTAGAACACCTGCAAAATCACAGAAGCACACACCTGGAGAGATAACCAGGTCCTCAGAGGAACGTAACAAGATACAGGAAGAACATGCCATATGAACTGAATATAAATGCACCATAAAATAAAGATAAAGTAAAAGCGTCAAACCATAACACGGCTCAATATCCCATCATTGAAACAGTAGACTACCCCTACAACCAAACAAGGACAAGGGGTAACTTACTATTCCACGATGAGATATTTTTCCATGCTATGATTGGAACATAAAATTTGCTAAGGTCTCCTAACCTTTCTAGTAGGCAATTTAGAACACATATTGATGTATGGGCAGGTGAAGCCTGACTCCCCCAGGACAAGGTAACAACTTACAACACGCACACGTCAGTACCAATACTATCAGCCGGCATAACTCGAGGCTAGCGGCCCACGTGACCCTCGGTCCACATAGCTCGAGGCTAGTGACCCTCGCGACTCGACTACTGTAGTACGCAGTTACTACAGCTATTGGATTTGGGGTAGCCCATATATTTCATTGTCTTCTCCCTCCCAAGGGCCCTAACAAAAGGTAGTTCGCTAAAACTAGGTCCATATGCATACAAAAGACAAGAAAGAAAAATAACCGAAACAAAATAAAGTGAACAAAATAGCAAGTACTGGATCCAACTGAGAACAAATAATAAAATATGCAGTAAATAATACATAAAGGTGCATCTAATTATGAACAGTAAATAAGGCAAGGTATCTTGCCTGTGGGTGGTGCGAGAAGCAGCAAAATCCAACAATCAGAATCGTCAACACGAAAGTCAAAATCTATTAGAAGCTCCGGATGCTGCAACAACATCACGAACGAGTTTGGAATAAAAAATATGCCTAGAAAACGCCTGTCCAAAAGTCAAATTCTGGAACAGGGGCAAAATCGTAATTTCGGATCAAAACGATGTCCGCCGTTGGACCCGCTTTGCACCGAAATGCGCTCAGAACCTACGGTCTCTAAAGTCGTCAAACTACATGTCTACGAATTTGTTTTGATGAGATGAACCCAACGGTATGTCCAATTTTGGATTCCGGTGGGCGGTGCACAAAATCGCCCGTTGAGTGGGATTGTGGGCCCGCCAAAATAGCGTCCCGACCAACGGTCTCAGAATCGGACTAAACATGGCATACAGGACCAGAAAAATATTTGAGTCCAATGGCGCAAGTTTTGTCGCGATTTGATGAGTGTGCACAAAATAATTGAAAAATTCCGAAAAGTCCGATACGCAAAAATTCGACGGATACGGATCAAATTCGTTGCGCACACGCAACCAATTTGAATTCCGTCAATTCTCGCACGTCCACAAATTCGATACGGACCTTCCGGTACTTTCGGTTTGCGACGGGGTCGCCCGATTTGTCGGGACGTACCTCGTATGGGGTTTTTAAGGTTTTATAAAAAACTAATTTTTCGAGATTTTTAATTTAATAAAAACTGAAATTTTGCAGAATAAATAAATCTATTAGAAGTGATGATAGAAGGTCATGGGGACTTTCTACACGAATTTACGGATCGAAAATCGGAATAGAATTGACAGTTAAATTAATCGGAGAAACGGGTTACCTTAAAGTGGGAATCTGTTGTTGTTGTTGTTATTGTTTCCGTTGTCGTTGGTGCGGGTGCTGCTATGCTCGCGGACAGCACGCCGAGGAGAGGGTAGGAGGAAGGAGGAGAGGAAGGAGGTGGAGAGAAATTTAGAGGAGAAAGGAATTTAGGGTTTTCAATAACTCATATATATATATATATATATATATATATATATATATATATATATATATATATATGGAAGCGGATCAAAAGCCCCCCTTAGAAAGCCCCCCAAAAACCCCCCTCATTCTAATCCGTAATTTAATATTAATATTAATGTTAATATTAATGTTAAAGTCAATATTAATGTTAATATTAACATTAAATACTAAAATTAACATTAAAATTAATATTAACATTAAAATTAACATTAACATTAATATTAACATTAAAATTAACATTAATATAAAAAAATTTTAAAAAAAATTTAATATTAACATTAACATTAATATTAACATTAATATTAACATTAACATTAATATTAACATTAATATTAACATTAATATTACAAATTAGAGTGAGGGGATTTTTGGGGGGCTTTCTAAGGGGGACTTTTGATCCGCTCCCTATATATATATATATATATATATATATATATATATATATATATATATATATATATATATATATATATATATATATATATATATATATATATATATATACAAATGACAGAACTTGCTAATGCTTGGTATGAAAAGGGAGGGGGGCGCACAAGTATATACGTGCTGCTGCCTCTTTTTTTTTTTTTTTCCATGCAAGTGGGTCCGACCACTTTGCATTAAATATATATGTATATCTTTTTTTTTTTTTACAATTCTTTTCTTATCTAAACTACTTATATATATATCTATATTTATACATGTATATATCTATAAATACACCAAAATCTATTTAAAATCTAAATACTATTTAAAAGTCAACTATCTAATTATCTAATATATTTGAGCATATCTACATATATATATATATATAAATTAAATCCTTATTAATTCAACTCAAAATAGTAATAATATTTAAATAGGAAAACATGTTTATTAAACCTCTACAAAATAAATTTAATACTAGTAAATTTATAAAAATTGCTCCAATGGGTGAACTGTACCACACACCCTTATCCGGGTCCAGGGACATGTACAATCTTGTAAAATATTATTTAATAATAAAATACCAATAATTGTACCAATATTTAAATAATTAGCAATTGTACATAAAATTCTAAATTCATTTAGGAAATATTCGTACATACATAAATTATGCCTACATGGCCACATCTGGTCACATTACCTGCTTACATGGGCTAAAATTTGGTTCGGGCCCAGTTCGGACTGAATTGGTCAACCGGGTCGCTTAAAAGTCGAAAATTTAAATTAATATATAAATAAATTTGTCGGTGGAGGTTGAGTCGCAACTTGGCCTAGTTTTCCTAGTTCGCTCTTCACCATGGCTAGGCTTCCCATGACATGGCTAATACACTAGTCAAGGCACACTGCTACATCTTCCGTGCCAAAATTCACGGTCGTCTAGTGTTCCAAAATTCAAAAAAATGGCTAAGGTCATTTCTAATAAAATAAAAATCATAAATTGCATAAATTAATTTTGAAGTCTAATAAAATAATAAAAAAATAAAAATAGGGGTTTTACATCCTGCCCAACTTACAAGAATTTTGTCCTCGAAATTTAGGATTAATAGGATAGATAGGGTTGAGGGATTGGAAGAGTTCGTCCATACCAAAAATTGCAATTAAATTTGGTGGAGGCGATAAAACGGCGTTCAACACCACCATGAGTAGAAAATTATGGAGTTGATATATACAAAAATATACCATGGTTATGGAATTGAATAAGGATCGCTAGCGAAGGTAACAACTTTCGAATATCCAATTTAGAAGAACAGTAAAGAAATGAGTAGACCAAAGAAAATAAATTAGACATTTGGGAGATGTGGTTCCTAGAGAGAAACTGGAGACTAACCGCCTCGATTGAGAGTTTGATTTAAGTGAATGATTAGAATCATTCACGAGTGCTCAAGAACATTTGGAAGGGCACTATAATAATTCTAGGGTTGAGAAATGAGGAGTAGTTAAAGGCGAGGATATAGCCATATGAGTCGGTCGGTGGCTATCTACATTTCGTGTATAAATAATTCATAGGGAAACTAAAGGTGATATCTTACATCTATCTATCATGTACAGTGCCTTGTCTTTCCAAAATAAGTAAAAGACAAGAACCACAAAGGTTTCCAAGACGAGGCTATTGAGTACGAATACGAGGTTAATAGGCGACGAAAATAATTCAAAGGAGAATTGCCAAGGCTGTTGCGGATGAGACCCTAAGGCAAGTTTATCTATGTCTCCATCCACGTAAAATAATATATGAAGGCGAACCAACGTGCAATAGGTTGATCAGACCATCATGCACCGGTTCTGATTAGACAATATGTTAGTGGGTGCACCCAATAAAATATGTCATGATCAAGCTTGATAACGAAATAAGCTTGCAAAACTGAAGCTGCGTTAGCAGCGTGAGATATATAGTCAAAATATGAGCAAGGGAGGTACTTGATGAAGAAAATTTTAAATAGTCTCAGATCTTTTAAAATCAAGACTCGCCCGAAATTTGGGCCTATACAGTTGTCCTAGTGTTTCTTCATTTATGGCTTGGTAGACTAGATAAGGTAGGGTCTTCTGAATTTAGAGTCTAAGTGAACTTACCAATGTGGTTCACAAGGAAAGGTTTGTTAGGTGGTGAGGTATTCTACCCAACTTACAAGAGTTAAACTAATAGTATCATGGGACAATGGGTCAAGCAATCAAGATAAAGTACAAATTTAAGCATTTAAGAGATTTAGTAGAACACCATCATATCGGGTCGAAGGAATTGAGTCGAGGTTGAATCCCTATCCGTGGTCGAAAATATATCGGTATCATGGTAAAGATTATAGTTTGGCCATTTTGACCATAAGATCATATCAAGAAATAGAGTACAAGGAGATGGATTTTGGTGGGACATGATATGTCTACATGAAGGTGGGCTTGTCTAGGTCTTACATATAAAATTTGTTGGAAGGAAAAGTTAGTGTTGTGCTCCAAACATCCAAGTCACGGTAAGGGACGCCAAAAGATCTAAAATAGAAAGTGGGAGTTCACGAGGGGATAATGCACAAAATAAAGAAGATCAAGTTAAAGCATGAAATGAAATTAATTAAAGAATCCATAATAATTTAGGAACATAATTCCGGAGAGAAGATAGTCTCCTAGATGAATACATCTAAGGAACCATTAACTCATTATTCATATTGAAAATGGGTTAGAAGGTCGCAATTAAAAGATCTAGAATTGAAGGAAGGTCGAGTAAGTCGAAGTGAAAATATAATCACATAGCTTGGTAGATGACTAACAACACTTGTGTACATACTACTATCATGGTCATGAGTGACATGGCAATTAGTGTGGAGTACATCCATCTAATTAGAGCTATCTTGATGGCCTACCATTTAAAATTTAACTCCAATTTCCACCAAAAGTTTCAAATTAAACTTTCAAAAATAAACCACCCAAAATTTGTATTCACTCCAAGCCGTTCAAATTTATCATAAAAAAAATTTAATCACTCTCATAAATATCAAAGCAAAATTTTATCACGTTACTACTAACCCTTCCAAAATTAACGTTTAAATTCAACTATTTAACTCAAGAGTTCCTAATTTACGAATGCATAAAGATTTCACAATCAATCAAAAATTTAACACTCTAAAATTTCTAAATAACTCATAATAAAACTCTTAGCATATTAAAAGCAATCTAAAAAATTAAGCTCAATGCTCTAATCAATTTTAGCTTCTATTCATGCTAAGTCATTCCAACAAAATCACAACTTTTAAATGGTAACTTCCTTTTACCATTCAAATAACTTTCCATCACATCCTTCAAAATTCTCCCAAAAATTTTAATAATAACAATCCCACATTAAAATAAAATTTTAAATAATCTTATCAGTCAAAATCTTTTTTTTTTACCAAAAATCTAAATAGATTTGTAAATCCTCAATCATAGGACACCATTTAAAATAATAAAAAAAATCTCAAAAATCGTTTTCATGACTTTCAAATATTTTAAACCAAAATTTACCGTCATTACTTCCACTTAAAATTCAAAATTTTCTAAACACGAAAATCGCAAGTTGTATGATTCAAATTTAAATAATTTATACTGCCACATTTAAAATCTAAGATTATTTTCAATCCAAATTTATAATTGTTCAAATGTGTATAACTATAATACATTAAATCATAAACATCAAAACTCGAAATCAAATAATTTTATATTTGTTCCAAGATGTATATCTATCACCCAAAAATTATAAATATCACAATTCGAAAAGCAAATCAATTTTATACTTGTGCAAAGAATTATAGCTATAACCCAATAAATCATAAATATCAAATCTCAAAAAGCCAATCAATTTCTTAAACCAAGTATGAAATTCTATAAATCCTCTGGTGTTTACTATTTAGAAATCTCAAGGTTAAAACTCTCCGTGGTAATATCCTACTTTACAAATTACTAATCGTTAAATCACACTAAAAAAAAACCTTTTAACTCAATTAGAGTCTTATATGTATTCCAATTGCCAATATAACCATTCTAGCCATGTGTTTGACCTATGAGTATACACTAGTGTAGTTATCTTCCTAGTTGATACTAAGCACGAAAATAAGAATCGACGGTAGAAAGGAATCAAGCAAGATACAATTCA
The DNA here is from genome assembly GCA_029216955.1 of Iris pallida. Taxonomy (NCBI): domain Eukaryota; kingdom Viridiplantae; phylum Streptophyta; class Magnoliopsida; order Asparagales; family Iridaceae; genus Iris; species Iris pallida. Next base: position 4,752,599 of record JANAVB010000599.1, on the reverse strand, counting down.
AAGAAGTCGAACAAGAGTTTGGAATTTGAAGCCAAGGAAAGAGGTCAAGCTGTATGGATGAGATTCCTAGATTCTAATCCTATGTTGCAGGCTCACATCGGTACAATAACGTAACCGAAGTGATAAACTCGACCTGTATGGGCCACCACAAAAACATGTAACGCCCCAGCCCCAAAATACGTAGGACTAGGTACATCGACATGCTAGCTGTATACATACGAAGTATACTCCAATATATGAAAATCTCGTATGAATACATAAGCTGTAAAATGCAGTAGAACCATAATAACTAAATCTCATCCACTAGATAAATAAATGATATAAAAGCAACTTCGAATTTGTCATGTATACAATCGTTGGGCGGAGACAAAGTCCACTACCAACTATCTCAAATAAAATGTACAAGAAGTGATCGATAAAATAACGAGACGAACCAAGCGTAATCGTCTTCGAAAGAATGGAGAAGACTACGGCCTTGGCTAGAACACCTACAAAATCACAGAAGCACACACCTGGAGAGATAACCAGGTTCTCAGAGGGACGTAACAAGATACAGGAAGAACATGCCATATGAACTGAATATAAATGTACCATAAAATAAAGATAAAGTAAAAGCGTCCAAACCATAACACGGCTCAATATCCCATCATTGAAACAGTAGGCTACCCCTACAACCAAACAAGGACAAGGGGTAACTTACTATTCCACGATGAGACATTTTTCCATGCTATGATTGGAACATGAAATTTGCTAAGGTCTCCTAACCTTTCTAGTAGGCAATTTAGAACACATATTGATGTATGGGCAGGTGAAGGCTGACTCCCCCAGGACAAGGTAACAACTCACAACACGCACATGTCAGTACCAATACTATCAGCAGGCATAACTCGAGGCTAGCGGCCCACGTGACCCTCGGTCCACATAGCTCGAGGCTAGTGACCCTCGCGACTCGACTACTGTAGTACGCAGTTACTACAGCTATTGGATTTGGGGTAGCCCATACATTTCATTGTCTTCTCCCTCCCAAGGGCCCTAACAAAAGGTAGTTCGCTAAGACTAGGTCCATATGCATACAAAAGACAAGAAAGAAAAATAACCGAAACAAAATAAAGTGAACAAAATAGCAAGTACTGGATCCAACTGAGAACAAATAATAAAATATGCAGTAAATAATACATAAAGGTGCATCTAATTATGAACAGTAAATAAGGCAAGGTATCTTGCCTGTGGGTGGTGCGAGAAGCAGCAAAATCCAACAATCAGAATCGTCAACACGAAAGTCAAAATCCACAAGAAGCTCCGGATGCTGCAACAACATCACGAACGAGTTTGGAATAAAAGATATGCCTAGAAAATGCCTGTCCAAAAGTCAAATTCTAGAACAGGTACAAAATCGTAATTTCGGGTCAAAACGATGTCCGCCGTTGGACCCGCTTTGCACCGAAATACGTGCCAGAACCTACGGTCTCTAAAGTCGTCAAACTACATGTTTACAGATTTATTTTGATGAGACAAACCCAACGGTATGTCCAATTTTGGATTCCGGTGGGCGGTGCACAAAATTGCCCGTTGAGTGGGATTGTGGGCCCGCCAAAATAGCGTCCCGACCAACGGTCTCAGAATCGGACTAAACTTGGCATACAGGACCAGAAAAATATTTTGAGTCCAATGGCGCAAGTTTCGTCGCAATTTGATGAGTGTGCACAAAATAATTAGGAAATTCCGAAAAGCCCGATACGTAAAAATTCGACGGATACGGATCAAATTCGTTGCGCACACGCAACCAATTTGAATCCCGTCAATTCTCGCACGTCCACAAATTCGATACGGACCTTTCGGTACTTTCGGTTTGCGACGGGGTCGCCCGGTTTGTGGGACGTACCTCGTACGGGGTTTTTAAGGTTTTATAAAAAACTAATTTTTCGAGATTTTTAATTTAATAAAAACTGAAATTTTGCAGAATAAATAAATCTATTTGAAGTGATGATAGAAGGTCATGGGGACTTTCTACACGAATTTACGGATCGAAAATCGGAATAGAATTGACAGTTAAATTAATCGGGAAAACGGATTACCTTAAAGTGGGAATCTGTTGTTGTTGTTGTTATTGTATCCGTTGTCGTTGGTGCGGGTGCTGCTGTGCTCGCGGACAGCACGCCGAGGAGAGGGTAGGAGGAAGGAGGAGAGGAAGGAGGTGGAGAGAAATTTGGAGGAGAAAGAAATTTAGGGTTTTCAATAACTCATATATATATATATATATATATATATATATATATATATATATATATATATATATATATATATATATGAGTTCGGTCACAGAACTAGGCTAAATTTCAACTTGATACCTTCAACTATCCACATTTGGCAACTTAATACCTTAAACTTTTAAAATAGACAACTTGATACCCTAAATATTTTTTTTTCCTAAAATACCCTCATCTCTCCCAACCCCCCACCTTCCCAGCACCTACTCCCTCACCCCCCCCCATCCCCCCTCCTCCTCCTCCGGTCGTGCAACCCTCTCCTCCGGCCGCTCAACCCCCCCCCCCCCCCACCCACCGCCCTCTCCTCCTCCGGTCGTTCCACCCCCCTTCCCGGCCAGCCTGTACCCGCGAACCGCCCCCACCGGCTGCTGTGCGCCGTCGTCGCCCGCGGAGAGGGGAGGGGGGGAGGTCGCCGGAGATGGAGTGGGGGGGGGGGAAGGTCGCCGCCTCCGGAGAGGGGAGGGGGTGGGTCACCGGAGAGGGAGGGGGGGGGGGGTCGCCGGCTAGAATGGAGGGGGGGGGGGTAATTTCGGAATTTTTTTTGTTTAGGGGATGCAGTTGAAAGTATTAAATAGTTGAGGGTATCAAGTTGCCTATTTTGAAAGTTTAAGGTATTAAGTTGCAAAATGTGGATAGTTGAGGGTATCAAGTTGAAATTTAGCCGAGAACTTGCTAATGCTTGGTATGAAAAGGGAGGGGGGCGCACAAGTATATACGTGCTGCTGCCTCTTTTTTTTTTTTCCATGCAAGTGGGTCCGACCACTTTGCATTAAATATATATATGTATATCTTTTTTTTTTTTTACAATTCTTTTCTTATCTAAACTACTTATATATATATATCTATATTTATACATGTATATATCTATAAATACACCAAAATCTATTTAAAATCTAAATACTATTTAAAAGTCAACGATCTAATTATCTAATATATTTGAGCATATCTACATATATATATAAATTAAATCCTTATTAATTCAACTCAAAATAGTAATAATATTTAAATAGAAAAACATGTTTATTAAACCTCTACAAAATAAATTTAATACTAGTAAATTTATAAAAATTGCTCCAATGGGTGAACTGTACCACACACCCTTATCCGGGTCCAGGGACATGTACAATCTTGTAAAATATTATTTAATAATAAAATACCAATAATTGTACCAATATTTAAATAATTAGCAATTGTACATAAAATTCTAAATTCATTTAGGAAATATTCGTACATACATAAAATATGCCTACATTGCCACATTTGGTCACATTACCTGCTTACATGGGCTAAAATTTGGTTCGGGCCCAGTTCGGACTGAATTGGTCAACCGGGTCGCTTAAAAGTCAAAATTTAAATTAATATATAAATAAATTTGTCGGTGGAGGTTGAGTCGCAACTTGGCCTGGTTTTCCTAGTTCGCTCTTCACCATGGCTAGGCTTCCCATGACATGGCTAATACACTAGTCAAGGCACACTGCTACATCTTCCGTGCCAAAATTCACGGTCGTCTAGTGTTCCAAAATTCAAAAAAATGGCTAAGGTCATTTCTAATAAAATAAAAATCATAAATTGTATAAATTAATTTTGAAGTCTAATAAAATAATAAAAAAATAAAAAATAGGGGTTTTACACAAAGATCTCTGAAGAATATGCTAAGCTCTTTTAATGGAACCTAGACTACCGACGGTAATAATTCTCGAAATGCAACATGAATTAACCTCTCTATGAATACGTGGCAATCGTGGCTCTTCATTTCGGTCAGTTTACACTCCTTTATGTCGACACATCTTCTTAGATTGGAGACGTATCCGTCCGGAAATTTCAAGTCCTGGATCCATCTACAAACTCTCACTTTGTCCTCCTTGTCCAGTGAGTAGATTGCCTTAGGCGAAAAAAACTTTTTCTTTCCGTTGTCTATCATGTGCAATGTAGGGCGTCTGCATATTTCCTCTAAGTCCAATCTAGCCTTCTGATTGTCTTTTGTCTTTCCCTTGACGTCCATTACAGTATTAATTATGTTATCAAACACGTTCTTCTCGATATATATGATGTCAAGGTTATGTCTAATCAGATTTGTGCTCCAATATGGCAGATCCCAGAATATACTCCTTTTGGTCCAGTTATGATCTTCGCCAAATCCCTCGCAACGGCTGCTCGTTGTAGGATCTTCAATAGCACTTGGGATTTCTTTTACTTGCTCCCATGTGTCCTCTTCGGACCACATTGGCAGTGGATCGCCCTTCTCCATAGCTCCGGCACGGAATGCAGTTCTGTTCCTACGGTACGGAGGGTCTTTCGGCAAGAATTGCCGGTGATAATCAAAGAAGCATGGCTTTCCTCCGTATCTCAAACGAAAAGCCTTAGTGCGGTCCACGCAATACGGACATGAAACCCGACCATGAGTGCTCCATCTCGATAACATTCCATAAGCCGGAAAGTCGTTGATTGTCCACATTAGTGCTGTCCGTATCTGAAAATTCTATTTTTTCGAAGCATCATACGTGTACGCCCCTATTTTCCATAGCTGCTTCAGCTCATCTATCAACGGCTGTAAGTACACGTCGATGTTCCTCTTCGGATTGTTCGGACCGGAGATGATAATAGTTAAGAACATGTAATGTGTCATCATACACATCCAAGGCAGTAGGTTGTACGGAGTGAGGATTACCGACGAGCATGAATATTGGAAGCCTGAAAGACCAAATGGGGTAAAACCATCAGAGTAGAGCCCCAACCTTACATTACGCGCATCAGAAGCAAAATTAGGATATGCTCGATCGAAGTGCTTCCACGCTTCTCCATCAGATGGGTGATCCAACACTCATTCGGTCTGTTGTCGCTTATGCCAACTCATATTTTCGGCAGTCTCTTTCACCATGAACAATCTCTGCAACCGCGACGTCAACGGCAAGTAGTGCATTGAAGCAGTCGGTCTTCTAGACTTGCCTACAGCAGTTGGCTTATAGCGATCAGCACCACAGAATCCGCATACTTCTGCATCTTTGTGATCTTTGTAGTAAGGTATGCATCCGTTCTGACAACAATCGATCTTGTCGTATCCCATCCAGAGGGATCTCACCATCCTCTTAGAGCGGTAGAAGTCTTTCGGTAACTTGGCACCCTCCGGCAAGATATCGGTAATCAACTCGAACACTCTATTATAGCATTCTTGCTACATGTTAAAGTCAGACTTTATGCTCAAGAGCCGAGTGATCACCTCTAACGGTGAATGGTCCTCACAGCCAGGGTATAAAGGGGTCCTTGCATTCTCCAGCAACTCCATAAACTTCGCGGCATCGACATTCGGTGCCTCCTCAGCTGCGTCACGATTGTATGGATCGAAACTAGTCCCCGCAGCGTCGAAGACCATGTTCACGTACTCGTTGTCGACACCAGCTCGGTTGTGGACATTCATATAAGGCTCCACAAAAGGCTCCACATAAGGCTCCACATAAGGCTCCGATTGGAATGCTAAAGGTACAAGCTCTCCGTGTGCGGTCCATTGGTAGTAATTCGGAAGGAAACCCCTTGTGTATAAGTGATACATCACATCCAATTCTGGTTGAAACTTCATGTTCCGACATTTTGTACACGGGCACTTAATGTCCATGTCGTCCATGGATTGAGGAAACGCCTTTGCGAATTGGAGGAATTGTTCTACTCCGACGATGTATTCATCTCGCACACCACACCTGTCATCTCGAATGCGGTTGTACATCCACGAATGGTCTAGCAGATACATGGATATAGCCATTTCTAGATATCTGCAAATATGAATAAACTTCAAAACTAAAACAAATATACTACATACTACATACTACGGCCGTGACTCGGGACCATTCCTATGAGTCGGGATCTTTCCTACTACATACTACATACTAAAACGAATAAACTTCAAAACTAAAACTTCAAAACTAAAACGAATATACTACAAACAAAAATGAATATACTACATACTACGGCCGTGACTCGAGACCATTCCTATGAGTATCGGTATCAAGGAAACTACGTGTTACAAATATCGGCACTATCAGTACGTATTACAAATATCGGCACTATCGTGTTACAAATTAACCAACCAACAAAACTACGTGTTACAAATATCGACACTATCGGTACGTGGTTTCGAATCGGAGTATCACATTTTTCGGTGTCGAAAAACAAATAACTATTACTAAATTATCAGATTTTTTGGCACTATCGGTTCCCCTGACCCAGTCCCCCCCCCCCACCCCTCCCCCCCTACACCACCCCTAACCCTAATCCGAACCCTATCCCTAACCCCTCCCCCACCAGCCCCCCTCCCCTCCCCAGCCCCCCAACCCCTACACTACCCCTAACCCTAACCCTATCCCCAACCCCTCCCCCACCATCCCCCCTCCCCTTCCAAGCCCCTCCCCCCCCCCCCCCCCGCCCTCACCCCCCTAGCCGCCCTCACCCTCCCCGCCCCTCCCCCCTAACCCGAACCCTAACCCTTCCCTTCCCCCAGCCCCCCTACTCACCCCCAGCCGCCCTCGTCCCCCCTGCCCTACCCCCAGCCACCACCAACCATTTCTCACCCCCAACCACCCGCACCCCCCTGCCCCTCCCCCCGAGCCACCAGCACCCCCCCAACCACAAACAACAAATAGAGAGAGAGAGAGAGAGGAAGTCACGTACCAGAGGAGAGTCGCCAGAGAGAGTGAAGTCGCCGGAGAGATTGAAGTCGCCGGAGAGAGTGAGAGCGAGAGCGAGAGCGCCGGAGAGAGTGAGAGCGAGAGCGCCGGAGGAAGAGAGTGAGAGAGTAAAATGAATGGGGGGAAATGAATCGGGAGGGGGGGGGGGGAGATTTAATTTAGTTAGAATTTAGCGACGTTATTATTAACGTCGCTAAATAAGTCGCAATTAGCGACGTTGTAGCGACGTTTCGCGACGACTAGCTCACGTAACTAATATACGTCGTTGTCACGTCGCTAGTAGCGACGGTTACCGACGTTTCATTTATACGTCGCTAATGTCCACAATTTAGTGACGTTTTGGTAACGTCGCTAAATTTACTCCGTCAATTAAACAGATTTTAGTAGTGAATCTAACAACTTTCTTGCATGTCCCCATTGTAATAAGTAAACAAGAATTTAGTCATTGTAATTATACATTTTTAACTGTTTTTGGACCTTATCTTAAAATAGTTTTTGCCTAACATGATTCGTGATCTTGAATAGCTCAGCCCATTAACACCTAAGTTCCTTTTTGTTGGCATGTCCCTCTAGTGCTCAACTATATATAGAGTTAGATAACTCATCCTTCCTTCTCCATTCCTTGAGCCCTCCTCTACTCTCCAATCAATGACGCTTGCCACTCTCCCACTCCTCTGTGTCCTCTCCCTTGCATCTTTCCCTCAACTTTCCTTGTCCCAGTTGCAGGCCGCCTTCACCTTCTCGCGGGCGACCTTCTACGGCAGCCCCGACTGCGACGGCACTCCGAGCGGGGCCTGCGGCTACGGCGAGTACGGCAGGAACATCAACGGCGGAGATGTGGGCGCGGTCGCCAGGCTCTACCGCAACGGCACGGGCTGCGGCGCCTGCTACCAGGTGCGGTGTGCCAACCCGCAGATGTGCAGGGAGGAAGGTGTGAAGATTGTGGTCACCGATCACGGCGAGGGAGACTACACAGACTTCATACTCAGCGCCCGCGGGTTCGGCAAGCTCGCCCGGCCCAACATGGCCGCAGAGCTCATGGCCTACGGAGTGGTCGATGTCCAGTACCGGAGGTAAAGATCAGCAAGATTTTTAACTTAGGGTACGTTTGATTGCAAGGTGAAAAATATGTGGAAAAGAAATTAATTCCATGGAATTATTTTCCTAGGAAAAAAATTCTATGGAATTTAAAAAAATTTCCATGGAAAATTTAATTTGGGTGTTTGATTGCCATTATTTTCCACGGAAAATAGTTATTTTTCATGGAAAATAATATTTTCCTATGGGTTGGACAAGTTTCCTTTTCCACCATTTTAGATGGAAATATGGAAAATGATAGTTTTTTGGAAAATAATTCCATGGAAAATATAAGTTATCAAACACTACAATTGGTGGAAAATTTGTGATGGAAATATTTTCCATGGAAAAAAAGCCCAATCAAACACAGCCTTAGTATAAACGGTCCAAAAACTCAGAACGACTGCTTCTAAAGAAAAACATGCAAAAATATTTAAACCCAGGCATTATATATATATATATATATATATATATATATATATATATATATATATATGCTAAAAAAATCAGCCTGAGTCCATAGTATCGAATTAATATTCTATATTACAAACGTTGGATCGAATTAAAATGCTGAGATTAAAAGATAAAAGTATTTATTTAAATTATAATAGTATATATATGCTCGTGCGTGTTGCACGTACTTTATACTACTTGAAAAAAGCAAATAATATTATTATAAATTATTATATTATTTTATATTATTATTAGGAAGACTAAAAGACATCCATCGTAATTATTCTAAACTTATTATATATAACATATGTGTATGTTTCTTACATGTATTTTAACATTTTTTTAGTTAATTTAGAAAGACTCTTTAGGAAGATCAAAAGGTAGTTTTTGTAATTACCAAGTTGTCCTAATTAAAATTAATGAACCACTTTTAATTAGTATAGATATGCAAGGGTATTTTTGGAAGAAAAATTTCACGATAAAGCCTAACTTTTGAAATTATATATACTAGCATATGTGCACGTGCCTTGCACGTATTTTAACATTTCTTAATTAGTTTAGGAAGACCAAAGGGTAGTCTTCCTAATTACTAAGTTGTCCTTATTAAAATTAATGAACTATTTTTAATTAGTATAAGTATGTAAGGGTATTTTCGGAATTCAAAAGTTTCACCATCTAAGTTTTCCTATTATATAGTAGAATATATATATATATATATATATATATATATATATATATATATATATATATATATATAAAATTTTTTTATTACTTGCATGTATGACTATTTAGGAAGAACTAAAGATAGCTCTCGTAATTATCTATCTAACCCTATTAATAATAAGTAATTTGTTTTAATTAGTAGATATATGCAAGGGTATTTTTGAGTTTTTTTTTAAGGTGAACTCTAAATTTTGGCATTATATAGCAATATATAGGAGTATAGACATATATAAACTAAATTCAAAATTTATTTATGTAGGATCTCATGCAAGTATCCGGCTTACAACATGATGATCAAGATTACAGAGCATAGCAAGTTCCCGGACTACCTGGCCCTCATCATCATATATCAAGCAGGCAAGAAGGACATCACCGCCGTCGAACTATGGCAGGTACATCATGGCTGTCACCTATGCTGCACAGAACAAATGGAGAGACACGAACTCGACGTATATTTTGTTGTGTCTTAGTATATTTTGACTTTATGTTTATGTATGCAACATCACAACACGAACATAACCATGACTGTTGGAAAAAGATCGAACTAGCTAGATTTTGATGGTATTAGAACAAATCCGTAAAATAAAAAAATAGAAAGAAAAAAGAAGACAAACATTGATATTTAACTCTACAGACAAAATATGGTTTATTTCTGCAAATATGAAAAGAAAATTCCATACGACAACTCTCAAACCGTACCCTCCAATATACATCAGTTCTCTTAAAATTCAATAACAGCTCTGAAAGCAACACAAACAGAAAAAAAATAAAAAAATCTATATCCGAACGGTCCATACCCTATCACAAATGTTAACAGTACTACAAAAATTATTAAGAGACAGCACATTTTTTACAGTTCTATGTATCACTGTAGCTGTCAAAATTTTGACACTTTTAAAAAACAAAAATGCTATTTGGCTACCAAAATATTTGGGTGATATCATCTCCCATTATGTAGCATATGACATGATTGCTAACATGACAAAATTTAACATTAAAATTAATTAATATTAAATTAACATGATAATTAATATTAAGATTAACCTTAACATTTAAATTAAAATTAAAATTAAAATTAAAATTAAATTAACATGATAATTAATATTAAGATTAACCTTAACATTAAAATTAACCTTAATATTAATATTAAAATTAATATTAACATTAACATTAACATTAATATTAATGTTAATATTAATATTAATATTAATATTAATATTAACATTAACATTAATTTTTTTTGGATAATTAATTTTTTGGGTTAAAATTTGTAATGTCAGCTGCCATGTCAGATACCACATAATGGAAGATACATCATCCAAATATTTTGGGAGCCAAATAGTATAATTGTCTAAAAAAAAAAAAAGAGAACAAAATTTTGACAGGCCATATAAAATATTAAAAATTTGACAATCCTAGAATAAGAAAGGACTGCAACAGAATTGCTAAAAGTGGATTGTCTCTGGTGACTTTGTAGGACTTAAAATTTGTCATACGTTACCTACACAACATAGAGCAGATCTTCTATTTAAGGAAATCAAAGACGTTAACTTTTGGATGCAGGAGGAACACAAGGAGTGGAAAGGGATGCGTCGGGCCTACGGTGGAGTATGGGATATGGCTAGTCCCCCAAAGGGTCCGATCAACGTGAGGTTCCTGACAGTCGCCGGAGACGACAATCACCAGGACTGGGTTCAGTTGGCAGGGGCGATACCGAGCGATTGGAAGGTTGGGGTGACCTACGATTCAGACACGCAGCTAACCTAATGGCAAGGACTGTTAGTTTACTAGTAAGGGATTAGTACTTGTATGCTGCTTTAATTTGCCCCTAGTGTCCCTCTCTTAAGTTTGCACAATAAAATCAGAGTTTGAATATGGATGCTTTGAGAAACTGATGATCTATAGAATAAATCTAAACCTACTATTGATGTTTTTTTTTATTTTTATTTTTTCTGCAAAATGCCCGGCGTAATGTACTGCACTTTGTGCATGCTGCATTGCATACAATTTGGGTCCACTGCCTTCGATCCCGAGACCATCCGCATAGCCAAGAAGGTTATACCTCCCATCGCTGACCACAAGAGCCAGATGAGTTCCGTAATGATGTTTTTAATTATGTTCGATTAGCATGAGCTTAATTGTGAGAACCGCACATTCGTACCACAAACGTGAACTGGAGCATATCGTACCAACGGAAAAAATTCGCCTATTTACATGCTACGTAATTGACATTGACGTATCCTATAACGTCATTCTAGGAAGACTGTGGATCCATGAGAACATGATCGTATCATCCCCCTCCACTGATGCCTCAAATATGTTGACAAGCATGTAGTAGTCGGGACATAGTGCAGACCACCTTTCTGGGGGTAGAAGCTTACTCCGCATGCGGAGTCGATACTTTACCAACCTCGGGATCTCGATCCTAAACATGAACCCGAGCAAAACACATCCAACGATCATCATAATCTAAAAGGATACGAAGAAGACAATTCCGATGTTAACATTACGGAAACTTACGCCATGGACTTGGGTTGTCTTGAGCTTGTCGATGAGGTGGTCGTCATCCTAACGCCCTTTGTAATTGACCTATGTCCGTGGGTTAACCGGTGAAGGGGAGTATGTTATCAATGAAGATGCCAACTTCAACTACTACTCGAGTTCAGACTACGGGCTTGAATACTTCATTCGGACTCTGGAAATTCTGTATAGCAATAAGGCCCTATACATGACAATACACACATCCTTTCGGGAGAGACAATCGAGTCCCCGCTGAAGGGTGTTGCTTTTTCTTCCCTGCGAGGGAACGCGACTAATCACCAATTATGTTTGGTAGAGGAGGTCCAGATTCACAACAATGATCCCTAGCTCAGAATGAGAAGATAAACGCCCTCAATGTTAACGATACATTCAGGTTGCCAAACATTTCGTGAGAAAAATGGGTTTCAAATTTCAAATAAACACTGGCCGTTTACACTTGATCGAACCGGTATATTTATATCACGGAGAGGTCGTGCTGGAAGACTCACACTAACCGTACTTTCAATGCCCAATGATTCACCGAACTGTCGATGCCTTAAAAATAGGCTAATTATAAGGGCGCATCAAAATCTTATCAGGGCTATCCAGGATTGAGGCTAGTCCATGTTTGTGGAAAAATTACTAGGGCTATCCCAATTTTCTACTCAAGGGACTGCCCAAACTCCACACCCCCCAAATCCCAAATTCTACTCTCATTTGTAAAATTCACTCTCTCTCTTCCAAAACCCTAACTTTCTTCCTCCTCCTCTTCTTCTTCTTCACCATTTTCCACTCCTCAAACTATACATCTTATTATTCATCTTCTTCTCCACAATTTCTTCACTCTAAACCCTAGTTTTCTTCTCCATCATTTCCATCAAAACCCTAGTTTTTCTCTCCACAATTTTTATTCTCATCATTTTGATTCCTCACAAATAATGCATGAAAATAAACCATAACATGTTTATGTATATTTCATTATATTATCAAGATGGAAATAAATTCTAACATGTGTTTTTCATTCGGCCATTTCGATTTTGGGACTGCCAGGAATTGTAACAGTCCTAAAATGTACTTACTGTACAGCAAGTCCCTTTCAGGACTGCCACAATTCCTGACAGTCCTCAATACCTCTAGGACTGCCAGAAATTGGCAGTCATGTTGTATAGCAAGGTCCTTTCAAGTCTGCCATAATTCTTGGCAGTACTCAATACTTTTAGGACTGCCAAAAATTGTGGCAGTCCTGTTGTAGAGCAAGTCCCTTTCGGGACTGCCACAATTTCTGGCAGTCCTCAATACTTCTAGGACTGTCAGAAATTATGGCAGTCCTGATATAAACTTGCTCAACAAATTAATTTCTTCTAGAATTAGGCTTTCATCTATAATTTCTTCTATTAATAAAAAAAATTGATTAAAAGATTAATAGATTTGATAGATTTGATAACCCAATTTTTTCTATAACTAGGATTTCATCCATAAACTAGGGTTTGGAGGAAAAAATATGAGATATTAGAAGGAGAAGAAAATATGAGATATTAGAAGGAGAAAAAAAAATGAGAATTAGGATTTCATCCATAAACTAGGGTTTCATCCAATTTCTTCTTTCTTCTTTCTTCTTTCTTCTTGTTCTTCTTGTTCTTCTTCTTGGGAAAAAGGAGAAGAGAGAAATTTTTTTTAAAAGAGTTGTCTTTTATACCTAAGAATTAGAAAGCCCTGAGTAAATTTTTCAGGGGCAAACTTGTAAATAAATGAAAGTTAAGAATGGACAACCCTGATAAGGTTTTGATGTGCCCTTATAAATAGCCTAAAAATAAACACTGGGCCTGAACGGTCGAAATGGAAATCATTTGCTAATCCAACCATGTGAACCCGAAAGACAAGCCCAAGGATTATTACTGTCGTATGGGCAGAGGGTTGGGTTGCGTTACTCCCCCCTCTATGCCATCTTCGTTCAAAGAAGAATCTCAACCGTCGCATTCGTCGGATTCCTCTGCATGGGACTCTAATGTTAACAGTGGCACCACATTCAAGAGTTTGTCTGTCAACATGACGTCCATTAGTCTGTTACCTGAAGTTGACAACCAAATATGGAGCCCTCAGAGGTCGATCCTTGGGCCCAAGAAATTGAAGCACAATAGAGTACACTTCGAACAATGCGCCACCAACCAAAAATGAGGTTATCCAAATTGACCTAGGTGACGAGTTCCATCCTAAAGCAAATATTTGTGAGCAACAGTCTCTTGAACGATGAAAAATAGAGTCTTATAGCACTCGTACGATAGTACATCGACGTATTAGCATGGAGTTATGAGAACATGACCGATTTGGAACCTCAGATTGCTTTGCACCGAATAAGCAACAAAACTGGGTTTCATCCCGACGTTATGGAAGCCATCAAAATCGAGGTCAAGAAGCTAGCTCATCCTATGCGGCTTTATTTGGGAAGAACAACACCCCGACTTTATGGCCACCGATATAGTCCGATAGAGAAAGATTGTCTCGCACTGGTCTTTGCCATCCAGATGACAACACCATTACATGATTGGGAAGTTGGTCCATGTCATTTCCATGGTCAACCCTCTATGGATCCTCATGACGAAACCAAGCATGTTAAACTCCTTCTCAACAACATAGGACTTACTGCTATCGCAATATGACATGACATTTCTTCCAGAAGGCAATAAAAAAATCAAGCTCTGGCAAACTTCCTGGCGGCACATCTAATCTCGTAAACTTCGAAGCTGTATAAAGTTATTCCGGTTGAAGTCCTCGAATCCAACATAACTTTACAAGAGAAAATTTGGCAATTATTCTTTGATGATGACTTGAGAACAGGTCCCAAGGGAACATAGTAGCTGGTGTAAGGGTAGTGGTTATAATCCCAGAAAATCACATCATTTGTCGCTCTTACTTGTTGATAGAACCATTTTTCAACAATGTAGCAGAATACAATGCTTTACTCATTGGCCTCCAATTAGCCTGCCAACTGGGATAGATTACCCTAAAACCTATGGCGACTCCAAACTGATCATCAACCCGGTCAAGGGTGAGTACGAAGTATGGCATAATGATCTGATACCTTATGATCAGACCACCATCAAGCTGGCAAGCATGTTCAAAGGTTTCTTTATCAGCCACGTGTTTCGACAGCAAAATATCGAAGCAAATGCTCTTGTAGGACTCACAGCCTCGTCCACAATCCCGATCAAGGCACAACACTCGGTGCCGTTACTGGTTTCGTTATGCGCAAGGAACAATTTGGAAGTCAAGGGAGTCTATACATCAACGATAGATTTTGAGCTGCACTATTAGCGATTCTCGCTCATTGACTAGCAATGTACGGTATCGAACCCAAAGGTGCGGCCTCAGTTAGAAGGTGATCCCTTATATTCTATTACAATTCGATCGTGAAGGTGCTGTACCGACGCTCGTACCTCGGATTTATGCTTTGCTGCTTGTCCAGTTCACATGCGAAGGAAGCCCATGGTGGCACATGTGGTATACACCATCTTGGTCTGAAGCTACAAGACCGATTGAAGCAAATGGGTTACTATGGGTCATTTATGGTGTCCGACGCTGTGGATTACATAAAGATTACAAAACATGCTAAATCCATATTGACTTCATACACCAAATGTCAGAATTGCTCCATTGACAGTTGCTTTGTGGCCATTTGAGGCTTAAAAAATGGACATCATAGGTCCTAACAGCCCTCCAATATTTGTAAAGAGTAGATTCATCCTAGCGATAATCGACTACTGTTTTCGAACATAAAATAAAGTGAAATTTCTATCAAAAAAAAACTTTTATAACTTGTATCACAACAAAGAATCTTATTATAAATAATAATTACACAAGAATTCTAAGTACATTAAATGTTGCAGTGGAGATCGAATCGACATGATTTTCTTGCTCCGTTGATGATCTGGCTTCAACTGTAAGGATGATGCGAGGTTTTCTCCTTCGTATATATGAAATTTATGAATTCTACTTGAGAATTTTATTGATGTTCTTCATTGACGCATCTACTAGATGTAAGGAATATGTAGTAGACCCCAAAACAATATCCTAAAATTCTCGTGGATAATATGTGTTAGTCCCATGGCATAATTTTTGATGGAAAACTGAGAAACGAAACGATTGTAAAAACAACGTTTCGACGCAACACTTCAAAGAAGGTGCACAACAGAGATCCTTGGAGGATTCCGGATTACAAAAATCTAAAAAGATTTCATAACAGCAGTAAACGAATGTAATTCTTCTAAAAAAGAAGGTACAAATCGAATTGCTAGCAGCAACAACGATGATCCACTAACAGTTTCTGATTAGATCAGAACTGTTCTCGTTCAGAAAGAGTTGAAGTGGATGACAGGCAATGAAGTGGATGGAAGAACAGCCTGCTGGCGTGAATGATCACCGGCGCACAAAGCTTGATTCGCCCTACACGAACAGCTTCCAGGAACCAGCAGGTTTGACGGAGAACTTTGGAACACTCTTCTCTTCTGACTCGTCGGATGGCACACAGACTCCTGCGCTAAGTGGCGCTGGTACTCTGCTTCTCTTCTCTCTCAAACTCTGTGGAATTTGTAAGGAATATGTTGTGAACACTTGTGTGTTGAGAGAGAGAAAAGAGAACCTTATATAGGCCCGCGCTGTAACTGCCCAGTTAGCAGAACATGCGGGACATAGGAAAAATTGCTCTGAACGTGCTGCAATCGCTCAAATCGTGCACATACATGATCTGAGCCAACTGGCGCACAACGTGCGCCACCTGCACAACTTGCGCCATACGCGCCAAACGCGTACAACGTAAACTACGCACTTGCGCTACCTACACAACCTGCACCACATGTGCACTATGTTACATGTGCTGCATGCGCCACACACACACACCGTACGCACCCCGCGCCAACTGCTGCACCATCTGGCAACGCCAACTGGCACGTCATCTAGCGTGCCATCTGGCCGTACGATCGAGCAGCACGACCTAGTGCATAAACGGTTGCGCAAGTGGCTCATGCAACGAGCACAACTTAAGCGCACTATGCGCCTAGCGACGATGCTGATGTTTGCCCATTCCATGGTCACACCCGATTTCGATAATCAACATGCACTTAAGTCAATACACAAAATATACAAACTGCTGCTAATTATTTCAGGATATATGAAATCAATTTCAATGGACGTTGTACTGCATCAAACGAAGCATCAACATCATCTGAAGATGACTCATTTTATATTTTATTCTGTATTTTACATTTTATTGAGTTTAGGATTTATTTTGTAAAATCAGTTTTGGTAATACTGGCTTAGGGTTATCTCAGTCCACATTCTAAAAAGCCTACCCATTACCACTCATATATTATTTTACAAAATATTCCAAAATTTCTTTGAAAACAATTTCTGATAAAATATTTCGAAAATCTCCTAACAGAACTCATAACCGAGTTCGGCCCGAGTTCGGACCGAACTCTGTCCGAGTTCGGTCAGTTTGTATTCAAACTTCTGTTGCCTCCAAATTTGCGAGCAACGTCTATTTACGAGATATCTGCATCCGAACTCTGCCCGAACTCTGTCTGAGTTCGGTCCCAGAAAATACCTATAAATAGAGAAGAACTTTTCATTTCAAATCATTCATTCACTCTTCATCTTCTCTTCTCTACTATTCAAGTGTTTTCAAACGATCCAAGATTTTTAAATCATACCTATACACCTCTTAGCCAAAAGCCAGTAATATCAGAGTTGATTTAGAGTCTTTTGGTATTCCAAGAGTTGTAAAGAGGTCGTTCCAAGTTCAGCAACTTTTCTTGTTGTGGAGCTGGTCGTGCGCTCGTCACCAAGCACGGTGTTGTGAAGTCGGTCGTGCACTTGTCACCAAGCACGGTGTTGTAAGAGACTGCAAGCTCTCAGTTAAAGCTTGTGACATAGTAGATTAACATCGAGCAAGAGTACTCGAGACTGGATTAGTCCTCTCAGAGGGATACCAGTATATATCGCTGTGTCACTGAGTTTGAATTCTCTATCTCTTGCTGTATTATATTTACTGTCTTATTTCACTGCCATAGTTTAAAGTTTTAATTGGTGATTATTTTTCGCTGCACACACACACACTCTATTCACCCCCCTCTAGAGGTGCTCAACGGTCCTACAATTGGTATCAGAGCAGGTTATATTTTTATATAACAAACCTCAAAGAATATATATGACAGCCGTGAAATCAATATTCAACGGTGAAGGAAAATCCACAAATAGATCTCCCCTATTTGATGGAACAAATTATACCTATTGGAAAACACGAATGACTTTCTTCTTAAAATCTCTTGACTTAGACCAAGTCATTGATGGTTATAAGAAACCAGCACCCACAGTGGTTGAAGGCCAGCTTGTAGACAAGTCTCATGATAAATACACTGAAGCTGAAAAAGCTAAGGCTAGTCTAGATGCTCGTGCCATCAATACACTATTCTGTGCAATTGACAAAACGGAGTTCAACAGAGCTTCAACCTGTAAGACGTCTCACGAAATTTGGAAACTTCTTGAGGTAACTCATGAAGGTACTTCCCAAGTGAAGGAATCCAAAATTAGTAGACTGACACAGGAATATGAATATTTCAAGATGAAACCCGGTGAGTTAATTACACAGATGTTTACTCGTTTCCTTGATATAACTAATCCTCTGCAATCTCTTGACAAGAATTACAACAATCATGAGAAGATCAGAAAAGTGCTGCGGGCTCTAACGAAGAACTGAAATCCAAAACCCATATCAATTATTGAAGGAAACGATCTCACCACTATGTCCTTGGAAACACTGATGGGGAAGCTGATGACCCATGAACTTGATTTGCAAGAGTCTGAAGAAGCAACACCAAAAGAAAAATCTATTGCCTTCAAAGTTCAAGCAAAAAAATCAACATGCAATGACTCTGATGAAGAATCATCAAGTAGTGATGAACTGGCCCTACTTGTGAAGAACTTCTGAAGATTCCTAAAGTTTGAGAAATCAAGCAGAAGGAAGAGAGATGTCCAAGAAAACAATGAAGATGAAACCATTTGCTTTGGATGCAAGAATACAGGGCACATGAAGAAGGACTGTCCAACTTCAAAGAAAAGCAGTCCATATGACAGATCAAGATCAAGCAGAAAAGCAACATCCGGTCGAAAGTATGCCAACACAAGTATCTGGCATGAAAGTGATGCCAGTGATACAGAAGAAGAAGATAGACCCTGCGGCAATGCAAATGTCTGTCGTATGGCATTTGATAAGGTATCTTCAAACCCTCTATATGATAATTTTACTTTCGATGAATTAGAAAATGCCTTTAGCGAATTACTTGAAGATCACAAAACTGTGCTCGACAAGTATAACCAATCTCGAAAAGAGATTAAGGCATACACAACCGAGTTAGCTAGACTGTCCAATCTTATTGAAGATATTAGAGAGACGTCTACTACCGGTAACACGGAAGAGATAGCCAAACTCAAGGTAGACTATCATGAGGCTATCCTTAAAATTGAAAAGAAAGAGACTATATCAAGATGCAAGAACTATATGACATAGAGAAGAAGAAGCACCTAGTAACAGAACAAAGACTCTCAGATATGACTGCTAGATATGAAGAGTCTATTGCGATTTCTAAAAAGTTAGAAATCAAGTTAGGCAAACAGACAATACCTGTGACACAGCCTAAAATTAGTCCTAATGCCAAGCATACACCTAAGATGACTAAGAATAAGAAAGCACAGAAGAAACACGAATATCGTCATGCTTTCACTTATAGGTTCTCCAAACCAAACAAGCATGTAAACACAGTTGTGACCACATCTGGTTCTAAACTTACTTGCACTTATTATGGCACGTATGGACACATATCACAGTATTGTTTGGCAAGAAAGCTTGTTGGCAATCACACTTTAATCTGGAGACCTAAAGCTAATCAGAATGGACCCTTCAGAAAATGGGTACCAAAGGATTCATCTACTTGTCTTGTAGGTGGACCCTCAACCCTCTCATGCTAGAAGCAAATAGATCCTCGATAGCGGATGTTCGTAACACATGACTGCTGATGCATCTTTGTTTGCTACGCTATCGATGAAGAAAGAAGGATATGTCTCCTTCGGAAATAATTTGAGAGGTGATATAATTGGTAATGGTACTGTAGGTATTTCTTCCTATCCAGTAATAAAGGATGTTTGTCTAGTAACAGAATTTAAACATAACCTATTAAGCATAAGTCATTTGGCAGATAATGGTTATGGTATCAATTTTGTAAAAGATAAATGTACCATATATGATTTGTCATCTGGTGATCCCATATATAAAGGGATTAGAGAAGACAATATTTATGTTTTCTTTTTGGAGAATACTAATAATGCAGGTAGGTGCCTAATAGCCAATCAAGATGAAAGCTGGCTATGGCACATGAGACTAAGACATGCAAACATGGATACTATCTCACGACTAAGTACAAAAAAGTTGGTAAGAGGACTCCCTGAGATTCCATTCAAGAGAGATATGGTATGTGCTGACTGTGAAAAGAATAAAGCACATAGGTCTACTTTTAAATCCATCAACGCTGTAAGTACTTCTAGACCTTTGCAGTTAATTCACATGGATTTATTTGGTCCTAGTAGAGTCGCTAGTCTTGGCGGTAAGCTCTACGCTTTTGTTCTTGTTGATGATTTCTCTCGTTTTATTTGGGTTTATTTCTTATCAAACAAAAGTGATACAATTTTTAAATTTTAGATATTTTGCAAAAAGGTACAAAACGAAAAAGGCTTCATAATTACTCGTATCCGAAGTGATCATGGTGGCAAATTCGAAAATTCTAATTTCAAAAAGTTTTGTGATGATAGTGGATATTACCACGAATTTTCTTGTCCTAGAACTCTCCAACAGAATGGTGTTGTGGAGCGAAAGAATCGCACTCTAAGCGAAATGGCTAGAGTCATGTTGAATCAGTAATTCCTAAATATTTTTGGACAGAAGCTGTTAGTACAGCCTGTCATATTTTGAATAGGGTGTTAATTCGACCAATCTCGAAGAAAATACCATATGAGCTTTGGTTTGGAAGAATTCCAAACATTTTTTACTTTAAAATTTTTGGTTGTCGCTATTTTATCCTGAACACCAAGGATAACTTGGGAAAGTTCGACTCCAAAGCAGATGACGGGATATTTCTCGGATATGCTGCTAAGAGTAAGGGATATAGAATTTTCAATAAAAGGTCTATGATTGTTGAAGAAACTATTAATGTTACTTTTGATAAGTTAAATAGTCACAGATCTAGCGACAGTGATGATGATGATACACATGCAAGGACTGAGAAGAGTTCTGGGAAAGATCTGACCCAAGATGCAAGGACTGAGAAGAGTTTTGTGAAAGATCTGACTCAAAAGTATGAATCATTAAAATTTATGCCAGATCATCCAGAAACACTCATCATAGATGATGTATCCAAAGGTGTAAGTACACGTTCATCTCTTAAAAATTCTGATATAGTAGCAAATGTAGCATTCATTTCTCAAATAGAACCTAAGAATGTAGATGATACTTTTACTGATGAGTTTTGGATTCATGCCATGCAAGATGAACTAAATCAATTTGAGAGAAACCAAGTTTGGGAACTCGTTCCTAAACCTATTGGTCAATCGATAATTGGTACCAAATGGGTGTTCCGAAATAAACTCAGTGAAGATGGACAAGTTCTATGCAACAAAGCATGTCTAGTGGCACAAGGTTATAATCAAGAAGAAGGAATTGATTATGATGAGACCTATGCTCCTGTTGCTAGACTAGAAGCCATCCGCATGTTTTGTGCATTTACATATTTTAATGATTTTAAATTATTTCAAATAGACGTAAAAAGTGCATTTTTAAATAGATTTTTAAAAGAGAAAGTTTTTGTGAAACAACCCCCTAGTTTTGAAGATTTTCAAAAATTTGATCACGTCTTCAAGCTTAAGAAAGCCCTTTATGGACTCAAACAAGCACCTCGTGCTTGGTATGAACTCCTAAGTGCCTTCATACTTGATAATGGATTTTCAAAAGGAAAAGTTGATACTACTTTGTTTATAAAATCCTTGAATGATGATATCCTCCTTGTGCAAATTTATGTAGATGACATAATATTCGGTTCTACGAACGAAAAACTCTGTCAAGATTTTGCTAAGTGTATGCAGAGTGAATTTGAGATGAGTATGATGGAAGAGCTAAACTTCTTCCTAGGACTTCAAATCAAACAGCACTCAAAAGGAACATTCATCAACCAAGCTAAGTACATGAAGGACATACTGAAAAAGTACGACTTCGAGAATGTAAAGCCAATCGGGACTCCTATGGCTACATCTACAAAGCTTGATGCTGATGAAAGTGGCAAACCTGTCGATCAGCGTAAGTATCGAGGTATGATTGGTAGTTTATTATTTTTAACTGCTAGTCGTCCTGATATTATGTTTAGTGTTTGCATTTGTACACGTTTTCAGGCAAATCCTAAGGAATCACATCTTAGTGCTGTTAAGCGTATCTTTCGATACCTTAAAGGAAGTTCTACAGTCGACTTATGGTATCCTAAAACCAAATCCTTTGACCTGATAGGTTACTCGGATGCGGATTTTGCAGGATGCAAAGTGGACCGTAAAAGTACCAGCGGCACATGTCATTTCCTAGGAAAGGCCTTATTCTCTTGGTTTAGCAAGAAACAAAATTCAGTAGCATTATCAACAACTGAGGCTGCGTATATCGTCGCAGGACGTTGTTGTGCTCAGATTTTATGGATGAACCAAACCTTAGAAGACTACAATCTGCACTACACTAAAGTTCCTATTTATTGTGACAATACTAGCACTATTAATCTGACTAAGAACCCTATCTGTCATTCACGCACAAAGCACAAAGAGATAAGACATCATTTTCTTCGTGATCATCAACAACACGGGAATATCTGCTTAGAATTTATTGACACGGATCATCAACTAGCAGACATATTAACAAAACTATTGGCTGAAGACCGTTTTAACATAATGAGGCGTGAGCTCGGTATACTTGAATTTTTAAATTCATAATATAATATGGTAATTAAAATTAATTTTATGACTTGCAACTTTGAAATTTATTTAACAAAAATTATTTTTGGGTACAAACCTAAAAAGGGCATGTCTGTCACCACGACTACGGTCGAAGCAAAGCGGTACTTAAGAGTTTCCCGGTGAACCTCCGTTAGCTTGGACAACCCCTACAGTTAACCCATAAATAGAGTTTGTTATTAAATACTAGATGTCAAAAGTCATAAAAATTACTTTTAACCAACCATAATTGCATTTATTGTCTTGGGAATACAAGTGACCGAACTCGGGCCGAACTCTGACCGAGTTCGGACCGAGTTCGGTTGGCGCTGTATTGATTCCAAAACTGAACAGCCGACTTTCAACCCTATAAATTCACCTCTTTCAATCATCTTTTCCACACACCAACTCGTGGAAACTTCTCCTTCCTCCCTAAAAGCTCTTCCTCCTCCATCCTAGCAAGGAATCTAAGAGATCTGGTGGGCATATCAACTTTCTCATCTTCCTCCTTTCTCAAAAAGGTATTCCTTTTCCTTTTCTACTTTTTCCATGGCTCCTAAACGTCATAGAGGAACATCTTTCCAAGGTGCCTCATCCTCTTCTGATTATACACCTGTTAGTCTATTTAGTCCAGCACGACCAATAGATGCAGAAGACTATGATTCTACTTTGTTTCTGGACAAAGAGTTTTCTGATCTTTGGTTCGATTCTTTTTCTGGCCGTAAGATTTGCAATGGAGCTTTTGTTAACTTTACCATATTTTCTGAATATGCTCCAACTTTTGATCACTTAGGCTACCGAGACTTTTTCGAGGTAGCAGAAAATATTTTTGATAATGCTGTCCGAATGTTTTACTGCAATTTGCAAGTAAAACCTAACGGAAACTTCTATTCTTGCGTTGCTGGGCAAGAATTAGAATTTAGTACTACCGATATCAGTGAATTTTTTCATGTTCCTGATCTTGGTGAAGCATTAGTTGACATTACCCATGTCCAATTCCCTGCTGATGTTACCCTAGCCTCTTTTAGGGAACTTATTTGTCATCCAAACCCAGTTCCTCGTAGGGTTTATTCAAAGCATTTGAACCAATCTTTTTATGAACTTCATCGCATGATTTTCTCTGTACTCCTTCCAAAGAAAGGATCCACAGATGAAGTGACCTTCTTGGAACTCTCTGCTTTATACCACATTCATTTTGGCATTCCATTCTATATCTCAAAAACCATGATGTCCTGGATGCTGAACTGCAGAAATGCAGGAAGGAATCTGGTATATCCTATGCACTTGGCATCTATCTTTCTTTGTTTTGAGATTGATCTTCAGACTTGTGCATTCTCCTCCACTCCTATCGAGCTTACCAGATCCCGCCGATTTCCAGCTCCACCTCTGCCTCCTAGAGCTCGGCCTGCTCCAGCTGCTGACGTTGAGATTCCTGATGCTGCTCCGGCTCCAGCCCCTGCCCCGGGATTTGATCCGGCTTTCTATCAGCGCTTTGATGATTTTGTTGCTATATCTGCGCAACGTCATCAAGGTTATCTTGATTCGGAGTTTCGACGCATCACTCAGGCTCAGGTGCTGAGGAATGGGATTGTTGACCTCCACTACAGCCTAGCCCATGATCCGGTCCATCCGATCACCATCCTGCCTCACCCAGGCTTTCCGGGTCCTCGGTTCACAGATGAGGCTTCCTTCCAGCACTTCGACCCCACTGCAGCCTACTTTCCTCCAGAGGCTCCTGGTGCTGACGACCCCACTATGTGACGCGGGTTCAGCTTTTGGATAGTGGATATTTGTTAGATGATGATCTTTTTGATGTAGTCTTTCTTTTTATGTCTAAACTCATTAGTTAGACATTTTCTGATGATTGTATTCAGCACTTTATTTTTAGTATGACATTTTCAGTACTTTATTTTCCAGCATTTTCTTTCCATAGTAGTTGTTTTATGCTGTGATCATGTCTCTTTTGCTTCACTTTGTCTTTTGTTTTCTATTGTTGGCTTCACACATTACGGGAGAGCCAAGTCATTTTACTATTTGACAAAGGGGGAGAAAAAGAGTATACATATACCAAAAAGCATACAAATCCAAAAACAAAATCAACTATCTCTTTTATTCAGGTACTTGTATTTTTTTATTTTTATAAGATATATTTTGGTATAGACTCAAGTTTGTCAATTATCAAAATGGGGGAGATTGTTGGCCCATTCCATGGTCACACCCGATTTCGATAATCAACATGCACTTAAGTCAATACACAAAATATATAAACTGCTGCTAATTATTTCAGAATATATGAAATCAATTTCAACGGACGTTGTACTGCATCAAACGAAGCATCAACATCATCTGAAGATGACTCATTTTATATTTTATTCTGTATTTTACATTTTATTGAGTCTAGGATTTACTTTGTAAAATCAGTTTTGGTAATACTGGCTTAGGGTTATCTCAGTCCACATTCTAAAAAGCCTACCCATTACCACTCATATATCATTTTACAAAATATTTCAAAATTTCTTTGAAAACAATTTCTGATAAAATATTTCGAAAATCTCCTAACAGAACTCATAACCGAGTTCGGCCCGAGTTCGGACCGAACTCTGTCCGAGTTCGGTCAGTTTGTATTCAAACTTCTGTTGCCTCCAAATCTGCGAGCAACGTCTATTTACGAGATATCTGCATCCGAACTCTGCCCGAACTCTGTCCGAGTTCGGTCCCAGAAAACACCTATAAATAGAGAAGAACTTTTCATTTCAAATCATTCATTCACTCTTCATCTTCTCTTCTCTACTATTCAAGTGTTTTCAAACGATCCAAGATTTTTAAATCATACCTATACACCTCTTAGCCAAAAGCCAGTAATATTAGAGTTGATTTAGAGTCTTTTGGTATTCCAAGAGTTGTAAAGAGGTCATTCCAAGTTTAGCAACTTTTCTTGTTGTGGAGCTGGTCGTGCGCTCGTCACCAAGCACGGTGTTGTGAAGTCGGTCGTGCACTTGTCACCAAGCACGGTGTTGTAAGAGACTGCAAGCTCTCAGTTAAAGCTTGTGCCATAGTGGATTAACATTGAGCAAGAGTACTCGAGACTGGATTAGTCCTCTCAGAGGGATACCAGTATATATCGCTGTGTCACTGAGTTTGAATTCTCTATCTCTTGCTGCATTATATTTACTGTCTTATTTCACTGCCATAGTTTAAAGTTTTAATTGGTGATTATTTTCCGCTACACACACACACTCTATTCACCCCCCCTCTAGAGGTGTTCAACGGTTCTACAGCTGACCTGCTAAGTGCGCCAACAAAATGCCACATTACGCCTCATGAGCCCATGAGCCCGAGTCTAAGTCGCTAAGCCCTTACGGGACTTTGCTCTAATGGAAATTAATTCCCAAGAGCAAAAAGCTTAAGATTTACCATGAAGACTTAACCTTACCTCCTAGTAAAATTACCTACATGGTTTCCTCCTTAGGGTCACCACCCCATGTGCATATCTCAACAACATATAGCAAGTATATATATTGAGATACCTCATGTTGCTTTTCCAATGTGGGACTAAACTTCACTAGGCATGTTGAGAGCAAGCTCTCTACATGTCAAGAAAAAGCTCTAACAATCCTCCACATATCTCGATATATGGAGTTGAGTGTTCCCTAAAGTAACTGTCCACCATGCATTAGGAGAGATGTCGCTGATGACTTGAATCTTCCCGTATGGGTCAAATGACATACAATAATACAAGAATGGACTAGGCCTTGAATTCTGTACCATAGCTGAAATTTTTCCCACTCACATAATATAGTTACATGTGCTTCTGGCTGCACATTAAACGTCCTGTGCCAGCCTGGTTTCAGTGTATAATTTTGGGCGTCTATAAATTTACCCTCAAGAGACGGCCTGCTATCTCTATCCATACACTATAGGTGAGTTATTTATTAAAGAGACATGACATGAAGCCTTGCGCTTCTCTTGCGGTACTACACCGTTATGATATGGCCTAAAGCCGAGGCATTACCCCTACCCGGGAACCTCATTGTAGTGTCATACTACTATAGATTTAGGTCACAACATCTTTCTAGTGCCATACTACCCAGTATGAAGCCTTAGGCTCCCTTGCGGTGTTATGTTGTAACGACATGGCTTGCAAGGCCGAGGCTTTTTTCCTATCCGGGTACCTCATCGTGGTGTCGTGCCACTATAACATGAGGAACACCTCCCCTTTGTAGTGCTGTTTACCTCTCTTTAATTTCATCATAGAGCATTAGGCTACCTGCCTATTTGCGGTGTTATGCCACCGTGACTTGGCTCGCAAAGCCGAGGCATTACCCCTAACCGCGAACCTCATGGTGGAGTCACCCCACTGTAGTATGGAGTTTCGCTTCTTATAGTGTTGTGCTACCGTGCTTCCTGTAAAACACACTAGGCATTCACTCTGTCTGAGAACTCATTAAGGCATTTAAGCCAATCTCTCACAGGATCCATTTTTCGCAAAAAATAATAGCAGACAACAGTGGTTGTAGGTCCGTAACCTCTCTATGCCACAGATGACATGTATCCACTGTTCCTGATATTTTTCCAGTTGATGGTCCTTCCTTAAAACAAAAGCTAGATGCCTAGTAGATTTCTCTTTAAACTAATAGCATAAAACTTTATGGTAGGATTACAATAATATAATATCAGAATACCTTCAAGCCTATTTTTTTGCTGTGTCATTGACTAGCTGGCGCTTGAGTCCCTTGGTGAACGGATCTTCCAGGTTCTCCTGACTCCGAACATCAACCACTGAATAATATCTCTCTTGATGAGATCGTGTATTGTCCTATGCTTTAACCGTACAGTGCTCTTCTTCCTATTGAAGAGGTTATTGATGCCACCGCCGTAGTCGCCTGGTTGTCGCAGTATATCGATATTGCCGGTATTTGTGTCCCAACCACTGGAAGATCATACATGAGCTCCCGAAGCCATTCTGCTTCCTCTGTTGCGGTATCAAGTGCAAAGAACTTAGATTCCATGGATGATCACGAGAGCATAGTCTGCTTCTTCAATTTCCACGATCTGAGCACCAGCTGGCATCACTGAAGCCTTCTACTATCGACGGATCTCCGCTGTAGTACAGTACATATGTCTGAGTTTTATTGAGATATCTTATAACCCATTTCATAGCTTTCCAATGCTCAATGCCTAGGTTGCTCATGAAACGACACAGCGTTTCCACGGCGAAAGCTATGTCAGGCCTTATGGCAGTAGTAGCATACATCAAACTCCCAATAATGCTTCCGTACTCTAGCTGCCTGACACTTTTCCTCGAATTAGACTTTAGCTTCAGATCACTCCTGTAAGGCGTATCGATCCTGATACCCGTAACGTGTGATCATCTTTTTAATATAATGAGACTGTGACAACGCTAGTCCAGTGTCTGTCCGAATAATCTTGATCCCTAAGATCACATCAGCTTCTCCAAAGTCCTTCATACTGAACTTGCTCGAGATGAACTTCTTTGTCTCTGTGAGATAGCCCATATCCATACCTAGGATTAGCATGTCATCCATGTACAGACAAACGATTACACCTCTTCCATCAGCGAACTTTGTGTAAACACACTTATCCGTCTCGCTGACCCTGTAGCCATTTGACCTTATAACTTTGTCAAATTTCTCATACCACATCTTGGGAGCCTGTTTAAGACCGTATTAGGATTTCACCAACTTGTAGACTTTGTCTTCAAGACCCTTGACAAAAAATCCCTCTGGCTGTTGCATGTAAATCTCTTCGGTCAGCTCACCATTTAGGAAAGCTGTTTTCACATCCATCTAATATGTAATGCCTATAGTTTGTATTACATATTTTAAAATACGTGTACGTATTTTATCTTGTATTGCATGATTCCTTGCTTGGCTTATCTTGGCATTACATGGCTTGGTCTATATTGGGTTGGTTTAGCTAGGCTTGGGTTGTCTTGGTTCATCATGAACCAAGGGGTGAACCCTTACCTACCACCACCATCATCCTTTATTAACCCATTCCCTCATTCTCTCTCTTCATTTATTTCTTCTTCTCCACCATTACTTTTTCAACCACCAGGAGAGAGGGGAGAGAGAGAGCTTAGGCAAGTGTAGCTTGCTTCATGGAGGAACTTTGTTTTTATTGTTCCATTCTCTTCCTTTCGAAATTCTAACACACTTTAGTACTTAACATTTCTAATTTCCATGGCTCAATTTGTGTAGATCTAAGTTTATAGTATTTTTGAATTTCTTGGGTTTTGATCTACTTAACATTGTTATTTCCAAGTTTTGATGGTTCCATGTTGAAGAAAATTTCGTTCTACCCCATTTTGACCTATGGAAGTCCTGATTTTGACTTTAAATGAAGGATTAATGGAGCCTTGAAGCCATGGTTTCCATGGTTCTCCTTCTCGGATCTTTGGAGAAGGAGAACAGCTTTATACGGCAACTCATGCGGTCAGGTTTTTGCGGCAACTCATGCGGCCAGCTTTTTGTGGCAACACATGCGGCCAGCTTTATACGGCAACTCATGCGGCCAGCTTTTTGCGGCAACACATGCGACCAACTTTTTACGGAAACTCATACGGCCAGCTTTTTGTGGCAACTCATGCGGCCAGTTTTATACGGCAACTCACGCGGCCAGCTTTTTGTGACAACTCATGCGGCCAGCTTTTCGGCAACTCATGCGGCCAGCTTTATACGACAACTCATGCGGCCAGCTTTATACGACAACACATGCGTCCAACTTTATGCGACAACTCATGCGGCCAAATTTTTGCGGTAACACATGCGGACAGCTTTATACGGCAACTTAAGCGGCCAACTTTTTACGATAACACATGCGGCCATCTTTATACGGCAACTCATGCGGCCAGCTTTTTGCGGCAACTCATGCGGCCATCTTTATACGGCAACTCATGCGGCCAGCTTTTTGCGGCAACTCATGCGGCCAGCTTTTGCGGCAACACATACGGCCAGCTTTATACGGCAACTCATGCGGCCAGCTTTATGCAGCAACTTATGCGGCCAGCTTTTTGCGGCAACTCATGCGGTCAGCTTTTTACGGCAACCCTCATACGGCCAGTCTTTTACGTCAACCCTCATGGCAGGGTTATATTTTGGAACACGACAGGATAATATAGGAATAGAACATGATAGTGGCCCGTCATGGTGCACCCTTGATAAGTAACCTACATAATAACCTTGATATGCTCTTGCGATAGTTAGCATGTTATGACAAGTATGTATGACCTAGACACCGTGGGCGAGTATTTGTACAAATAAACTAGTACTGTCGTGCATCATGTCTAGGATAGGGATTCCTGAGTACCACGGTCAGGGATATCTATAGTGATTGACTAAGGCTAATAAACTAGAATAATTCAGTAGACATGAAGAGATTTTCAGCTACAGGCAATCCCGTTATCTGGGCACATTAAGTGGACTTGTAGCCTACCGACGAGTAGGGCACATTTCCAGCACACAGTTATGTGTTACATTCTTCATAAATGAACATTCGACCTGGATAACCAGATAGTCTGCAGGGCTTGTGGCTGTTGGGATAATCTTATTGCATCTTGCTAGTAACTAGGCCTGTGATAACCCTAGTTAGTTAAAAGTATCAAGCCGTACTCTTGATTGGCCATGATTGATTGGATGGAGTTTATTCCAGCTTAGTCTTATCCTGATCATGTGCAAAGATTGTGACACGACATGATTATTAATGCTTGCCTTAACAATAACGATTGGGTGCCTAGTTCTGTTCAGGCGAAGGGTTACAATCCTGGTCCTTGTTTGGTTTAAGGGTTGTAACCTGGCTTCCGGAGCAGTTCTGTGTCCTCTCTTCGTTTATTGTCTTATTGCAACCACATACCATGTTCGTTATATTTTACCTTACCTCAATACCATTATTATTTATACTAGCCTTAGCAATAAAGATCAGGAGTCCAGTTCTGTTTAGGCGAAGGGTTACAACCCGGGTCCTTATTTGGTTTAAGGGTTGTAACCTGGCTCCCGGAGTAGTTCTGTGTCCTCTCTTCGTTTATTGTCTTCACTGTACCAATAGTATTTAAGACGAGTTTCTATTCAGGTGAAGGGTTACAACCCTGGTCCTTGTTTGGTTTAAGGGTTGTGACCTGGCTACTTGAATGGTTTCTTCGTACTCAGTTTACTGTTGTTATCTCTATTATTATCAGTTCTTTATTTATTATCTTTAATATTCTATTGTGATATGCTGGTTTTAGTTCCTAAGTGAAGCCTTCTTTGTGGCACTTGCTCTTTCTGGGGTCTAACCCAGCTGGTTTTGTGTGGCCAGATATCGGAGCAGCACCAGAGGATCTACCTGTCTTTCAGCCAGATGGTGACCACCAGGCATAACCCTGGCAACGAGTGAGTTTCTTTTTGTCCTCCCATATATTTATAAAATTATTTTTTTGAGGCGTTTAGCCGGCGAGCACGTGCTAGCTTGTATTGTACCTTTATTTACTGTCTGCCTACGGGCTGTAACATGATTGGCAAATCCTAGGGTTGATCATGCATGACTGAAACTCTAGCTAGTCTTAACATTTTGTACGACTAGCTTCATGATCATCTAAATTTGTAATGTATGGGACGCCTTGCTATTATATATTTGGTGCTCTGACATCTTGTAACTATTATTGCTTGCTTGAGATTGAGACAATAGGCTTGTTCATGACCATAGGAGACTGTTGGCTTGTAGTTAAACCCTCATGTATCTAGACAGTCGTGACCGTATAGCGAGCTGGATTGCACTTCAATATACGTAGCTGGCTATGTACGCCCCCGCTCTCCAATATTCTGGTTCTGGGCGTTACACGGTTTAAGTGGTGGCCCTTGTAGGTCTTATAAATCAAGATATGTGAGGGTTTACCGAATAGATGTCTCAATCAGTATTCGCCTTGATCTTTGCTCGTATCTTTAAATTCCTGAGAATCTTGACCTGATCACATGCTTGTATCGTTGATCTGTCCTGGTCCTTCCTTATTGTTCCCTATATCGTTTTCTTCAGCGGCATTGTTCCTGGACCTGCCAATCAGCAAGGTGGAGCACCTCCCGTGGACCAGCCGCAACCTGGAGATCAAGCCCAGCATTCAGGAGTAGCCTCCAGAGTCGTGCCTACCGGAGGAGAACCACCAATTCAGTCCGTCCAGCCTGCAGAGCCTGATGATGGCACTTTGATGGGTCTTATCAGGTCCCTATTAGCTTTCCAGGATCGTCGAGGAGATGCCTTGCACCAGGCGGTGGCAGATACTTTGACCAGAGGGGGTCATCAGGGTAACAGCGCGGCTAACAGCTTCAAGCGCTTGAACCCTCCCTTTTTCGACGGCAGTAAAGATGCGATCGCTGCAGATGCTTGGCTTCAGGACACAGAGGTGATTCTAGAAGCAGCCAGGACTCCAGAGAACGAAAAGGTGGCCGTTGTGCGCCTGTAGTTACTAGATCTTGCCCGCAGCTGGTGGGCAGCGTAGGCCGATGGATTTGTGGCCCCTATTTTAAGGGTAGTATTCAGGGAGAGATTCTAGACCAAGTATTTTGATGCTATAGCTTGGTACGATCTACAGACGAGGTTCACCAATTTGAAGCAGATGGGCAGGACGGTCGACGGATATGCGACCAAGTTTTTCAGGCTTAGTCGGTTTGCTCCCACCCTGGTAGCAACCGAGTTCGATAGAGCCCAGCGATTCCAGCAGGGGCTCTACCTGGAGATTTTGTTGGCAGTTGAGCAGTTTGAGCATCAGACTTTTGATACAATATTGAGTGTAGCTCGGAGGCACGAATATACCTCCCAGAGGATCGTGGATATGACCGGAGGTCAGAAGCGATCCCACAGCCAGATGAATCAGTCTTTAGCACCAACCCCGGCAGCTAGGGCTTTGACCATTAGAGCTCTGAGGCGGGCGGCCTCAATGACATCGGTTCAGCATTCCACCCCAACGTACCCTCATCAGCAGAAGCAGAAGCAGTCTTCCGTAGTGGGATGTTCACACTGCGAAAAGCCAGGATATGTGGTATTAGAGTATCGCAGAGCACAGGATTTATGCTTGGTTTGTGGTGCCCCGGACCACAGGATTGGGAACTGCCCGAATAGGGGGAGTTCATCGGCCTTCTCTAGTCCTTCAGTTAGAGGACCAGCACCAGTCCAGCAGCAGCAGCAACTGCAGTACCCGTTCCCAAGGCTATTGTCGACGCAGGACCAGGTATTCCAACAGCAGAGACCGCAGCAGTATGCCCAAGCCCAAGTCCTAATCAAGAGCAGGCAGAGGAATTTTTAGCAGAGGGGACCCGCACCCAGAGGACATGGTCAAGTGCTGGCTTTGACCATAGGAAAAGAAGGAATAGCACTAGGTGAGGTAGTGGCAAGTACTATTATCGTCAACACCTTTCCAGCTTTAGTATTATTTGATTATGGTGCCTCACATTCATTTAATGTCTGCACAATTTACGACACGGATAGGGCTGGAGCCCAAGTCATTATCAGTAAGGCTTAATATACTTACTGGTAATGGACTTGTGGGAGTAGATAGGGTGTTTTCCTTGTGTCGGATCATAGTTAGCGGTAGAGGGGTTTTGTTAGATTGATAAAGTTCCCGATGGCCGATTATGATGTGGTCTTAGGGATGGATTGGTTGAGGGACCAGTATGCTAGGATAGACTGCCACATTGGCAGGGTTGTTTTTAGCATTCCAGGCGAGCCAGAGTTTTTCTTCTCCCGAGGCGAAGTTGAACCTTCTCCTCCAGTGTTGCGGATGGCAGTAGCAGTAATGCAGTTACCCCGGATAGTTGAAGAGTTTCCTGATATTTTCCCAGAAGAGCTTCCAGGGATGTCGCCAGAGCGGGAGATCGAGTTCACCATCGACTTGATTTCTGGGACAACTCCAGTGTCAGAAAGAGTCTACAGGATAGCGCCGTCAGAGCTAGAGATATTGTACAAGATGATTGAAGAACTTAGAACCAAGGGATTCATTCGTGCTAGTGGATCGCCTTGGGAAGCCCCGATGCTTCTTGTGAAAAAGAAGGATGGTATGTCCATATTACATGTAGATTATCGTACCTTGAACTCAGTGACAATCAAGAACAGATACCCTCTTCCGAGGATAGATGACTTGTTTGATCAACTCAAGGGGGCAGCAGTATTCTCGAAGATCGACTTGCGGTCAGGATACCATCAGATCAGAGTCAGAGAGCAGGACATCCCGAAGACAGCTTTTAGATCTAGGTATGGGCGTTGGGAGTTCCTTGTGATGCCATTTGGAGCAACCAATGTGCCGGCTGTATTCATGGACCTCATGAATCGCATCTTCATGCCTTATTTAAATCAGTTCGTAATTGGGTTCCTAGATGATATCCTGGTCTACAGCAAGAGTGAAGCGGAGCATGAGCAGCATCTCCGAGTTGCTTCCAGATTCTCAGAGAGCACCAGTTGTATTCCAAGTTTAGTAAATGCGAGTTCTGGCTCGATCGTATTTCATACTTGGGTCATATCATCACGAGAGGAGGAGTAGAAGTAGATTCCTAGAAGATCGTGGCTATTTAGTCGTGGCCAGTGCCCAGCGTAGTTGTAGAAGCCCGTAGTTTTCTCGGATTGGCCGGTTACTACCAGCAATTTGTTTCAGACTTTGCTCGGATCTCAGCACCATTGACCCAGTTGACCCGCAAGGATGTGCAGTTTGCTCGGACAGCAGAGTGCCAGAATTCTTTTAAGAAGTTGAAGCGAGGCTTGATGACGGCTCCTATTCTCACGCTTCCAGATGGAACCAAAGGATTCTCAGTATATTGCGATGCTTCAGACAGATGTCTAGGGTGTGTTTTGATACAGCATGGAAAGGTAATAGCATATGCGTCACGACAACTTCGTAATCATGAGAGGAATTACCCAAGCCATGACTTGGAGCTGGCAGCAGTAGTATTTGCACTTAAGTTGTGGAGGCACTACTTGTACGGAGATAGGGTGGAGATCTTCACCGACCACAAGAGCCTGAAATATATTTTTACCCAGAAGGATATTAACATGCGTCAGAGGAGGTGGCTAGAGCTACTTGTGGATTATGATGTCAACCTGCCGTATCATCCTGAAAAGGCCAATGTTGTTGCGGATGTATTGAGCAGGAGAGCCGGAGTTTATTTCCTAACAGCCCAACCAGAGCTGTTAGCCGATCTTCAGAAGATGGGTATAGAAGTTGTCCTCCCTTCCAGTGTGGCATTGATGGCCAGCATGCAAGTTCAGTCCACTATAGTCGAGAGGACCCGGATGGCACAGTCAGCAGATTCCAAGCTTCAGCGACTCAGAGCAGAGTGTGAGGCAGGACGAAGACCAGAGTATGTATCCATGAAGACGGTAGACTTAGGCATGGGAGGCGTCTTTGTGTACCTAGCGAAGATGTCAGACATGAGATCATGGCAGAAGCTCACAGTTCTCAATATTCCATCCATCCCGGCGGTACGAAGATGTACCGTGATATCCGT
The DNA here is from genome assembly GCA_029216955.1 of Iris pallida. Classification (NCBI taxonomy): domain Eukaryota; kingdom Viridiplantae; phylum Streptophyta; class Magnoliopsida; order Asparagales; family Iridaceae; genus Iris; species Iris pallida. The sequence continues at coordinate 4,717,337 of JANAVB010000599.1, read as the reverse complement.
CAGTACTTTTGGTGGAATGGCATGAAGAGGGAGATAGTCCGGTTTGTCTCTCGATGTTTGGTTTGCCAACAAGTTAAAGCTGAACATCAGAGGCCAGCTGGACTTCTTCAGCCCTTGCCAATTCAAGAATAGAAGTGGGAGCATGTAACCATGGATTTTATGACTGGATTGCCTAGATCTCCAGCTGGCCGTGATGCTATTTGGGTTATAGTTGACTGGCTCACGAAGGTGGCCCACTTTCTTTCGTTCAGAGTTGGTCAGTCGACGGCTCAGCTGGCAGAGATGTACCTCAGGCAGGTAGTCAGGATGCATGGAGTACCAGTTAGTATCACCTAGGACCGAGATTCAAGGTTTACGTCGCACTTCTAGCGTAGCTTGCAAGAGAGTTTAGGAACTCACCTCCAGTTCAGCTCAGCTTATCATCCGCAGACAGATGGCTAGTCAGAACGCACGATCCAGACTTTTGATGATATGTTGCGGTCATATATACTCGACTTTGATGGTTTATGGGAAGATCACCTGCACCTGGTGGAGTTTTCGTACAATAATAGTTTCCAAGCTAGTAACCAGATGGTACCGTTCGAGGCACTGTATGGCAGAAAGTGCAGATCCCTGCTAGCTTGGAATGATGTTAGGGAGAGGCAGATGCTCGATCCAGAAATGATTGCTCAGACAGTTGAGGTGGTCAGAAGAGTCCGAGATCATCTTCGAGTTGCATAAGATCGTCAGCGTCATTGGGCCGATTCTCATCGGCGTCCTCTTGAGTTCTCTATCTGCGACCACGTATTCCTGAGGATTTTGCCTAACCGTGGCGTCATTCATTTCAGCGTACGGAGAAAGCTTAGTCCTAGGTATATAGGACCGTTCGACATTTTCGAGCGAGTAGACGATGTTTCCTATCGTCTCGCTCTTCCACCATCGTTGCGTGAGGTACATGACGTATTCCATGTATCCCAATTGCGATGGTATATCCCAGATCCGAGCCATATCCTTGATCATTCAGAATTGGTTGTTGGCACCAACCTTTCGTATGAGGAAAGGTCCGTATTCATATTAGACCGAAGAGAGAAGGCACTCAAGAACAAGACTATTAAGCTAGTCCGTGTTGTTTGGAGTCATCACTCTTTGGGTGAGTCAACGTAGGAGCGTGAGGATGATATCCGATCGCGATATCCACACATGTTTGACTCATGAGGTATAATGTCTTTCTTATGCCTTATGCTTTAATTCCTTGCTTGCATGAATAATTACTTGATTGCTTGATTAGTATAGCTTACCTGTGAATAATATAGCTTGTTCTTGTCCCTCTAGCCTCTTAGTTAAATTTCGAGAATGAAATTCTTTTAAGGTGGGTAGAGTTGTAATGCCTATAGTTTGTGTTACGTATTTTAAAATGCGTGTACATATTTTATCTTGTATTGCATGATTCCTTGCTTGGCTTATCTTGGCATTACATGGCTTGGTCTATTTTGGGTTGGTTCGGCTAGGCTTGGGTTGTCTTGGTTCATCATGAACCAAGGGGTGAACCCTTACCTACCACCACCATCATCCTTTATTAATCCATTCCCTCATTCTCTCTCTTTATTTACTTCTTATTCTCCACCATTACTTCTTCAACCACCAGGAGAGAGAGAGAGCTTAGGCAAGTGTAGTTTGCTTCATGGAGGAACTTTATTTTTATTGTTCTATTCTCTTCCTCTCGAAATTCTAACACACTTTAGTACTTAGCATTTCTAATTTCCATGGCTCAATTTGTGTAGATCTAAGTTTACAGTATTTTTGAATTTCTTGGGTTTTGATCTACTTAACATTGTTATTTCCAAGTTTTGATGGTTCAATGTTGTAGAGAATTTCGTTCTACCCCATTTTGACCTATGGAAGTCCTGATTTTGACTTTAAATGAAGGATTAATGGAGCCTTGAAGCCATGGTTTCCATGGTTCTCCTTCTCGGATCATTGGAGAAGGAGAACAGCTTTATACGGCAACTCATGTGGCCAGCTTTTTGCGGCAACTCATGCGGCCAGCTTTTTGTGGCAACACATGCGGCCAGTTTTATATGGTAACTCATACAGCCAGCTTTATACGGCAACTCATGCGGCCAGCTTTTTGCGGCAACTCATGCGGCCAGCTTTATACGACAACTCATACGGCCAGCTTTTTACGGCAACTCATGCGGCCAGCTTTATAAGGCAACTCATGCGGCCAGCTTTTTGTGGCAACTCATGCGGCCAGCTTTTACGGCAACTCATGCGGCCAGCTTTATACGGTAACAGATGCGGCCAGCTATATGTGGCAACTCATGCGGCTAGCTTTATACGGCAACACATGCGGCCAGCTTTATACGGCAACTCATGTATCCAGCTTTTTGCGGCAACACATGCGGCCATCTTTATACGGTAACTCATGTGGCCAACTTTTTGCGGCAACACATGCGGCCATCTTTATACGATAATTCATGCGGCCAGCTTTTTGCGGCAACTCATGCGGCCAGCTTTATACGACAACTCATGCGGCCAACTTTTTTGCGGCAACTCATGCGTCCAGCTTTTGCGACAACACATGCGGCCAGCTTTATACGGCAACTCATGCGGCCAGCTTTATGTGGCAACTCATACGGCTAGTTTTTGCGGTATCTCATGCGGCCAGCTTTTTGCGGCAACCCTCATACGGCCAGTCTTTTGCGGCAACCCTCATAGCAGGGTTATATTTTGGAACACGACAGGATAATATAGGGATAAAACATGATAGTGGCCCGTCGTGGTGCACTCTTGATAAGTAACCTACATGATAACCTTGATATGCTGTTGCGACAGTTAGCATGTCATGACAAGTATGTATGACCTGGATACCGTAGGCGATTTCATTTGTACAAATAATTCAGTAGACATGAAGAGATTTCCAGCTACAGGCAATCCCTTTATCTGGGCGCATTAAGTGGACTTGTAGCCTACCGACGAGTAGGGCACATTTCCAGCACACAGTCACGTGTTGTATTCTTCATAAACGGACATTCGACCTGGATAACAAGATGGTCTGCAGGACTTGTGGCTGTTGGGATAATCTCATTGCATCTTGCTAGTAATTTGGCCTGTGATAACCTTAGTTAGTTAAAAGTATCATGCCGTACTCTTGATTGGCCGTGATTGATTGGATGGAGTTTATTCCAGCTTAGTCTTATCCTGATCATGTGCAAAGATTGTGACACGACATGATTATTAATAATTGCCTTAACAACAACGATCGGGGGTCCAGTTCTGTTCAGGCGAAGGGTTACAACCCTGGTCCTTATTTGGTTTAAGGGTTGTAACCTGGCTCCCAGAGTAGTTCTATGTCCTCTCTTCGTTTATTGTCTTATTGCAACCCCATACCGTGTTCGTTATGTTTTACCCTACCTCAATACCATTATTATTTATACTGGCCTTAGCAATAAAGATCAGGGGTCCAGTTCTGTTTAGGCGAAGGGTTACAACCCTGGACCTTGTTTGGTTTAAGGGTTGTAACTGGCTCCCGGAGCAGTTCTGTGTCCTTTCTTCGTTTATAATCTTTATTGTACCAATAGTATTTGAGACGGGTTTCTATTCAGGTGAAGGATTACAACCCTGGTCCTTGTTGGTTTAAGGGTTGTGACCTGGCAACTTGAATGATTTCTTCGTACTCACTTTACTATTGTTATCTCTATTATTATCAGTTCTTTATTTATTATCTTTAATATTCTATTATGATATGCTGGTTTTAGTTCTTAAGTGAAGCCTCCTTTGTGGCACTTGCTCTTTCTGGGGTCTAATCCAGCTGGTTTTCTGTATGGCCAGATATCGGAGCAGTACCAGAGGATCTACCTGTCTTCCAGCCAGATGGTGACCACCAGGCGTAACCCTGGCAACGAGTGGGTTTCTTTTTGTCCTCCCACATATTTGTAAAATTATTCTTTTGAGACGTTTAGCCGGCGAGCACGTATTAGCTCGTATTGCACCTTTATTTACTGTCTGCCTACGGGCTATAACATGATTGGCAAATCCTAGGGTTAATCATGTATGACTGAAACTCTTGCTAGTCCTAACATTTTGTACGACTAGCTTCATGATCATCCGAATATGTAATGTATGGGATGCCTTGCTATTATATATGTGGTGTTCTGACATCTTGTAACTATTATTGCTTGCTTGAGATTAAGACAATAGGCTTGTTTATGACCATATGAGACTGTTGACTTGTAGTTAAACCCTCATGTATCTAGACAACCGTGACCGTATAGCGAGGTGGGTTGCACTTCAATATACGTAGCTGGCTATGTATGCCCCCGCTCTCCAGTATTCTGGTTATGGGGCGTTACGTAATGTATCACCAACTTATGTATTGCTGTGAGAGCAATTAACATTCTGATGGTGGTCATTCGGACTACTGGAGCATACATGTCAAAGTAGTCGATCCCCTGCTTCTGAGAAAACCCCTTGGCTACCAATCTAGCCTTGAACTTGTCAATAGTTCCATCTGCTTTCATCTTCTTCTTGAAGATCCATTTGCATTCGATGGGTTTTGCTTCTTCAGGAAGATCAACTAACACCCAAGTGTAATTCGAGGTGATGGAATCAATTTCATTGTCTATCGCCTCCCTCTAGTAAATAGCATCTCTGGTCTTTATCGTCTCATCATAGGTAAGCAGATCTGCTTCCACGTGATAGGTGACAAAGTCACTTTCGAAGTCCTTCGGCCTCCTCACACGCTTAGCAGACGGCTCAGCAATTTCTGGTTCAACCGTTGTTTCAACAACAACATCATCTTCTTAGACTACATTCTCATTAAAAACTTTAGTTTTTTGCGTACCCTCATTATTCTCCGGAATGTCCGCAAGAACAATATTCTTGTGCCTTACAAATTTATCTTCAAAATATTTTGCGTCGCGAGATTCAATGATATGATTTAACTTAATATCAAAAAATCTTTGAGTATCACTCTTCTTGACATAACCCAAAAAGATTATTTTTGTAGTCCTTGTCCCAAGCTTCTGAATCTTCAGATCTGGAAGCTTCACATATGCTAGACACCCCCACACTTGAATGACATTCAAGTTAGGTCTGACCTTGAACCAGAGTTCATGAGGAGTAATGTCTGCAGTTGCATAAGGCACTCTATTTACAATAAAAGTGGCCATCAATGCAGCTTCTTCCCAGTAGCACTTTGGAAGACCCGCAGCCAACAATATTGAGTTAATCATTTCCGTCAACATTCTGTTCTTCCTTTCTACTACTCCGTTTGATTAAGGAGAGTACGGAGCTATAGTCTCGTTGAAAATTCTATGTTCTTTGCAGAATGATGCGAATTCATCAGACCGTTACTCTCTACTTCGATCACTTCTTTTTCTCTTGAGTTGTTGTCCAGTCTGTCGCTCAGCCTCGGCCCTGAACTCTTTGAACTTCTCGAATGCTTCGTCTTTGGCCTTCAACAGGTAGACGAACGCATACTTTAAGAATTCATCGATGATGGCAATGAAATACTTCAACCCGGCCTTTGTAGAGAACTGTTTGAAGTCACAGATATCAGAGTGTACCAACTCCAGAAGATCTGTGCTTCGATTAACCCAAGGAAAGGGTTTTCTATACCTTACCCCCACATTTGGAGATAAGTCCTAGACTAGACATTCTGTTTATTCGTTTACAATGAACATGTCCTAGCCTATTATGCCACAACTCAAAAGTATAAGCTAAATGAGTGATTGTATTAACAACATTGGACTGATTTACAAGCTAAAATTTAAACATTCCTTCGGTATAAAAAGCTTTTTCGATGTATGTTTCCTTTTTGTACATCACCATCTGGCCAACATTGGTGACCATCCTTAGGCCTGCATTACAGAGTAGGCCTCCCGAGATCAGGTTTTTTGCGATAGCAGGTACATGCTTCACACCTTGAAGCGTAAGAAACTTTTTTGAAGTTAGCTTCAAAACCACCGTCTCGATCCCGAGCACTTCATCTCGTGCCTGGTTCGCCAACATAACAACTTCAGAAGTTGGCGTGTAGGTGGTGAACCACTTCTTGCTTGAGAAGACATGGCAGGAGGCACAAGTGTCTACCCACCAGTCAGAGTCAGCCGCTCCAGCATTGACCTGTGCAATCATTGCAACAATGTCAGTGATCATAAAAACCTTGCTAGGCTTACCTTGCTTTGATTGCTTGGTCTTCGCTTTACAATCACTCTTGTAGTGGCCCTTCTTGCCATACTTGAAACAAGCCAAATGTGACTTCGGCTTCTGTTGTTTGAAAGAAGTTTCCTTAAATTTTAGATTGTTAGGGTCCTTCTTCTTGTTGTGGGAAGCCACCTACTTTTCCTTGTCTTCCTTGGTGTGAACCAAATTGACGTTAGCCAATTGTTTGGACAGTGCGTCCACCTTCAGTTGAGCCCTCATTTGGTCTTCAAAGTGCGCCAGCAAAATGCCACCTTGCGCCTCATGAGCCCATGAGCCTGTGTCGCTAAGCCCCTACGGGACTTAGCTCCAATGAAAATTAATTCCCAAGAGCAAAAAGCTTAAGATTTACCATGAAGACTTAACCTTACCCCTAGTAAAATTACCCACATGGTTCCCTCCTTAGGGTCACCACCCCATGTGTATATCTCAACAACACATAGCAAGTATATATATTGAGATACCTTATGTTGCTTTTCCAATATAGGTCTAAACTTTACTAGGCATATTGAGAGCAAGTTCTCTACATGTCAAGAAAAAGCTCCAACAATATGTGCCTCTATGAAAAGAATATAAAAATATATATTTATGCTGTTGCAATGATGCAAACATAATTCATCCAGAAGATCAAAGTTTTTATAGGCCACAAGGTTACAAAATGTCTGAAATATACTGCCAGAGACATCGTCCTAAACTTAAGCTCAACCTCATTAAAGATCAAAGATAGAGATGATATTTTTACCATGTGACAACTTCATGGAATGAAAAAACAAGGCAAGGACATGATAACATACAAACTCCAAATGTAGGCAAAATAAATAAATCCCACAACCGCCAACCTTTTTGAACATTATCGTACTTAGGAGAAAAGCTTCCTAAATGGGTATGGAAGGCTTCCGTCATTTGTCTTCCTAATGCAGTAAGGTCTATACTCACACAACTGAGGGGGCGTTTGGTTCAAGATTTTGAGGCTTGGAAATGAGTTTTGAATTTCTTATCCATGTTTGGTTTGTTTATGATTGGAAATGGGGAGAGAATAGAAGGGGCTTATGTTGGAAAGCTATTCTCATTGATGTGGAAAAGCTATTCCTAAGCCCGCCCTTGGGAATATATTTGCTTTCCTAGAAATTATGTTTGACTATTTTGTTTGGACGGTTATACCCTCTCTTTATTTTCAAAATTTTAACTTTTTTCCCAAACAAGTGAATCATCATGAATTTAATGAAAGAGTATTAAAGGAAAACTAAATAAATTAAAATTCTTATCCCTGTGTGAACCAAACATGGAAATGAAATTTTTAAAAATTTTGAACTAGCTATTTCTAACCTAACCAAACATGGGTATGGGAATGTTGAATTCCTTTCCCATGGGAAAGGAATTGAAAATCTATTCCTAGGAATACAAAAACTTGATCCAAACGAGCCCTGAAAGAACGAGGGGTCATAAATCGACCAAAACCATAGGTCATCACATGCTCATGTAATGTAGAATTTGTACATCTATAAATTCATAACATCCGTACACCTTAATATTTTTTTATTTAAAATTATTTATTGTGGAGGACACTTTGTCTAAAAGCGAGTAAAATAAACCATATATATATATATATATATATATATATATATATATATATATATATATATATATATATATATATATATATTTGTCCATTTCTTGAGGCCGCCAGCTTGGGATCGTGGCCGCCCCGTGACCACCCAGCCATCCCATGCCCACGACGGGGCTCGAACTTGGGACCTCCCCCAAGTGAGCCTCTCTCCCTAACCACTTGGACTAGGGAGCTTGGATATATATATATATATATATATATATATATATATATATATATATATATATATATATATATATATATATATATATATATTACTTGTATAGGCTTCGGCATTTTGCGCCTGATACAAGTAAGCGCATATATATATATATATATATATATATATATATATATATATATATATATATATATATTACTGGCTTTTGATCCGTGCCAGTGGGATGCCAAAACTTCACTGATTCAGGACTCAGAATTCGAAACTGGAGATTCTATTAGTTTCTCTATTTGGCATTTTAGTCCTCAAATCTATAGTAGTCCAAACAGCTCTAGTTCTAGCTTGGTGGGCTGTGTGATTCTTGGATGTGTAGCCTCAGCACGAGTATGTGGGTATCAATTTGTTGTACAAATTGATGATCTATCTTTCCTTGTTGATTCAGGAATCATTCAGTGGATTCCAACTGGAATTGAGTGCTTGCAACACAGTATATCTGTGCCTAACATATATATATATATATATATATATATATATATATATATATATATATATATATTGTAGAGCCTAAAAATCAAGTTGCGCAGATCAGTGATCAAGTTGCGCTCCAAAAGTCTAATTGCGCCACTAATATGAAGTAGACTGCGCCATCGATCAGATTGCGCCTGATATCAGACTATGCCCAATCTTTTTGCGCCAAAGCTTACGTGGCATCTGACACTTAATGGTCATCATTACCTGACCATACTGACGACTGACACAACAGAGAACGAGGAAAATCTCTTCGAATCCCGTGAAGTGTGCGCTCAAGGAAAAGTTGGTGGACAGCTGTCCTATACATTTCGTGAGTTGCGCCCAAGCGCAATCTAAACAAAATCCTTAGTTGCGCCTGGGCACAATCTGAATGACTTTTACTCAGAAGTTGCCACGTGTGTAGGCGCAGCTCAAATCAAGCGCAGGTTGACTTGTTGACTGAAGCTCGTGCAACCTAAAAAGTTAAGACAACTTACATTCTAAAGCAGGATGACGTGGCACACATGCCACTAATCTCTCAAGATGTGGATACTATCCTGTACACGACCACGCGCATCTCAATCATACAATGCCACACGTCTAAATACAGTTAGTGCACGATTGACAACTGAATGGAAGTTGGCGCAACAGGAGGTTGGCGCAATCCAGCATCGCGCACATCAGAATAACTTCTAAAACAGTTATTTTCTGAACTCTATAAAAAGAGTTTTTAATCATCATCAAAAGGAGGACTCTTGCAAAATTGCTGCTACATTCTCCAGAGGCTACAGTCTTCAAGTTCACATAGTCCAAGGGATAAAGTGATCGTCTTTTGATCAGATTCCTAAAGTTGTACTTCCCCAGAATTCATTGTACTTTGTACTCTTTTACAAGTTTGGAATAAAACAAATTTTTATTTTGTTTTTCGTAAACAAAATGGCGACTCTGCTGGGGACGACTTTCTCCTCTGACGAGAAAGTGACAACTCAATGTGACATTGCGTCGATCGGCAAGACGCAGAAGACTCTAGTTTTTCAAGTCATCTAGACGGCCTACGAGAACATGATCAACACCAAGAGCAACAAGCACACAGTGGCTATTGCCAAAAACAGGGCTGTGTGGACTCCTAAATTCCCCACAGTCGCTGTTGTCCAGGCACAAATTGGGTGCTCGATGATCAAGGCACAATCCGTCTCAGTGGCTCCACTACAGCCTGTTTCTGTTGCTAAGGCACAATCTGCTCCCTCTGCTGCCCATGCACAGTCTACCAAAGTTGCTGCCAAGGTGCTACCAATAGTCCATAGGACTATGGCGCAACCCAAGCAATCTGCTACTCCGGCACAACTTAAGGGAACTAGTCTTTTGGCTATACCCTCTTCTGATTCTCAAGTTCTGAACTTACAGAATTCATGTCCTAGTGCTAACACTAAACAGAACAATGGAAAAAGTCCTATGGCATTTTCTTAATTGGCGCAATCTATGCCTAAAATGTTCGCACAGCAAAACAAAGGAAAACGCTTCTTAGTTGACCCTGTTCAAAATAATGGAAAGTACCCTTTGGTCTTTCCTCAAACTTCCCTGGTTTGTGACTTAGAGGAAGATGTATCAGATTTTATTCTTGTAAACAGAGGTCCTCAGATCTCTGATACTGGAAATAATACTGATCACAGAGGTATCTTGCCTACTCTTATGGGGTCTGGCCAAGATCTTCCTACCTTGCAAATTTTAAGATCCAAACAAGAAAAATTGAAGGTATCACAAACAGAGACACCAGAAGCAGAATTTTCAGATTTACGCGCTTATCTCAATAGGCGTCAACTAATATCAGCTTTGGCAAAACGTAAGAACCCTATGCCAAAGGCCAATCTGTATCAAAAGCCAAAGTTTGAAAAGAAAGACCCTTCTACCTATGCTAATGAGTTAAGTACATCTTTGTACACTCAAGGAACCAAACATCTGAAGAATAGGAGACATGTTCCTAACATCATTAAGGAATATGTCCCTCCGACTTCTTTTCGTCCTGTGGTTGTAACTGATCTCCGGCAACGTCTTACACAAAGACGGAAAACTACGAGAATGTTTTCCTCACCTCCAAATCGTGCTTCAAATTGCCATTGCCTATATGAAGTTGTCATCAACTGTTGTTGCCAATCGGCTTGACGATCTGTCTTCGATCGTCTGAACTGTGCTTCAACTCCTGAGCATATAATAGAAGACGAAGATGAACTATTATATGCTTCTGTTAACATGACTTCTCAAGGCACTGGAAGGGAAACGTCCAAGACGTAATGCATCCCGTAATCCTAGTCAACAATACTTAGACTGGATCCATGCATCCAGTGAAGGTGTCTTTCAATACACAAGATCAAAAAGTCAACATTTGATCCAAGGTGTCTTTAATCAAAAAGATCTCCCTATCACCCATATGGGAGAGGACACTCTTTCTGAGTTTGATGCAGATAGTGAAAGTTCTGAACAAACTATATCGTCAATAGCTACAAGAGAAGTGATGGCATATACCATCATAGAAGATCAAGATGCCTCTACATCAATCAGCTAAGAGCAACGAATTGTTGCATTAGAAGACAAATTCAAAACCATGACAGAAATGGTTGCAATCATGCACACTATAATGGTAGCTCAACATACAGTACCTCCGATTGTAAACCCTGTTACAAATTCGGAGCTTATAGCATCTTCTGTACCTGTTAGTCTGGGGGTACCGGCCCCTCAGGTTGCTTCTGTACCAAGTCAAGCTTATCCAAGTCAGTCTGGTACTGGGGGGGGGTAATTACCATGTTGTTCCTCCTCCTAACACTCCTAACCAGCCCACCAATTCTCAAACATCAGGGAATGCTAATGAGGCTGTGAAACTCTTAGGCACTCAGTTTGAGACCTTCAAGCAGAAGGATGGCCTACAAAGATTGGGCATCAAGCAACCATATGCTACAGAGTGGAATGAAGTTCCATTTCCTCCTAAGTATAAACTTCCAACCATTACGTTGTTTGATGGTAGCACTTCTCTAAGTCAGTACATCAATCATTTCGAAGTGATGACTAATCAACTACAACCAAATGATGCTCTCCTTACCAGAGTGTTCGTCGGTTGTTTAGCCGGTACAGCATATGACTGGTATCATAGCTTATATGATGGTTGCATCACTTTTTTTTGCCGGTTTCAAACAAATGTTCTTGAAACAATTTTATGAGGGAGTCAACGACATGACAATGTCTGCCTTCATTAAAATTAAACAGAGGCACAATAAATCCACAAAGAGTTTTATTGAAAGATTCCGTCGAGAGGCACTCAAAATGCCTTTAGGTACTCTATCTGCTATAACAGTAGACACTTGCAAATCAAACTTGTTGCCTATTATCAGTATGTGGACGTGATCTACACAATTCCAGGATTGGCCTTCTTTCATTTTTAATGCAAAGGCGGCAGAAGTGAGTGCTGAAAAGTTCAAGCAGTTAGGAGTCCAGATGACTCACCCTAACCAAGATGAACATTCTACACCTGGGGGTAGTAATCGCTAGAATAACCACAAGAATAAAGAAACATTGGCCATCAATCTTAAAGGCAAAGAGTCTTTGGCTGTCAATGTTACTCAGACGACATCCACCCCATCAGCACCATTGCAAAAGTCAACTCGTCCAAAGAAGAGTATTCTTTCGACGAAGATGATACGTTGAGCATCTTCGATTGCTTGATCAAAAGCAATAAGCTTCATCTTCCAGAGGTAAAACGACCAGAAGAAGTTGGTAAAACTGATGTAATACCTGTTATTCGTATTACGTATTTGGAATACGTATACATATTTTATCTTGTGTATGCATATCTCCTTGGTTTGGTTTGGCTTAGTTATTCTTGGTTCGGGTTGGCTTGGTTCGGTTTGGGATTGCTATTGGTTCATTATGAACCAAGGATGAACCCCCTACCTACCACCACCACTACCATTTATTAATCCCACTTCCTTCTCTCTCTTCATTACTCTCCTTCTTTCCTCCATTAATTCTTCACCTACCAGAGAGAGGGAGAGAGAGGTCTAGGCAAGTGCAACTTGTTTCATGGAGGAACTCCAATTTTATTGCTTCATTCTCTTCCTTACAGCATTCTAACTTACTTTAGAACTTGGCATTTTCACTTTCCATGGCTAGATTCTTGTAGATCTATATTTACCTTATTTTCAGATTTCTAGATTTTGATCTACTTAATCTTGTTATTTTCGAGTTTTGATGGTTCCATGTTGTAGAGAATTTTGTTCTACCCCATTTTGACCTATGGAAGTTCGGATTTGGGCTCCGGATGATAGAGTTATGCAGCTTGGAAGCCATGGCTTATGGTGTACTTCTTTTCAAAAATTTGGAGAATAAGCACAGTCCCGAGCCGCATGGTAGCACTTGATCGCATGAACATTCATGCGACAAGTCAGTTCCAACCGCATGAGCTATTGCCTTGACCTGATCGCATGACAAGTTCATGCGGCAAGTATTCCTTCTCAGCCGCATGACTGAGGCCCAGTCCTTCCTAGCCGCATGGATTTCCAGCAACCCTGAGCCGCATGAACTCAACACTCGCGAGCCGCATAGACCGCAGTCTCCCAGTCGCATGGGTTTGCTTCCCTTGATCGCATAGTCATTGCTCCCCGCAGCCGTATGGGTTGCTCCTCCTCGGTCGCATGTACTCGATTGGTCAGCCAGCCGCATGGACCCATCCCCCGCCAGCCGTATGAGTTCCCTATCCTCCTGACCGCATATGCCTTGCCTTTCTCAGCCGCATAACTGACTGGATCTCCGAGCCGCATATGACTGATACCCCTTTTGACCGCATAAGCCTTCTCTTTTAGCCGCATGCGCCTGACCCTATTCAGCCGCATGGGCTGTTCTCTTCCAGCCGTATGAGATCATTCCTGGCCGCATATGCCTTAGCCGCATGGCTCTCCTATAGCCCTACATATTGATATTTTATTAGATATTTTATGCCCATCCTTACGCCTTTTGTCATAAACTTGATAATCATGAACTTATTTAATATGTTTAGAAATGAAAATTGAGCATGACCTGACAGTGACCCATAGTGGTGCACTCCTGACAAGACTAACATGACATGATAGTGGCCCATCGTGGCGCACTCCTGACAAGTACACCTGACATAATTATCTTGAACAGCTGTTGCGACGGCTACCTAACATGACATGACCTGTATAATTAATCTGGACACAGTGGGCGATTGTGCTTGTACAAATAATCCAGTCCTGTCTTGCATCATGTCTAGGAGGGGACTCCTGAGTACCACGGTCAGGAGTACCTACTGAAATGGACTAAGGCTAAATAACTAGATTAATACATTAGTCATAAAGAGATCTCCCAGCTACAGACAATCCCGTTACCTGGGCATGCCTTGGGATCTGTAGCCTGCCGTCGAGTAGGGCACATTTCCAGCACACTGTCATGTGTTGCACCCTTCAAGCTACCTAAAGGTACATACATTTCCTGGACGATGTACCCACCTGAATTCAACCCTAATCTTTCAACCCGGGTAACCTGGATGGTCTGCAGGGCTTGTGGCTGTGAAATAATCTCACTGCATCTCGTTAGTAATTAGGCTTGTGACAACCCTAGTTAGTTAAAGTATCAAGCCGTAATTCTTGCTTGGCCGTGAAATAATTAGATGGAGTCTAACCAGTCTAGTCTTGTCCCGATCCTGTTCCAGATTACTGCGTGACCAGAATGCTTGTATTTATTTTACCGATAAATGATGAGAATTCCAAGTTCTGTTCAGACGAAGGGTTATAACCCCGGTCCTTGTTTGGTTTACGGGTTGTAACCTGGTTATCTGAATAGCACAATGGTCATCTCGTCGTATATCATCCTGATGTATTTTCTTTATTTCCGGTTCTTACTTTATTTATACTCTTGTGCCGATTGCTGGTTTTAGTTCCTAAGTGAAGCCTCCTTTGTGGCACTTGCTCTTTCTGGGGTCTGACCCAGCTGGTTTTGTGTGGCCAAATTTCGGAGCAGCTCTAGAGGATCTACCGACCTTCTAGCCAGATTGTGGCCACTAGACGAAACCCTAGCAACGAGTGGGTTTATTTTTGATCTTCCACTTTATTGTAAAAATGTTCTTTTGAGGCGTTTAGCCGGCGAGCACCTGTTTAGCTCGATTGCACTTTACTTACTGTCTGCCTACGGGCTGTAACATGATTAACAGATCCTAGGGTTGATCATGTATGACCAAACTCTTGCTAGTCCTGACATTTTGTAACGACTAGCTTCATGATCAATTGAATATGTAATGTTTGGGACGCCTTACTATTGTATATTTAATGATCATACATCTTGTAACTTTTACTTGCTTGTGATTAAGACAATAGGCTTATTCAAGACCTTAAGAGACTGCTGGCTTGTAGATAAACCCTCATATGTCTAGACAGCCATGACCGTATCGTGAGATGGATCCCATTTCATATATGTAGCAGGCTATGTCTGCCCCCGCTCTCCAGTATTCTGGTTCTGGGGCATGACATGGTTTAAGTGGTGGCCCATGCAGGTCTTGTAAATCAAGATATATGAAGGTTTACCGAATAGATGTCTCAATCAGTATTCGTCTTTGATCTCTGTTCGTATCTTCTGAATCCCTGGATTCTTGTCCTGATCATATGCTTGTATCGTTGATCTGTCTTGGTCCTTCTTTATTGTTCCCCATGTCGTCTTCTTCAGCGACATCGTTCCTGGACTTGCCGGTCAGCGAGGCGGAGCACTTCCCGCGGATCAGCAACAACCCGAAGATCAAGCCCAGCATTCGGAAGTAGCCTCCAGAGTCGTACCTTCTGACGGAGAACCACCAGTCCAGCCAGTTCAGCCTGCCGAGCCTGATAATGGCACTTTGGTAGGTCTCGTCAGGACCTTGATAGCTTCTCAAGATCGTTATGGAGATGCCTTACACCAGGCAGTGACGGATGCCTTGACCAGAGGAGGTCATCAGGGTAACAGCGTGGCCAACAGCTTCAAGCACTTGAACCCTCCGTTCTTCGACGGTAGTGAAGATGCTATCGCTGCAGATGCTTGGCTTCAGGACACAGAGGTGATTCTAGAAGCAGCCAGGACCCCAGAAAATGAGAAGGTAGCTGTGGTACGCTTGTAGTTGCTAGATCTTGCCCGCAGCTGGTGGACAGCTCAGGCCGTTGGATTAGCAGCACCCATTGCTTGGGCGGTGTTCAGAGAGAGATTCTAGACCAAGTATTTTGATGCTGTAACTCGGTACGATCTACAGACGAGGTTCACCAATCTGAAGCAAAGAAGCAGGACGGTCGACGGATATGCGGCCGAGTTTTCGAGACTCAGTCGGTTTGCTCCCACTTTGGTGGCAACCGAGTATGATAGAGCCCAGCGATTTCAGCAGGGGCTTCACCTGGAGATTCTATTGACGGTTGAGCAGTTTGAGCATCAGACTTTGGATGCAATCTTGAGAGCAGCTAGGAGGCATGAGTATACCTCCCAGAGGATTGCTGATAGGGCCGGAGGTCGGAAGAGATCTCACGGCCAGATGAATCAGCCTTCAGCACCAGCCCCGGCAGCCAGGGCCTTGACTATTGGAGCTCCGAGGCGAGCGGCCTCAGTAACGTCGGTCCAGCATTCTATCCCGACGTACCCTCAGCAGCAGCAGCAGAAGCAGTCTTCCGCAGTGGGATGTTCTCATTGTGGGAAGCCAGGCCATGTGATGGCAGAATGTCGCAGGACGCAGGGATTATGCCTGGCTTGTGGAGCACCAGACCATAGGGTTGGGTCCTGCCCGAACAGGGGTGATTCATCATCGTCCAACCTTTCTAGCTCTTCGGTGAGAGGACCAGCTCCGGTTCAGCAGCAGCAGTATCCATTGCCGAGGCCCTTGCCGCCTCAGGCCCAAGTATTCCAGCAGCAGAACCCCTAGCAGTATGCACAAGCCCAAGTCCAGAGTCAGAATAGGCAGCGGGGATTTCAGCAGAGGGGACCAGCACCCCGAGGGCATGGTCAGGCTATGACGATGACCGTGGAGGAAGGATTAGCACCAGGAGAGGTAGTGGCAGGTACTATTCTTGTCAACTCCTTTCCAGCTTCAGCTTTATTTGATTCTGGTGCAATGCATTCTTTTATGTCTGCACGATTCACGACACGAGTAGGATTGGAGCCCGGGTCATTATCAGTAAGGCTTAGTATGCTTACTGGTAACGGACTTGTGGGAGTAGTTAAAGTATTTTCCTCGTGTCGGATCGTAGTTAGCGGTAGAGAGTTTCCCGCTAGATTGATAGAGTTTCCGATGGCCGATTATGATGTGGTCTTAGGGATGGATTGGTTGAGGAACCAATATGCTAGAATAGACTGCCACATTGGCAGGGTTGTTTTTAGCATTCCAGGTAAGCCAGAATTTTTCCTTCTCTCGAAGCGAGGTTGAGTCTTCTCCTCCGATATTGCGGATGGCAGTAGCAGCGGTTCAGTTACCCAGTATAGTGGATGAGTTTCCAGATGTTTTCCCAGAAGATCTTCCATGTATGCCTCCAGAGCGGGAGATCGAGATCACTATAGACTTGATTCCCGGGATAGCCCCAGTGTCAGAGAGAGTCTACAGGATGGCGCCTTCAGAATTGGAGATATTGTACAAGATGATTGAAGAACTTCGAACAAAAGGATTCATTCGTGCTAGTGGATCGCCTTGGTGAGCCCCGATGCTTCTTGTGAAAAAGAAGGATGGTACGTCTAGGTTATGTGTTGATTATCGTACCTTGAATTCAGTGACAATCAAGAACAAATATCCTCTCCCGAGGATAGATGACTTGTTTGATCAGCTCAAAGGGGCAGCAGTATTCTCGAAGTTTGACTTGTGCTCAGGATATCATCAGATCAGAGTCAGAGAGCAGGACATCCCGAAGATAGCTTTCAGATCGAGGTATGGGCATTGGGAGTTCCTTGTTGTGCCATTTGGAGCGACCAATGCGCCGGCAGTATTCATGGATCTCATGAATCGCATCTTCATGCCCTATTTGGATCAGTTCGTGATTATGTTTTTGGATGACATCCTGGTATACAGCAAGAGTGAAGCGGAGCATGAGCAGCATCTCCGTATGGTTCTTCAGATTCTTAGGAAGCACCAGTTGTATGCCAAGTTCAGTAAATATGAGTTCTGGCTCGATCGTATTTCGTACTTGGGTCACATCATCACCAGAGGAGGAGTAGAAGTGGATCCCCAGAAGATTGTGGCTATTGAGTCGTGGCCGGTGCCCAGCACAGTTACAGAAGTTCGCAGTTTTCTTGGATTGGCCGGCTACTACCGGCGATTCGTTTCAAATTTTGCTTGGATTTCAGTGCCATTGACCCAGTTGACCCGCAAGGATGCGCAGTTTGCTTGGACAGCAGAGTGCCGAGATTCTTTTGAGAAGTTGAAGCGAGGCTTGATGACGGCTCCCATTCTTGCGCTTCCAGATGGAACCGGAGGATTCTCCGTGTATTATGATGCTTCAGACAGAGGCTTAGGATGTGTTGTAATGCAGCATGGGAAGGTAATAGCTTATGCGTCACGACAACTTTGTGATCATGAGAGAAATTATCCAACCCATGACTTGGAGCTGGCAGCAGTAGTATTTGTACTGAAGTTGTGGAGGCACTACTTGTACGGAGATAGGGTGGAGATTTTTACCGAACATAAGAGCCTGAAGTATGTTTTCACCCAGAAGGATCTTAACATACGTCAGAGGAGGTGGCTGGAGCTTCTTGTGGATTAAGACGTTAACTTGCAGTATCATCCTGGGAAGGCCAACGTCGTTGCAGATGCATTGAGCAGGAGAGCCGGAGTTTATTTCCTAACAGCGCAACCGGAGCTGTTAGCAGATTTTCAGAAGATGGGTATAGAAGTTGTTCTCCCTTCCAGTGTGGCATTGATGGCCAGTATGCAAGTTTAATCCACTATAGTCGAGAGGATCCGGATGGCGCAGTCAACAGATTCCAAGCTTCAGCGACTCAGGACAGAGTGTGAGGCAGGACGAAGGCCAGAGTTATAAATTTATGAGGATGGTACACTTCAATATGGTAATCGTCTTTGTTTACCCAGTGGAGATATCAGACAAAAAATCATGGCAGAGGCTCACAGTTCGCAGTATTCAATTCATCCGGACGGTACGAAGATGTACCGTGATATCCGTCAGCACTTTTGGTAGAATGGCATAATGCGGAAGATAGCTCGGTTTGTCTCTCGATGTTTGGTTTGCCAACAAGTCAAGGCCGAACATCAGAGTCCGGCTGGACTTCTTCAGCCTTTGCCCATTCCAGAGTGGAAGTGGGAGCATGTGACCTTGGATTTTGTGACTGGATTACCTAGATCCCCAGCTGGTAGAGATGCTATCTGGGTTATAGTTGATCGGCTCGCGAAGGTGGCTCACTTTCTTCCATTCAGAGTTGGTCAGTCGACAGCTCAGTTAGCAGAGATGTACCTCAGACAGATTGTCAGGTTGCACGGAGTGCCAGTCAGTATCACCTCGGACCGAGACTCCAGATTTACGTCGCACTTTTGGCGTAGCTTGCAAGAGAGTTTGGAAACTCACCTCCATTTCAGTTTAGCTTATCACCCGCAAACAGATGGCCAGTCGGAGCACACAATCCAGACTCTTGAAGATATGTTACGGCCATGTACATTTGACTTCGGTGGTTCATGGGAAGATCACCTACACCTAGTAGAATTCTCGTACAACAACAGTTTCCAGGCCAGTATCCAGATGGCACCGTTCGAGGCACTTTATGGCAGGAAGTGCAGATCTCCGTTAGCCTGGGATGATGTTGGAGAGAGGCAGATGCTTGGTCCAGAAATGATTGCTCAGACAGTTGAGGTGGTCAGGAGAGTCAAATATCATCTTCGAGTTGCCCAAGATCGCCAGCGTCATTGGGCCAATTCTCATCGGCGTCCTCTCGATTTTTCGGTCGGCGATCATGTATTCCTGAGGATTTCGCCTAACCGCGACGTCGTTCGTTTCGGCGTGTGGAGAAAGCTTAGTCCTAGGTATATAGGACCGTTTGACATTCTGGAGCGAGTAGGAGATGTATCCTATCGTCTCGCTCTTCCGTCGTCGCTAAGCGAGGTGCATGACGTGTTCCATGTATCCCAATTACGACGGTATATCCCAGACCCGAGCCACGTCCTGGATCATTCGGAATTGGTTGTTGGTACCAACCTTTCGTATGAGGAGAGGCCCGTGTCTATATTGGACCGAAGAGGGAAGATCCTCAAGAATAAGACTATCAAGTTAGTCCGAGTTGCTTGGGGTCATCACTCTTTGGATGGGTCAACGTGCGAGCGTGAGGATGATATCCGATCGTGATATCCCAATTTGTTTGACTCGTGAGGTATAATGTCTTCCTTATGTCTTATGTCTTCAATTTCTTGCTTGCATGATTGATTGATTGTCTAGTTAATGCTTGCTTGCGATTAGAGTAGCTTGTCATTGCTCCTCTAGCCTCTTGATTAAATTTCGAGGACAGAATTCTTTTAAGGTGGGTAGAGTTGTAATGTCTGTTGTTCGTTTTACGTATTTGGAATACGTATACATATTTTATCTTGTGTTTGCATATCTCCTTGGTTTGGTTTGGCTTAGTTATTCTTGGTTCGGGTTGGCTTGGTTCGGTTTGGGATTGCTATTGGTTCATTATGAACCAAGGATGAACCCCTACCTACCACTACCACTACCATTTATTAACCCTACTTCCTTCTCTCTCTTCATTACTCTCCTTCTTCCCTCCATTAATTCTTCACCTACCAGAGAGAGGGAGAGAGAGGTCTAGGCAAGTGCAACTTGTTTTATGGAGGAACTCCAATTTTATTGCTTCATTCTCTTCCTTACAGCATTCTAACTTACTTTAGAACTTGGCATTTTCACTTTCCATGGCTAGATTCTTGTATATCTATATTTACCTTATTTTCGGATTTCTTGGGTTTTGATCTACTTAATCTTTTTATTTTCGAGTTTTGATGGTTCCATGTTGTAGAGAATTTTGTTCTATCCCATTTTGACCTATGGAAGTTCAGATTTGGGCTCCGGATGATAGAGTTATGCAGCTTGGAAGCCATGGCTTATGGTATACTTCTTCTCAAAAATTTGGAGAAGAAGCACAGTCCCGAGCCGCATGGTAGCACTAGACCGCATGAACATTCATGCGGCAAGTCAGTTCCAACCGCATGCGCTATTGCCTTGACTTGACCGCATGACAAGTTCATGCGGCAAGTATTCCTTCTCAGCCGCATGACTGAGGCCCAGTCCTTCCTAGCCGCATGGATTCCCAGCAACCCTGAGCCGCATGAACTCAACACTCGCGAGCCGCATAGACCGCAGTCTCCCAGCCGCATGGGTTTGCTTCCCTTGACCGCATAGTCATTACTCCCCGCAGTCGCATGGGTTGCTCCTCCCCGGCCGTATGTACTTGATTGGTCAGCCAGCCGTATGGACCCATCCTCCGCCAGCCGCATGAGTTCTCTATCCTCCTGACCGCATATGCCTTGCCTTTCTCAGCCGCATGACTGACTGGATCTCCGAGCCGCATATGACTGATACCCCTTTTGACCACATAAGCCTTCTCTTTTAGCCGCATGCGCCTGACCCTATTCAGCCGCATAGGCTGTTCTCTTCCAGCCGCATGAGATCATTCCTGGCCGCATATGCCTTAGCCGCATGGCTCTCCTATAGCCCTGCGTATTGATATTTTATTAGATATTTTATGCCCATCCTTACGCCTTTTGTCATGAACTTGATAATCATGAACTTATTTAATATGTTTAGAAATGATAATTGAGCATGACCTGATAGTGACCCGTAGTGGTGCACTCCTGACATGACTAACATGACATGATAGTGGCCCGTCGTGGCGCACTCCTGACAAGTACACCTGACATGATTATCTTGAATAACTGTTACGACGGCTACCTGACATGACATGACCTGTATAATTAATCTGGACACCGTGGACGATTGTGCTTGTACAAATAATCCAGTCCTGTCTTGTATCAGGTCTAGGAGGGGACTCCTGATTACCACGGTCAGGAGTACCTACTGAAATGGACTAAGGCTAAATAACTAGATTAATACATTAGTCATAAAGAGATCTCCCAGCTACAGGCAATCCCGTTACCTGGGAACGCCTTGGGATCTGTAGCCTACCGTCGAGTAGGGCACATTTCCAGCACACTATCATGTGTTGCACCCTTCAAGCTACCTAAGGGTACATACGTTTCCTGGACGATGTACCCACCTGAATTCAACCCTAATCTTTTAACCCGGATAACCTGGATGGTCTGCAGGGCTTGTGGCTGTGGAATAATCTCACTGCATCTTGTTAGTAATTAGGCTTGTGACAACCCTAGTTAGTTAAAATATCAAGCCGTAATTCTTGCTTGGCCGTGAAATGATTGGATGGAGTCTAACCAGTCTAGTTTTGTCCCGATCCTGTTCCAGATTTCTGCGTGATCAGAATGCTTGTATTTATTTTACCGATAAATGGTGAGAATTCCAAGTTCTGTTCAGACGAAGGGTTACAACCCTGGTCCTTGTTTGGTTTACGGGTTGTAACCTGGTTATCTGAATAGCTCCATGGTCATCTCGTCGTATATCATCCTGATGTATTTTCTTTATTTTTGGTTCTTACTTTATTTATACTCTTGTGCTGATTGCTGGTTTTAGTTCCTAAGTGAAGCCTCCTTTGTGGCACTTGCTCTTTCTGGGGAATGACCCAGCTGGTTTTGTGTGGCCAGATTTTGGAGCAGCTCCAGAGGATCTACCGACCTTCCAGCCAGATGGTGGCCACTAGACGGAACCCTGGCAACGAGTGGGTTTATTTTTGATCTCCCACTTTATTGTAAAAATATTCTTTTGAGGCGTTTAGCCGGCGAGCACCTGTTTAGCTCGATTGCACTTTACTTACTGTCTGCCTACGGGCTGTAACATGATTAACAGATCCTAGGGTTGATCATGTATGACCAAACTCTTGCTAGTCCTGACATTTTGTAATGACTAGCTTCATGATCAACTGAATATGTAATATCTGGGATGCCTTACTATTGTATATTTAATGATCATACATCTTGTAACTTTTACTTACTTGCTTGTGATTGAGACAATAGGCATGTTCAAGACCTTAAGAGACTGCTGGCTTGTAGATAAACCCTCATATGTCTAGACAGCCGTGACCGTATAGTGAGATGGATCCCATTTCATATACGTAGCTGGCTATGTCTGCCCCCGCTCTCCAGTATTCTGGTTCTGGGGCATGACAACTGATCACCCTAAATACTGTGTTTATCACAGATTCATAGGACATCCAACCAGAGCATGTTATGTGCTCAAAGGCAAAATCCAAGAGTTGGTCAACTCTGGAGCAATTACTCTACAGCAGGACGAGAAAACAGTGACTGCTAATGTGGTTTCTCTCCAATTTGGCAATTTTCTACCACAACTCGTACAAGATGGGACGGTCCACATTCCAAAGACTACTCTAAAAATTATGAATATCCTGCCTCCTCAAAACGAAGGTCTTGTTCCAATGACAACTGACAAAGGAGAGATTATGTGGATTCATCCAGATCTGCTTGCAGAATTTGAAATGCCTTTCTCTTCTAAACAAATGAAGCATTCCAAGTCTAAATCAAAGAACTGCAATATGGTATCCTTTGAACCATTAACAGAAGAAGATATCCTAATGGGCACTAGATCTGGGAAACCTTATCTTCGGGAGTATTCCAAAAATCAAGAAAACCCTGCTCTATCCCCGGATGCTCTTCCTCCATCACCTTCTCCTGCTGAAGATACACCGTCTATATCTGAGCTAGTGGCCGAACCATCTCCTCCTAAAACAACATCAGCAGACAAGGGAAAGCAACCTGTTCGCTTTGATAAAGCATTGAAAAAGTCATCTTCTCTTGGACATGAAAAGCCTTACAATTTTGACATATTGGCTCAATTGGCCAATACACCAGCAAGATTATCAATTTTTGAACTCTTACGTCTCTCAAAAGAAACTTGTGAGACGCTAAGTGAAGCTTCGATGCAGGCTGACACCTGTTTAACTTTTCTCAAGAAGCCTGAAAAGGAGCACGTCAGCTGTACACATTGTCATAGTGTATTTGAGTTAATGCCCAATATCACTTTTACACAAGATGACATGTTGTTAGAAGACAATTGTCATGATCGTCCTCTCTATTTTACGGGATATGTGGATACCATGAAAGTCGACCGTATTCTGATTGATCCCGGATCTGCACTTAGCATCATGCCAAAGTCCTTATTGGACGCTTTGAAAATACCAGTGCATAATCTTTCTACAACTATTACTACCATCCTGGGATTCAATCAAGGAAGAAGTGAACCTTTGGGGAAGATACGCCTAAAACTTCAAATTGACAATCTTCGTACAAAGGTAACTTTCTATGTTATTGACAATCATGGCTCGTACAATGCTTTATTGGGAAGGCCATTCCTCTATGAACACAATATTGTACCCTCTACACTCCACCAATGCTTCAAATATGTAGATAGTAATGGAGAAGTCCAAAAAGAAATTGCTGATCTGAATCCTTTCAAAGGGGTTGAAGCATATTGCAACGATTCTCGTATGTACAAAGAGGAATTCATGAAGGTGGTACTAGCAATGGACACAGATGAAGAACAGAAGAGTATATCTAATGATACTCAGGTGATTCCAGTCAAGGAACGTACCTCATGTCCCCAGTCTTCCGAACCACTGACTATTTATCTACCTTTCCTTGAGAAGCGACCTAAAGGTGATAGTCAGGAACAAAGGGATCTCACCTCTTCTGAGCCGCTTGTAATCGATCTTCATCGCAAGAAGCTCCCTTTTCCTTCCCGTTCTTCTTCTCTCCCTCTTGTCATCAATCTGACTAAGCCTACTAAGGCTAAAGTCCCTGTTGTAAATAATGGTGTAAAGATCAATAAAGCATCTCCTTTGCAGTATACCGATGTCTTTTACTATACTCAGTGTTATTTGGATATGCTAGATAACTTTAAGCCACTTACAATAGAAGTCGTATCATCTCGACGAAATGTGGTATCACTGGATTCAATACAAGAGTCGTACTTCTTAGTACCGTCTCGAAAGAAAGATGAAAAGCCTATATTCTTCAACAAGAGAGCAGAACCAAAAATCATGCTCCATAATGATGATAGAGATGATACATGAAGGCTACAATTATGACGCTATAGTCCACAATCTAAAGCCATCATCCGTAAAATGGGCTATGATTTCAGAACAGGTCTCAATAATGGTAAAGGAAGACGAACCCCTCTTCGTATTGCTGTTCCAAAAGGAAAATCACAACAATACCACAGTAAAACGAAACGAGGACTAGGTTATATGTCACCACTTCCAACTCGAGAACCTTCTGAATCTGATGAAGAAGAACGTTCAAATTCTTCTGATTCTATCTCATGGGACTCTGATACCAGCATCGGTCATATCCATAAGGTGATAGTATCTTCTAATATGGTGTCCGCCAAATTCTCAGAAGACGACGAAAGTGACATTGAAGAAGCTCCTGAAATGGATTCTTGTGTACAAAGGATGGACAATCAGTGGGAACTTCGTTTTGAACAATGAGAACCACCTACTGAAGACCAACTGGTCCAAGTTGATATTGGAGAGAAAGGTGTATCACGACCAATCTTCATCAGCAAAAATCTCTCAGAAGATGATAAACAAGAGTTACTTCACTTTATTCGTGAATACATTAATGTCTTTGCCTGGAGTTACGAAGATATGCCGGGGTTAGATCCTCAAATTGCAACTCACAAGCTTAACATCTTGCCAAATGTCAAACCGGTCAAACAACAATAACGACGATTCAAGCCTGAAATGATGGATACAATTGATGATGAAGTCAAAAAGCTTATAGCTTGTGGCTTTATTAGAGAGGAACAACATCCGGACTGGGTGGCCAATGTCGTCCCTGTCCTGAAGAAGACCGGAAAGGTTCGAGTTTGCATAGATTTTTGGGATCTCAATGATGTTTGCCACAAAGACGAATTTTCTCTCCCAATTACTGATGTTATGCTTGACAATAAATGTGGATTCGAACGAATTTCTTTCATGGATGGGTTTTCTGGATATAATCAAATCCGGATGAATCTAAAGATGAGAAACATACTTCGTTTCGTACTCCTCGGGGTGTGTACTGTTATACGGTCATGCCGTTTGGCCTTAAGAACGCAGGTGCAACTTACCAGCGGGCTATGAGCACTATATTTCGAGATCATTTGCGAAAGATTGTTGAATGCTATGTTAACGATATTGCTATCAAAAGTCGTCTCAAAGATGATCACATTCAAGATTTAAGAACTATCTTCAATCTAATGCGCCTATTCTCAGAAATAGTTACCACACATCAATAAGTGTCTATAACATGCAGATTAATATTTGTCTCCAGAAGTGGTGCGAAAGAAAAGTACTCATACTATTGATTCTTCATCAAGTCTTACCAATTTTTGAAGACACAGCATGTAAGCAAATAGTGTCAGAATGAATTGGCGCAAGTGAAGCCTTGTGGAAAGACATTGGTTTTGAGAAAGTATGAATCGTTCGTTCAATTCTGAATGTCCTTTTTGAAGAGGATGAAAATGAGATCGGTGCGTTGTTCTAGGATTCTATTCTGGGAAAGAACTGTAAATAGGCATCTAAAAGCGTGTAACGGCTGCCACGTGTTCTTCAGAAGAAACAGTAAAATAAAGAATCGGCTAAAAGAATATGTCTATGAGCACCATTCGAAGTCACAGCCACACAATATCAAAAAATTTAAAAATTTATTTGCATAAAGATAGGTGGACCCCTATAACCAAGGACCAAAAAAAAGAGGGTTCTGTCTAGAACATTATTTTTTGTCCTTGCCTTCATCAGTCTGACGAAGGGCGGCGTCCAACTCTTGCATGGTGCAGATCCCCGAGCGACGCATCAGGTTGAGAAGTCCTTCTGAATTGGCATGCACCTCAGAGGATGATCCACCACTCGAATAATTGAAGACTGACGGAGTTAAACCGAAACAATCCAGAAAATTTACTGCCCTCAAAGCTGGGTCAGCCTCCAACAAAAAGGTTGTAGGCGCAATATCTTGTCTCGCTTCAGGAGACTTGGTTGTGGTGTCAGCCTTGGTCTCCATCTCTTTCTTCTTGGGGGCCATTGAAGAACAGAAGTGAAGATCAAAGTACGGAGATCAACTACATATATATCAGCAAATTGACTCTTCGTATTCCTCATGGGAAACTGAAAGAAATTAATAAAATTCCTGAAGACGAAGAGAAGATTGAATATTTTCGAGAAAGGTATTTAATCATGATGACCAAGCAGGAGACCGGCGCAACCTGACTTAGTCAGACTTTTATAAATTCAAAGTATTCCAAAACTTTACAATGTCTTTAAGTTTTGAAAACTTTGAAGGGGGTCTTGTAGAGCCTAAAAATCAAGTTGCACCTTCAATATACTGATCAGTGATCAAGTTGCGCCCCAAAAGTCTACTTGTGCCACTAATATGAAGTAGACTGCGCCATCGATCAGATTGCGCCTGATATCAGACTGCGCCCAATCTTTTTGCGCCAAAGCTTACGTGGCATCTGACACTTAATGGTCATCATTACCTGACTATACTGACGACTGACACAACAAAGAACGAGGAAAATCTCTTCGAATCCCGTGAAGTGTGCCCCTCAAGGAAAAGTTGGTGGACAGCTGTCCTGTACATTTCGTGAGTTGCGTCCAGGCGCAATCTAAACAAAATCCTTAGTTGCGCCTGGGCGCAATCTGAATGACTTTTACTCAGAAGCTGCCACGTGTATAGGCGCAGCTCAAATCAAGCGCAGGTTGACTTGTTGATTGAAGCTCGCGCAACCTAAAAAAGTTGAGACAACTTACATTCTAAAGCAGGATGACGTGGCGCACATGCCACTAATCTCTCAAGACGTGTCTACTATCCTGTAAACGACCACGCGCATCTCAATCATACGATACCACGCGTCTAAATACAGTTAGTACACGATTGACAACTGAATGGAAGTTGGCGCAACAAGAGGTTGGCGCAATCCAGTATGGCGCAATCCAGCCTCGCGCACATCAGAATAACTGCTAAGACAGTTATTTCCTGAACTCTATAAACAGAGTTTCTAATCGTCATCAAAAGGAGGACTCTTGCAAAATTGCTGCTGCATTCTCCAGAGGCTACATTCTTCAAGTTCACATAGTCCAAGGGATAAAGTCATCGTCTTCTGATCAGATTCCTAAAGTTGTACTTCCCCAGAATTCATTGTACTTTATACTCTTTTACAAGTTTGGAATAAAACAAATTTTTATTTTGTTTTTTGCAAACATATATATATATATATATATATATATATATATATATATATATATATATATATATATATATATATATATAATATTTGAACGGTTCAACAATATATACTTCAGATTACGCCTAAATGTATCAATTTTTTTCCTACTTTCTCTAATTGTTTATTATTCTTCTTTGGCTTCAAAATTAAGAACTCCGAAACTCAGCCAGAAAACTACAGAAACTGCTAAAACTGTTGATATCGATACTCATAAGAAAGGTCTGTAATCGATTCTGAAATCGATGCCACGAACCTTGAAAAAAAAATGAACTATTACAAGGTATAGACACAATAGTCTCTAAATTCGTGAACATAGTTTTGCATTATGACATATTTTTCAGTTGAATGTTTCTAAAGTAATTCTTCAGCTTTTTATTACAAAAATATTATAAAATACCGACTGACTTGGCAATGGAAGTGAGTTTCTCGTACCTCAGCAACGAAATATCGACTGATCATCAACAACTTGATGAATCATTTCAACGAACACAATAGTTCGTTGCAATTCCGTCCCTAAGTCATCGGTAGGTTCTAGAAAAAGGTTTAGCGACGGAATACTGATTTACACATGGAAGATTGTTTTGATGCATTAAGGTTATGAATTATGTTTGGCCATTTGTTATATTATCTAAACTACTACTATTTTTTTATATTTGATGGCTACAAGGTAAACTTAAATGTGTATGATCTTAGCCAATGGCTCGCTCGCTCGCCAGCTTTCAACCACCTTTTTGGGCAAGGCTATTTAAGCCATATGGTAAGAGCTAGGACAGCAAACGAGCTAAGTCGTTCGCAAGCAAGTCAAAGCTTGGATCGATAAAAGCTCGTTTGAGCTTAGTTCGTTTAGTAAACAAGATGAGCTCAAGCTTTATTTTTGAGCTCGTTTAATAAAAGAGCCAAGCTCAAGCTTAGAAATACTCGGCTCATTTGAGCTCGTGAGCTAGCTCGTTTATGAGCTTGCGACCTGGCTTGTTTAGAAGCTCGTTTAGGAGCTTGTTTAGATGCTCGTTTGTTCTTTGTTAAATTTTAATTTTATATATGTTTGTATAACAATATAGTTGCGTGCATTATATATTTATATATCCCTAATAATTGACATTAAGAAACTTTTTTAATTAAAATTTTATAAATAAATTGTTAATATTATTTTTACTTGAATTCAAAACTAACTAGCTTGAAATCGAGCTAATTAAGCTTGAAATTAAGCTTAATGAGCTTGAAAGAGCGAGCTTGAAATCAAGTTTAACGAGCTTGATTTTGAGCTTATCGAGCTTGTTTATGAAGCTTGAATCAAACTTGCTTATCATGCCAAGCTCAAGCTCAAACTAAGCCAAGCTCAAGCTTAATATAAACAAGCTCAAGCTCTAAAATAAAAAAAAATTTATCAAGCTCAAGCTCAAGCTCGAGCTCGATTTATCCTAGTCAAGCCAAGCTCAAGCTTACAAAAGCTTGGCTCGGCTTGGCTCGTTTGCAGCCCTAGTAAGAGCCTAATTTGATGTGTTGGATCGACACTGCTTTTTCTTGTTTTAATCGGGTCAAGAAACTTCAAAGAATAATCCATCTTCCGTTCTTAATCGGATCGACACTGATGTGTTTGATCGACATGGTATTGAAGAAAATAATATATATGTTATATGTATATCTTATTGGAATGAGGAGGATGCATATTGTACTTTATTTTTGTTGTTAAATGTGCTTTATTCCTTTATGTAAAGGTTGATCCATAGTTGAAGAAATTCGATTCAAGGAATTTTTATTGCATCAAGCAAGGAAGCTTTGCATAACCCAGTTTCTTGATTTTCTTTTATATTTAATTGAAGGAATTATCCAAAAATAGGCCCATGATCTTTTTTGACCATATATATGGTAATCCTACATAGGATTGGATTTGACCATATATATGGTAATCCTACATAGGATTGGATTTCTAATATATGTAAGTCTACATAGGATTGGATTTCCAATATATAAGCCTATAATTGATTAGATTTTCATATATAGACATTTTTCATGGTATAGAAAGGGGTTTAAAGGTTCTCCACAAAACATCTCCAAGAATGCTCAAAGTAAGTTGTTGAATAAGTTCAACACAAACATATCTCATTGTGCTCAATAAAAAATTGTTGAATAAGTTCAACACAAAAGTTTGAGAGATTTTTTTTATCTTTATAATAGAGAGTTCTTGAGTGAAAGAAGAGAAATATTGAGAGCTATTGCAATTCCTTTTCTTCTTCATAGTGGAACTAAATTATCCTCGTTTGTAGAAGTAGGTGTAGAAGCATGAAAAGCACAGCACGTATAAAGTGCAAACAACACAAGAAATTGTTGCGCGCCTCAAGACACAGAACAGAGAAACACAGTGCATGAAGGAATTTTTTTTAATAAAATCATGATTAAAAAGGTCTATTACAGATTCTTCATGATTACATGTAAAGCTATCAACTCATCTTAAGTCCACAGCCTAAAAAAGCACAACTTACAAGTACGCATCCTACAAAAGCGCAGCTTATAAAAGCACAACACTTCCTCGTCAGAGAGAATCACTTCCTTATCAGAGGCGCATCACTTCTCCGCTCCAATGTAGCTAATGAAGTAGTTATTGAGTAGAACGGGGATGCAGCTCCTACGCGAAGCTTTCGGCACATCCTGTGGCTCTTCCAGCATAATGAAGGTTTGACACATCAAACCCGAACCCCGTAATCAACATTTTGACGCTGCGAGGCAGAGCACAACCAAGATGTTGTTCAGGCTCGAACCCACTATGCCAAAAATGCATCTCGAAACTCTGAAGTTGTTCTTCACCAAGACTATGACTTCTTTGAACGAAGATATCTACAACCAACAGTCGACTTATGCGAGGCCTACGGCCGTCCGAAGCTAAGTCCGGATCAAGCATGATAGAGGAGTGCTAAGAAGCAATGAACAATGGCTTCCTCAAAAACTCTCCTTTATAGGCTGTGTGTGGTCTAACCCACACACCACGTGGCAAGTAGTCAAAAGGCTCGGAGTAAATTGGATGAACCCAGAATTCATCACAATGAATCTCATTTATTGAATGTCTCTGACTAAGTCTTTAGTCACCACTTCTCGAGCCCCTCACAGTGGCAGTAATTAAGGAGGCATTGACTCAAACGCCCCAAAAGCCCAGTGCTTCATCGCCCCAAAAATATAGTGACTCAAAACCCCCAAAAGTGCAACACTTCACAGCCCTAAAAGTGCAGCGGTTCAGCCCTTAAAGCGCAGCACCTTGTAGACCCAAAAGCGTAGCGTCCAAAATGAGGCACATACACTGTGTCATAACTTTAGCATTAATGGCACGTCAAACGAAGTGTTAGAAGACATCATATGACATATATCAAATAACAACGGTTAGATAGCAGGTCACAGCTGTCCGTCAAAGGCACATCTTCCAACGTGACTTTAAGAAGTACAGCCTTAGAGACGTCGAGAAGCGTAGCCTTAGAGACGTCCAAAAGTGCAACCTCAGAGATGTCCAGAATCGCAGCCTTAAAGATGTCCAGAAGCGCAACCTTAATGATGTCCAGAAGCGCAGTCTCAGTGATATCCAAGAGCACAGTCTCCACGACGCGCAGCTCCTTGTCAAGCCCCAAAAATAGAATACTGGCAAATAGGAACGGACCAGGCCAGCTACGTATACCAGAATACTCCAGTACTCCTAAATAACGTATAAGCTGTATAGATATGGGGGTTACTACTATAATCCAACAGTCAATCCTGGGTCAAGAATCCTAGGTATCTCAATCACAGTTAGTAAACAATGTACAAGAAGTATGATAATTTGGAATAAAAATAGTAAAATATCCCAAACTATCATATATCAATGATCAAGAAGCTAGTAGTACAGAATGAAGAACTAGCAAGAGTAATAATCGTACATGATAAGCTCTAGCTATAGTCTAGAATAACACAAATCATGTTTAGGCCCGTAGGCTAAATATTAAGATCCAAAATACGAGCTAAACAAGTGCTCGGAGGCTAAAGGCCACAAAAGAATAATGTACATAACTAGTGGGAGGATAATATAGGAAAATCCACTAAGGTACTGTCACGACCCGTATCCTGATTTGGGGCACGAGCACGTAGGTACGTCCAGCCTACGCTGCAGAATCGGCGATAGAACGCTATATAGGTCGTCTGTAAATGATACTACTAAACAATATAAAGGTACCAGTCATCTCCGCACAGAGGAATAATATGGCATAACTCAATCACAAGATAAAACTAAGGTAGATAGCATGGAAAGGAAATATGATAGATGTGAAAACAAGAAATGAGTTCAACATCCAACACAGCTAGAGAGAAACAAACAACATCACAGAGTCACAAAATATAAAATAGAATACTACATTCTAAAAGTACTAGCTAGGTCGCAGTCCAGGTAAGCCTAACTAAGCTAACTACTCTGAGAGTACAAAGTCTAGTGGCTCAACTATCAGGCCACAGTCCTGGCCTAAGTCTCCATCTGTCTCGACCCCATAGTAGGTCGAGCAGTCTGCCTCAGAAACATCTGTAATATGTCAACAATATCCTGTCAGGAAAATGATCAAGTACAAACACTAACAGCAGTTTCATATGAATTGACAAATTCTATAAGAGACAGTATAATGAAATACAAGACAAAGATATGGAAAGCCTTGGGAGCCATTCGAAAGCCGAGTTACAACCCCTAAACCAAACAAGGACCGGGGTTGTAATCCTTCTCCGGAACAGAACCTAGCCTCCAATCAAAGTATAGCATAAGATCATGTAGAACATGTGAAATACAGGACAAAATTAACAGGAAATATATAACAGGATGTGAGTACTGAATAGGACGACAATATATAGGATGACTTGAGAACTATTCGGAAGCCGAGTTACAACCCTTAAACCAAACAAGTATTGGGGTTGTAACCCTTCTTTCGAACAGAACTTAGCCTTCTATGATAAATAAATATAAAATATGACTTGAATTATTAGAGCGTTATGTGATCGTCTTGGGAAAGTTACAGGACAGGCTATCCACTTGGCCGACAATCACATAAAAATTACTGAAAAGGGTCATACCGGCCAACCTGGATAACGAGCACATGAATAAGATCTCGCTATACCCTACGTGAGGTGAGAATGGCGCAAGCACATGAATATAGTAACATGAGGCTTTGATCACATCGTCCCTAATAATTCCCTACCCCCGAATAGTATAATGGATCTGGACATGACACGTCATGACACGGGATTCCATAAGAGGGTAGCAAGTCCCTTAGGAATCAGTATCTATACAAGGACAGGGAATAAGACAGAAAATGTACAAATATACCAAGAAAATCTCGGAATAATATCTCATGTCATGATCCAACATATACTAGTCCGTGAACTATCGTGTCTGGAAATCAAGTAAGACACTACAACTGAATCGGATATAGCAGATAACAAGATAATGAAAACTATCAGTAAATGTACTCGCCTGTGGGCCTGAGCTGATAAGGTGAACAGACGCTCAGAGTAATCACAGACCTAAAGATGAGATACCATGAGTCCAAACAGGGTTTAATAATGAAAGAAAAGCTAATCTAGTCATGATATGCAAGTCTAAGTCAAAACTAGGTTAAACTAAGTCACACCAAGCTAAACTAGGTCATACTTGTCATACTAGGACAACCAAGGTCAAACAAGGTCGCAGGAAGTCAATCCAAGTCAAACTAGGTCAATCTGGGTCAAATGTTGACTTACAGTTGACTTTTGGTCAACTGATCAACCCTGGTCAACTCTAGTAAACTCTAGGTCAACCCTAGGTCAAACTAGTCTAATGTTGATCAACAGTTGACTTTCAATCAACTGGTCAACTCTGGTTTAGTTTCGGTCAATTCTAGTCACTTTTAGGCTAAGTTTGACTTTTGGTTGACTTTTGTTGACTTTTGGTCAAAACGGTCAACCGAGGTCACAACTAGTCTAGGAGCACTATTTTTGACCCTTACCAACCAAGACAACCTATTTCTAACCCCATCTAGCAATCAGAAACCCAATACCTTATACTACCCAATATCCTAACATTTATCCTTTACAAGGTATTCCCGATACCTTGCCCCATTACAAAGGAAATCCCGCTAATCCTCAAGATACTAGCCCAGGCTCCTTAGGGTAGCTAGATACTATCCTATCTAAGATTTACCTACCAAGATATCTGGGTTTACAAGATATCTAGTCCATCTTATGATCATGTTGGTCATCTCGACATTACCTTACTAATATAGCCTAACTATACCTTATCTTAACATTCTAAAAAACTAGCTAACCACTCACGCCCATACAACCCCAAAATAACCATATGGGA
Organism: Iris pallida; assembly: GCA_029216955.1. Classification (NCBI taxonomy): domain Eukaryota; kingdom Viridiplantae; phylum Streptophyta; class Magnoliopsida; order Asparagales; family Iridaceae; genus Iris; species Iris pallida. The sequence continues at coordinate 4,683,132 of JANAVB010000599.1, read as the reverse complement.
CTGAAATAAAGACTCAATGTAATGGAATAGATTTATGAATGGATGAATTGAGTGGATGAGTGTATGTATGAATGTTGATTAGAATATGGATAGGTGAATGAGTGAATGAATGCATAAGTGAATGGTTTAATGAATGGAGAAATGGATTACTAGTGAATGTATGTGGATGGAAATATGTGAATGAATGGAAGAATGGATAGATGGATGGATGGAACAAATGAATGAATGAATGAATGAATGAATGAATGAATGAATGAATGAATGAGAGGGTTAATGAATGATTGGATGGAAATATGAATGAATGGTGATATGTGAATGTGGGGAAACTGAATTTGTGAATGAAGATTTACTGATGACTGAATGGGTGGATAGATAAATGAATAAGGGGCTAAATTGGTGGGGAATAATAGGTGGATGTAAGGGAATAAGAGATGGCTAGCTGCTATGGGCTGTCCCCCCTCACATTCACTGCTACAGTAGCAGTCCCCACTGCTACTGCTGCTGCTTGAACTGCAGTCACCTGGGGGGACTGCTGCTGCTCCCCCTCTGGCAGTAGCTCGAGAGCTACTGCTGCTACTGCACTGCATATTGCTGCTGTTTTAATCCCCCCTTCAATCCTCACTTCCCCACTCTCTCTATCACTCTCTCTATCTCACTCAAATCTCTAATCCCTCTCTCACTCTCCATATCCCGTTCTCTATATCAATCTCCCTACACACACTTCTAGCATATATATAAAGACACCTACACACCCATATATATATATATATATATATATATATATATATATATATATATATATATATATATATATACATATCCACACACACACATATATATACATATGCACGCACACACCTATATATACATATATACACACACACACATATAAATATCCATATATAAGATACAAAATAATATATATATATGGACACACAAGAACACATCTCATGACACAAAAATCTGAGATTAAAAGTAGGGATAAATCATTCACACAAATAACAACACAAAGTGTGTCCAAATTGGGGGTTTTCTACTTGGACACAAAAACTCCACAAAGGACACTCCTAATAACTCCAAATGGACACGAAATTGACACAAATGGAGATACAACCATGGCGATCATTCCTATGGGTTCAAAATAATCCTATATGCATGTAGGAATGAAATATAGGAGAGATTATACCTTCCGGTTGATCGAATTTAAGGAAACTTCTTCCGATACGATACTGACACGAAAAGACCGCCAAATGGACACGAACCAAAGCCAAATCCTCCCAAACTTGGCTAGCACCCTCCCTTTATGGAATAGAGAAGAAATGAAGAAGATTTGGTGGAAGAAGGGATTGATTTGGAGATGAAATCAATGGTGGTTCCTCTCAAAATTTGGGAAAGAACAAGAGAGAGAAAATTTGGAGATAATAACAAATGAAATGATGTTCATGCCAATCCCCCCTATGGCCGGCCATGTGTGGCTAGGTGTCCCCTATCCAAATGTCTAAAATACCCCCACTTGTCTCTAATTGAATTAAAATAGGAATAGGTTCAGGTTGAGGCTAAATTAGTCATGTTTTAAATCTCTAATTAACAAAACCTAGTCATGAATAATTAGTCTAACATACTAACTAAAATATTGTCATGTGTGGGCCATGTCTAACTAATAGGTGGATCCCACTAGAGTCAAAGCTACCCCGGGTCTTCGAAACAAGTCGGATTGAGTTGAAATTCGAACCCGACTCAAATAACCCCCAAAAAATATCATAAATAATAAAATAAATTTCAAAAATATTCAAAAGTGGAAAATGACCAAAATATCCCTGTTCATGAAAACTGGGAGTGACAAATCTATCCACCTTAAAAAAAATTCGTCCTCGAAATTAAAATAAAGCAATCACAGAAAAACACATGCAGAAAACAATCCCTCTCAAATACTTCCAAAAAAGTTTTTTTAGCAAAATAAAAATCTCTTAAGGCACAATAATACTTGCAAATAAAAATTGTTACGTGTCCGACATGGACACAAAATTACACCTATCAAAAGGCAAATCAACAATCACCAGTGCAATAACATCAAAAATAAATCAAAGAGGTCCAATGACCAAAATACCCTTGGGCCAGAAATGACACTGAAAATATCCTAATTACATGGTTAGGCTCTAGGTCAAACAGTCCCTAGGGTTTCACTAGCAAAACATCAAAATCACAAGTCATGGCTTAAAAATTTAAAATAATTAAAAACTCCAAAATCAAAGCATAATTTAAATGACAATAATTAAAAGGCAAAATTTTAAAATTTAAAATTACTCTCAATTAGAAACTAGGTGCTGCAAGTCTATCCACCTTAGAAGAATTTATCCTCAAAAATTAAGGTGGTAGTGCTCCTTATAGGTCAAATATCCCACAAACAAAAATCTCAAAATTATGCAGTTTGATAATAATATGCGTCTGTCCAGAATCATGATACTCAGAATCTCCGTCATGCTAGTGAGCAAGGCTACGATAATCACAGAGTCCTTGACTAAGGTACATACCTCTAGAATCATGGTATTTAAAATTTTCGTATTACCGCATGCTTGGCAGCAAAAACCTTAAATTTCTACACCCGAGAAATACATCCATAATCCGACTATATGTCCTTACTATGCCTGCTAGCATGACCCTAGAGGATTCTAAAATCTCATAATCGAGGTGACCTAGCCCATACGACTTATCTCAGAAGAATATCACATCAGAAGAACAAAATTTTATCAAACGATCAAGGAACATATGGAATCGAATTTTAAGACAGTTTATAAGAAGGCAAATACGAAAATGAGATAGAACGATTGGAACCTGCAATCTGTCCTGCTACTGCCTGAGTATCCTTAATTGCCATGCCCTGCTGGCCTCCCCTAGCCTGCTGTACTCTGTCCTGGCCTGCCTGTCTGGCTACACGAGCAGCACAGTTCTTCATCTGGTGATCTGGAGCTCCACAGAATAAATAAACTCCTAGCCTCATCCTGTAAACCTCCCGGGTTTGTCCCGGCTTCCAGCAGAAAGTTCACTGCATGGCCTGCCTATAGCCCTGACCCTGCTGCTGGTGGGCACGTGCTGGTGCCTGCTGTACTCTGTCCTAGCTTCCTCGGACTCCTCGAAAGCGGCAATCCTTCAGCTGGTGCTCAGGTGTCCCACAGTATAGACACACGCACAACCTCTTCCTACAGGCCTCTCGACTGTACCCCGGCTTTTTCCAGAAGCCGTACGGAGTAGTCTGCCTCTGGTCCTGTCCCTGGTGCTGAACTGGGGCACCCTGAACTATAACCGATACAACCCTCTCAACTGCTGCCATTGTAGAAGCGTGGAAAAGAATAAAGAAAGATCCATGCTGCCAGAGATCCCCCTGTGGCTCAGAGAATTCATGCGGCTCAAGTATCTATGTGGCTCGAACGTCTATGCAGCTCAAACAAGTCCTATGCGGCTCAAAGAGGAGCCACGTGGCCTACAAACAGCTCTCTCGTTTTTGTATTAAATGCCTTTACAGCTGACAGCTTTGACGAGTTGACAGTTCTGACACGAAGATATCATTATGACTCCCTCATAACGATGGATTTCTTGGGAAGCGATAAAAATCTCTGACACAATCTTTCGAGATTCAGAAACTGTCATGCGGCTTTGATACGTAGAAAGTTGTATGCGGCCCAAGCGGAGACTCCCCCATGCGACTCACGAAGACAGCCCCATGCGGCTCATAAAGGACAACTTCATGTGGCTCACGAAGACCATCTACATGCGGTTCACTCATACGGTCATCCACACTCATGCGGCTTAAATCATACCATGCGGTCTAAATATTTTGGGGGGCCACTCTTAGGCAGCCTGGACACGTGGCCCAACTTTTCTGCGGCTCAGTTTTCTGCTGTTATGACACGTGGCATGATAGCAGGGCACGTGGCATCAGATTGATCGAAATCTCTCAGCAAATCCTAATAAAATATTGGGATCAAATCAGATCATTTACAAATAAGCCAATTAAAGACACGTGTCGAGGAATCCGAGGTTGGCATGACAAATCAGGAGGATTTATGTCAATCAGCATTAATTATCCATAAAAGATTTGATGCAATCATATTTATTGCTCAAATCTCGATGAACGACCCAGATTTAATGATCCTCAGCCGCCGAATTTCAAGAATTGGCAATCATTGTAAACCCTAATGAGGCCCCCTACTCTTATAAATAGCAGGATGCCATTCCCTTGCAAATATATACGGAGACACATATATACACAGAGACATACACAGAGAGATATACAGAGACATATACAGAGACAGACGCACATAAAGAGCCAGAGAGCCTGAAGAGAGCATTTCTTCATCAATGCCGAGCTGTTCTTCTACAGAGCCAAAGAAGCTGCACCCGATCGTCCAAGGAGTAAGGCAGAGCGACCGTCGCTTTCCCGAGCCTCCATCGTCACCCTCCAGAATCTAAAATAAACAATTATACTTAGATTGCTGTACCTAGGTTTTTACGCCCCGATTCCGTAGAATCGATAGTCGTCCCCCCGGGCGTGATGCCGTGCGAACCTAAGTTACGATCGCACAAGGCATAGTCATAAGGTTATCCGAAACACAACATCAAGTTAGAGTACGCAGAGAAATTGAATGACGCATTTGAAATAGAAATAGACTTTTTCATTGATGATAATAAAACTTTACATAGACTCCTTTACAATCATTGCCGCGCGGGCTACAACATGACTCGACTTACAAAATGAACGCCGATGAGATAGTCGTTCCATACATTACACCCTTTTATACAAGCAAAAACCAATACATATTTCCACCTGCTATGGCGGGAAGTCGAGTCGTCATTTTTCTTTGGACTGATGTGCGGGTCTTCTTCAAAAGGAAATCCAGAAAACAAGCCTTCACACGGACGAGGCTTCAAAAGCGTCTACGCCGCCTTGAGAATTTAGATGGCATGCCCTTCGTGGTTCGGGGTACCTGCGTGGAGAATGAGGATCAGTACATTACACTTTGTACTGGTGCGTGGCAAGTTAATTTCCAAGCTCTCATTTGGTTGAATGAGTTTATATGACTTAGTTCATGAATGTTTCTAACCATCCTAATGAATTTCAAGCATGCAATGACAAGCATAATGTAATTTACATCAGAACTTACCCCCGGCGGACCGCGTCGCGCCTTTTGAAACTTACCATGTTCTTTCCTGTCAATTGTTAACATTTTTCATATCAAGTACAAAATGTACGTGTGACTGGTCACTGGCATCACAAGCCATCCTGGACGTATAGCTTTGTTAATCGAGATCCTTTCAACGCAAGTAGCTAGCTCCGTTGCAAGTCCTCGCTTAACCTGTGCTGAAATCTTATGCACGACTATACCCTGTTTCCTCCTAGGCCGAAACGGTCCCGTGGCCTCGGATTACCGCTCGAGGAAACTATCGCCTTGTCGACAAGTTGTCCATAACCGTGTGAAGACATATTTTCCTTTTTAGTTATTAAGACATAGCCTACATTCTTTTTGAAAACTCAATCCTTTTTCCCGTGTTCGTGCCCATGCAATTATCCTTTCATTCGCAACAACACTATCAATTTTGCCTAAGAAGAGGGTCGAGAAGAGAAGGGTCAGCCACTCACCTTGAGTTTACTTCGGCGAGGGAACTTGTTGGTCGCGCTTAGACGTCGCCTACGCGATTACCTGAAATCGCACAAGCAACCGATTAGAACACTGCATTAATCAAGGAGTTCGATAGGAAATGCGAGTTCGAAATGCAAGCCATGAAAACCATCGAAAACATTCACGAAAGCGCATTCAGAAAACAAAGCCAAAACCAACGCAAGCGGCGTGAAAAGCAGAGCAACGGCAACGGGAGGTCTCTCCCGACTCAGTCGCAGAGTCAATCCTCGAGGCGCAACCCGCTGAATATGGGACTTGGTTCCGAAGAAGATATTCCATAACGAGAAATGGATCTTAATTCAACCGTTCCCGTTCGATCGACTCGGCCGATCCCGACCTATCGGTCCTGACCGAATCGATAGCGACAGTGTTTCTTTCTTGCGCACCCCGTGGACAAGTACAGGGCACGATATAGGGACGGGGCACTACACCATAACCAACTAAGAAAAAGTTTCGTCCTCGAAACTTAAAATAGAACCTACCTCTACGAGAACAATGAAGGGAACTTCTCCTTCATTTCTGACTCAAGCTCCCACGTCGACTCCTCGACGGAATGGTTTCTCCAGAGGACGCGGACTAGAGGAATAGCACGGTTGCGGAGAAGTTTATCCTTGCGCTCCAAGATTTGCACCGGCTCTTCGACATATGATAAGTCCGCCTTCAGGTCCAGCTTACCCAAATCTACCACATGCCCCGGATCGTGCACGTACTTCCGCAATTGCGAGACGTGGAAGACGTCATGTACCTCTGACAATGCATGCGGCAAGGCGATTTGGTAAGCTACCGGGGCGACTCGCTTCAATATTTCGAACGGGCCAACAAATCTTGGGCTCAACTTTCCTTTCGTACCGAACCGGGATACTCCACGCATAGGCATCACCTTCAGGAATACATGGTCGCCTTCCGAGAACTCTAGGGGGCGTCGGTTATGGTGTAGTGCCCCGTCCCTACATCGTGCCCCGAACTTGTCCACGGGGTGTACAAGAAAGAAACACTGTCGCTATCGATTCGGTCAGGACCGATAGGTCGGGATCGGCCGAGTCGATCGAACGGGAACGGTTGAATTAAGATCCATTCCTTGTTATGGAATGTCTTCTTCGGAACCAAGTCCCATATTCAGCGGGTTGCGCCTCGAGGATTGACTCTGCGACTGAGTCGGGAGAGACCTCCCGTTGCTCTGCTTTTCACGCCGCTTGCGTTGGTTTTAGCTTTGTTTTCTGAATGCGCTTTCGTGAATGTTTTCGATGGTTTTCATGGCTTGCATTTCGAACTCGTATTTCCTATCGAACTCCTTGATTAATGCAGTGTTCTAATCGGTTGCTTGTGCGATTTCAGGTAATCGCGTAGGCGACGTCTAAGCGCGACCAACAAGTTCCCTCGCCGAAGTAAACTCAAGGTGAGTGGCTGACCCTTCTCTTCTCGACCCTCTTCTTAGGCAAAATCGATAGTGTTGTTGCGAATGAAAGGATAATTGCATGGGCACGAACACGGGAAAAAGGATTGAGTTTTCAAAGAGAATGTAGGCTATGTCTTAATAACTAAAAAGGAAAATATGTCTTCACACGGTTATGGACAACTTGTCGACAAGGCGATAGTTTCCTCGAGCGACAACCCGAGGCCACGGGACCGTTTCGGCCTAGGAGGAAACAGGGTATAGTCGTGCATAAGGTTTCAGCACAGGTTAAGCGAGGACTTGCAACGGAGCTAGCTACTTGCATTGAAAGGATCTCGATTAACAAAGCTATACGTCCAGGATGGCTTGTGATGCCAGTGACCAGTCACACGTACATTTTGTACTTGATATGAAAAATGTTAACAATTGACAGGAAAGAACATGGTAAGTTTCAAAAGGTGCGACGCGGTCTGCCGGGGGTAAGTTCCGATGTAAATTATATTATGCTTGTCATTGCATGCTTGAAATTCATTAGGATGGTTAGAAACATTCATGAACTAAGTCATATAAACTCATTCAACCAAATGAGAGCTTGGAAATTAACTTGCCACGCACCAGTACAAAGTGTAATGTACTGATCCTCGCTCTCCACGCAGGTACCCCGAACCACGAAGGGCGTGCCATCTAAATTCTCAAGGCGGCGTAGACGCTTTTGAAGCCTCGTCCGTGTGAAGGCTTGTTTTCTGGATTTCCTTTTGAAGAAGACCCGCACATCAGTCCAAAGAAAAATGACGACTCGACTTCCCGCTATAGCAGGTGGAAATATGTATTGGTTTTTGCTTGTATAAAAGGGTGTAATGTATGGAACGACTATCTCATCGACGTTCATTTTGTAAGTCGAGTCATGTTGTAGCCCGCGCGGCAATGATTGTAAAGGAGTCTATGTAAAGTTTTATTATCATCAATGAAAAAGTCTATTTCTATTTCAAATGTGTCATTCAATTTCTCTGCGTACTCTAACTTGATGTTGTGTTTCGGATAACCTTATGACTATGCCTTGTGCGATCGCAACTTAGGTTCGTACGGCATCACGCCCGGGGGGACGACTATCGATTCTACGGAATCGGGGCATGACATACTTTCTTTGTACAAGCGAGTTTGTATTGTGAAGTAAAAGTCCAGTCCTCCGATAATTGTTTTGTTCTTTTATATTTCGTGGCAAACACGATGGCGACTCTGCTGGGGACAAACTTCTCCACGGCTGAGGAGTTGGTGACGCAATCGGATACAGCCAAACTTGGCTCCACGTAACAGAAGATGGTCGTCCGCTTCGACCAACAGGTATTTGAAGAAATGCTCTCTGAAGGAAGTGTTGGCCCGAACCAGAAGCGAACCCGCACAAAGAAAGCTCGTTACGAGTGGAGGCCAAAGTCATTTGCTCCTCCACAAGCTCTGGACAGGGTACTCTCTGCTACCCAAGACGGCGAAGAAGACTCTCACACGGCTCCACTCCGAGCCGTAGAGCACTCTGATGTCCCCAAGTCTGGCAGAAGAAAGCACTACGATGCTGGACTTGCAGGGACAAAGAGCGAGTCTATACGCCCCAAGAAGAAGCCGAGCACTCCTGTGGCCAAATCTGCCAACCACATGCAGGAGGCTCATGCGGGTGAGTCTGCCAGCCGCATGAAGAAAGTCTATGCGGCCAGATCATCCAGCCGCAGGAAGAAAACTCATGCGGCTGAGACTCCCAGCCACATAAAGAATGCCTATGCGGCTACATCTGCCAGCCGCATGAAGATTGTTGATGATAGCCGCATAATGCCTACCCCGCATGGCTCTGTCTTCGACCGCCTATCTTATAGTCCTGATCTCTTGTGCTCCCAAGAAGATATGTCTGACTCTCTCCAGCATCACCTAGACTCTTCCTACTATGTGCCCTTACGCACTAGAGCGAAGAAGTCTAGGGCATCACGAGCTTGGCAAGCTCGGTCCGCTGATCCTGTCTCTGACCATCCGAGCGTCCCACATACTGTTATACGGGCCTCAGATGGAAAGTTATATAGAACCACTCGAGTCCAGCCCCCGACGGCAAACGCACAGAGAGGTTCGCAAAAGTCTCCCAAAATCCAGAGAGCAAACATGGTCGATCCAGACCCATCTGACTTGCGTGAGGCCATCATCCACAAACGCAAGGAAAGAGAAAATGTATTGGGGTGCAAAAAGTCCTCCCACGGACGTCACTACACCCAAGTCATCGTCAACTGCTGCTGCAATAACGCGACGGTACGAGAAGATCGACAGTCCGTCTTTCAAAGACTGCAACAGCCGTCTTCGAAAGACGAGGCACCTCCCGTCGTCTCCTGTAACTCTGGTCAGAAAGTTCCCGCCGATGGGAGAGAAAAGAAGACAAATGTTCCCAGCCCAAAGGTTTCAACCACTTTGACCAAAAGACTGTCGTCTAAGCGGGTGCCCACCACCGGAGTTTTCTAAGGCACCCGTTCTAAGATGAAATCTGCTACAGTAGGAGCTTCGTCGTCCACAACACTGGGGGTTGCTGGGACTGGGGGTAGCACTCCTTCGAACCTCTACGACAATCCGATGTTCCAAGAAGACGAGCCGGGGGAGACAACTCTTCCATCAGATGCAGCAAACCCCGACGTCCCTGAAGACGTCCACAACTCCCAAGACGAGGCGAACTCGGAGACTGGAGGTACTGTTCCTTCCGAGTCCGAACCAAAAGAGAACATTCCCACATACCCCGATGACTTCTCACTGCAGGGGTATGATTCGGAGGGCGCTTCCTCCACCGCTCTGTCCATCTCTCCTCATGTGAAGACGGTATTCATGACAGACAACAGCCAAGGAGGTTCCAGCGATCGCCAGCGCATCGACCCTCTCGAAGACATATTGCTTGCCTTGGTCAAGTCTGTGGACGAGATAAAAGCGACCCTTCCAACTCTGCAAGGAGGGACGCCTGGCCAAACGCGCGCGGGTCCCGTGGTCAATGCGGACTCGAATTCGGCGGCACCGAACCCAGGCAACAATCCTCCTGAAGTAACGGCCCCCACCGTCGTGGATGAGGCCCACGAAGCGAGAAGAGAGGTCCAGGAGCTCCGAGCCATGTTTTACGCTCGAGAAAATTCTTAAGACCTCAGAATACGGCAACCGTACCCTGCTGCCTAGAGGGATATTCCATTCCCACCAAGATATAAGCCGTTCAATATTAATCCTTACGATGGCAAGACCTCAGCAAGTCGGTACATCACTTACATCAAGGTCACCACCGACCATCTGCCCCATGACGATGCCATTCTCACACGATTATTCATCGGGGCATTGGAAGGGGTCGCCTTCGACTGGTACCGCAACCTGCCAGACAACTGCATCCACTCCTTCGTCGGCTTCAAGCGCATGTTCTTGGAGAGATTCTACGAAGTAGGACAGGACATCACAATGTCCACCCTCATGGAGGTCGTCCAAGGGAAGAAAGAACTGACAAGGAACTGTATCGAGCGGTTTCGCCAAACCGCAATGAAGCTGCCGTCTGGAAATTCGGATTCCTCCTTGATTGAAATTTGCCAAAAGAGATTGCTCCCAACAATCAGTCTCTGGATGGGCGAAAGTTAATTCAAGGACTGGAAGACATTCATCATCAGTGCCACAAGCGCCGAAGAACGATTGAAGAAGGCTCGCCAATTGGGATTGCACATCTCGGACGAAGAGAACAAGGGCAAGCGTCCTAATACCAACAACGACAATGGGGGTATCCCCTCCAACAATCGGGACAACAGGGGTAAGCAGGCTATGGTGGTCGACACAGCACAGAAACCTGAGCCAAAGCCGGCAGACAAATAATGGCCGCAAATTACTTACTCCTTCGAAGACGGTCACGTCAAGCCCATCTTGGACATGCTCATACAAGGAGACAGAATTCAGCTTCCTCCACCAAGACGGGAACCGCGGCAGGCAGACATGGAGAACCCAAAGTACTGCCATTACTACCGCTACGTCTACCATGCCACACACGACTGCTACTAACTAAAATGGTACATCCAAAATCTCATCGATTCGAACGCTCTGGCCATCGATTTCGAAAAGGTAACGGTAGCAGCCAATATGGTGTCAGTACAATTCGACAGCTTCCTCCTGATGGAAACTCAAGACGGTATGGTCCCCATCCCTCTGGCGACAATGGAGATTGCTAATCTTCCACCTCCACGAGATCAGGCTGCTGGTCTAGTGCCCCTCACCACATCACGAGGGAAGGTCATGTGGATCCATCCAGACTTGGTACCAGAAGTGACTCGGCCCACATTATCTTCCATCTGCAAGAAGAAGAGTGGAAAAGTCAGGCCCTGCCGCACAATCTCGGTAGATATCGAAGAAGCTACAGCTGTCGTCACACGGTTTAGGGCACAATCCCAACCTGTGGCTGACAACTCGGCTGAAGATCATTAGCCCGCTACAACTGACGCTCCGGGACCGGCTCAGCCTTCGACGACCGACAAGCCTAGGCCGAGGGAGACTCGCTTTGACAAATCCCTCCGAAAAGAGGCACCGCAGGGGCTGGAGAAGCCCTACAACTTTGACATCTTGGCACAATTGGCTAACACACCGGCCAAGTTGTCATTATACAAGCTTCTGAGACTCTCAAAGGATGTTCGTGCGACTTTGAGCGACGCACTCCAAACTACCGACACACACCTGGCCCAGGTCAACCTCACGGGAGAGAACCCGCCTGCAGATCTCTAAGACAGCGCCTGCACGGGAGCGATGCCCAACATCGTCTTCACTCCGCAGGACATGCTTATCAAAACCAACCTGCACGATCGCCCGTTATACTACGCTGGATACATCGGCGATGTAAAGGTGGATCGGATGTACATTGATCCTGGCTCTTCCATAAGCTTTATCCCGAAGGGTCTGCTACATCATCTCCGCATTCCAATGCATCGCCTGACGCCTACAAGCACCGCCATCAGCGGTTTCAATTCGGGCAGGAGCTACCCAATTGGGAAGATTCGTCTGAAGTGCCAAATTGGCGATCTCCAGTCGGAAGTCACCTGTTACGCCATAGATACAGACACGTCTTACAACATCCTCTTGGGGTGCCCTTGGATGCATGATTATATAATCGTGCCTTCCACGCTGCACCAGTGCTTCAAGTATATCGACAAACACGGCTTTGTGAGGACAGAGTTTGCCGACATCGATCCCTTCAAAGGGGTCAAATCCTACTACTCAGACTCCTGTCTGTACGAAAAGTTGAAGAAGCATCTTGGTGAAGGAGATGTGCAAGCTCGTCCCGAGACAGCCATAGGATCAGAAGAACCTCTGACGATCCACCTCCAAGCTCACAAACCTGGCAAGTCTGTACCCCTTACCGCCACTCTGCATTAGGACGCAATAAGCCTCTCGGCACAGGAAGAGCAGATGATAATCCGGCTGCCAAGGTCTGGCCAAGTGCCAAGACCCACAATGGAGCCACTAACAATCAGGTTGCCGAGAGTCGGCCAGCCGCAAACGGAGAAGCTTAATCCCTCCGACAAACCAATGACGATACGCCTTCCCAAGAAGGGTCGTCACCCCGATGCAAGGCCGGGAACTTCTAGCGAACCAACCACTCCCCGCCCAGCATCGAGTATCAAGCTGGGGGTCGCTAGTCTGCCAATAACTCCACGCTCTGCTCCATCAGCTGAACCTCTGACGATCAAGCTGCCCAGGTCGTCCTCTCAGTCTTCGTTTATACAGGGGATAGCTGAAGAGGAACCGGAGCTAGCCAAGTACGTGGCTGACCACACTGATATTTCCTCCGCAGATGATGTAATCCCCCTAGAAAAGATACCTTACTTCATCAATAAAGGTCTATCTTTGAACTACCTCGAGCTCAATAAGCTATGTACAATGTATGCTATGGAACACGGTATAGGCACTCACCTACACACACAGGTGACAAATGTGTACACCGCAATCCAGCTTACTCCAGTAGAAAATGCTTACCGCATAATCGAGGGAGAGGACCATCCAATCATCTTCGGTCGGAAGGACGACCGCATCCCTTCACCATAGAAGAAGTCGACCTTGGATCAGATGCCGGAAGACTGCCTCTGTATCTTTATAGCCCCCAATCCAAGTATCTCATGCAGAAATAGGGGTATGACCTGGAGGCGACGCTAGGCTTGAACTACGGTACTGGACGACGATTACCTTTGAAGCCACCGGTCCCGGCTGGCAAACCACAGGACTACTATAGCAAAACTCGGTGTGGATTAGGGTATGTAACACCCACGACGACCCCTAAGAGTTCATATGAAGAATGTGACTAGCATTCACATTCAATCGGGTCACCAAACTCTGATTCGGATACCAGTATCGAAGACATATTCAGACAAGTCTTGTCAGTCAACATGGCATTAGCCGACACTTATGAAGAAGACAAAGACATCCCTGAAATCCTCGAGCTAGAGCCGTGGGCCCAACAGCTGGATGCATAATGGGAAAAGAGGTTCGAACAGAGAGGACCTTCTACTGAAGATGAAGTTATACAGGTCGACCTCGGCATCGAATCTTCTCCAAAATCGATCTTCGTCAGTAAAAGCTTAACAGACGAAGAGCAAAAATTACTGTTGGAACTTGTCAAAGAATATATTGATGTGTTTGCCTGGAGCTATGAAGACATGCCAGGATTAAACCCCGTGGTTGCCCTTCACAAGCTCAACATACGGCCAGATGCAAAGCCGGTCAAACAACAACAGCGACGCTTCCGCTCGGGCATCATGGATGCGATCGAAGCCGAAGTCAACAAACTGATAGCCAGTGACTTCATACGAGAAGAGCAACATCCAGACTGGATCGCCAACATAGTACCCGTCCTCAAGAAGAATGGAAAGATTCGAATCTGCATCGACTTCGGCAATCTGAACGAGGCATATCCCAAAGATAAATTCCCCCTCCCTATCACAGACATCATGATTGACAACACCTGCGGCTTCGAACGTATGTCATTCATGGATGGCTTCTCGGGGTACAACGAAATCAAGATGTCGCCTGACGACGAAAAGTATACATCATTCTGAACACCGATTGGCACATACTGCTACACAGTCATGCCGTTCGGTTTGAAGAATGCCGGTACCACATATCAAAGAGCCATGAGCATCATCTTCAGAGACCACTTACGCAAGACGGTAGAGTGCTAGGTTGATGACATCGCCGTCAAGAGTCGCTGTAAGGGAGACCATCTGCAGGATCTGAGGACGGTATTCGACCTGATGCGAGCGCACAATTTGAAAATGAACCCTACGAAGTCCTTCCTGGGCGTATCCAGCGGGAAGTTCTTGGGTTTCATCATCACCGCCCAGGGTATCCATATAGACCCTGAGAAGACAGGGAATCATGGAGATGGGTCCCCCGAGAAATCTCTGCGAGCTCAGAGGCCTTCAAGGGAGGCTAGCTTACATCAGGAGGTTCATTTCTAACCTCTCCGGGCGATGTCGACCATTTACCCACCTTATGAAGAAAGGCATCTCGTTCGTATGGGACGAAGAATGTCAGCGGGCCTTCGACAGCATCAAAGAATATTTGTCGAACCCTCCAGTCCTGGTGGCTCCGGTTGCTGGAAAACCATTCCTGCTCTACGTACGAGCAATGAAACATTCCTTCGGGGCTCTGCTGGCACAAAACAACGACGCAGGCCATGAGCAAGCCATATATTACCTCAGTCGAATGATGATTGGGCCGGAGTACCAATACACCACTGTGGAGAAGGAATACCTTGCCCTGGTTTTCGCCATTCAGAAGACGCGGCACTATGTCACTGGACAAACAATACATGTGATCTCACGAGTCAACCCTCTCAGGGTTCTCATAACTAAACCAAGGGCACTCAGCTCTCGCCTCGCTACATGGGCAATATTGTTGTCCCCTTATCATATGATCTTCGTCCCGCAAAAGGCTGTCAAAGGTCAAGCCCTGGCAGACTTTTTGACAGCCCACCCGGGCTCGGAGTTGTCCAGAATATATGAAGAGATTCCAGATGAGGTTGCCAACTCACATACAATCTTTTACGATGATATATGGCAAATGTTCTTCGACGGTGCTTCAAGAACGGGACCCAAGGGCAATATCGTCGTCGGAGTCGGGGTGGTGCTAGTCTCCCCTTCCGGATTGGTGATTAACCGTGCTTATTCTCTCACAGAACCCTGCTCTAACAATGTGGCCGAGTACAACGCTCTAGTCATTAGCCTCCAACTTACAAGAGAGCTGGGGGTAGAATATCTTGAAGCATACGGCGATTCTCAGTTAATCGTCAATCAGATCCGGGGCTCATACGAAGTCTGCCACGAAGATATGATCCCCTATCACCAAATAGCGATCGATATCATCTCATCGTTCGAGGGGTTCTTCATCGAGCATATTCCCAGACTCCAAAATATCGAAGCCGATGCCTTAGCCGGCCTGGCCGCTTCCCTAGCAGTGCCAAATCATACTCATCAATCGGTAGATGTGATAGGCCACAAACTGGTCTGCCCCAAGAACAACGTTCAATTCGTGGCAAGTTATTCCGCTCAGACGATCGACGAAGTCCCAGATTGGAGACAACCATTCATTGACTTCGTAGTCTACGACATCCCGCCCGAGAACCCAAAGGAAGCCACTTCCATCAGAAGGTGTTCCCTCAGATTCTTCTACGATACAGAGACGAAAATGCTGTATCGCAGATCCTATGATGGATTATTGCTTCGGTGTCTGTCAAATGCAGAAGCCAAAGAAGCCGTACGAGAAGCTCATAACGGTGTCTGCGGGGCCCATCAGCCTGGTCCTAAATTGCAAGATCGTCTTCACCGAATGGGCTACTACTGGCCCACGATGGTAGCAGATGCGATAGACTATGCAAGAAGGTGCAAAGCCTGCCAAGTCCACACGGACTTCATCCACCAACCATCCGAATTTCTACATCCGACAGTGGCGTTCTGGCCCTTCGAAGCATGGGGAATGGATATCATCGGTCTGATTACTCCACCTTCCTTCCGAGGAAATCACTTCATACTCGCAATCACAGATTACTTCTCCAAATGGGCGGAAGCTATCCCGCTTGCAGAAGTCAAAACCTCGAACGTGATCAGCTTCCTCAAGCATCACGTCATCTATCACTTTGGACAGCCCCGAAGGATCATCCATGAAAATGGTCCGCAGTTTGTAAGCCACGCCTTCTATCGGTTCTACGATAAGCACCGCATCCAGAATATTGCTTCGACACCATACAATCCAGCAGCAAATGGGTTGGCAGAAGCATTCAACAAAACCATCATCAAGTTACTCAAAGAAGTTCGTATCGTCCAACAAACGCGACTGGAACGAGAAGCTTGGTGAATGCTTATGGGCGTACCGTACCACGGTTCGAACGGCCACAGGGAATACACCATTCTTCCTGGTGTACGGGAGTGAGGCAGTTCTCCCATTGGAGACTCAAATACCCTCACTCTGCGTCGCCCTCACTTATCAATTAATGACGAATGATAACTACCGTCGTCGGCTGCAAGAGTTAGAGGCCTTAGATGAAAAGCACCTCCTGGCTCAGCAACGGATCGAGCTATACCAAGCACGCATCTCCGGAGCCTTCAACAAGAAGGTTAAAATCAGAACATTCCAAGTGGACGATCTCGTTCTGGCAGTCCGGAGGCCTATGGTCATGACTCACAAAACCGCCGACAAATTCCAGCCAAAATGGGATGGTCCGTTTATCATTAAGGCCGTATTCTCCAACGGTGCTTACCGCCTCGCAAAACAAAATAGAGACTTGCTCATGTTGCCTGTCAACGATAAGTTTCTGAAGAAATATTATATCTAAACGACATTTTCCATATCATCGAGTCATGTACCTGCCGGTACCGCTGAACTCGTATCACACTTTCCAGATTATCGAGTCATGTACCCGCTGGTGCCGCTGAACTCACATCCACAATATTCTAGATTATCGAATCATGTACCCGCTGGTGCCGCTGAACTCACATCCACAATATTCCAGATTATCGAGTCATGTACCCGCTGGTGCTGCTGAACTCACATCCACAATATTCTAGATTATCGAGTCATGTACCCGCTGGTACTGCTGAACTCACATCCACAACATTCCAGATTATCGAGTCATGTACCTGCTGGTGCCGCTGAACTCACATCCACAACATTCTAGGTTATCGAGTCATGTACCCGCTGGTGCCGCTGAACTCACATCCACAACATTCCAGGTTATCGAGTCATGTACCCGCTGGTGTCGCTGAACTCACACCTCCAAATTCTAAAATTATCGAGTCATGTACCCGCTGGTGCCTCTGAACTCGTATTCCGGTCACTCTCTCAGATAGTAAGTCATGTATGATCATACCCCTGAACTTTCTTCCTGGAAGAGATCCTCCCTCATGATCCACAACCCGCACTCCCAGTGCACAAAAAGGGTAACCGATCCACAAATTTCCAAAACGGCCATGTCCTCATTACCTCTGAGTCGTTTCACTTCCGCCAAAACAAATCGCCCCTTACACAGAACCTCCATGTCCTCATCACCTCTGAGTCGTTCTATGTACCCTCCTTCATTGAGCGTACTCCTGTCATGTCCTAATTACCTCTGAATGGAAAGGCTCCGACGAAGAAACCTTCATGCTTGCCATGTCCTCAGTAAGTATGTTGGTCCCTTTTAAACTTATTGTCGTATCCAAAACCAGGGTACGTTAGGGGCAATAGGCCCATAAAAAATATCCCAATAAGATGACTATTACAAAGCAATGAGTAAAGCAAATATATTCCATTCATTCAGAAATCGATTACATCTACGACTATAAGCAAATCAAAGAAGTTCTTCATGCAGACAAGAAGGAAAGAAAAGCAAAACGAAGACTACAACAAGAAATTAAAAAGATAGACATCTACGAGAAGCCCCTGGATCCTAGTTGCGGAAGCGCGTATACCATTCCCTCAACCACCTTACATATGAAGGATGCAACTGAGAAAGGTCCTCGTCGAGAGTAGGAGAATTAGAATTCCCAGCGCTACCACCTTCAGCAGTTTCGATATTTGGAAGGCTGCCCTTCCCCTCAGGCGCCGATTCTTCTTTCGGTATCGTCTCCCCCTTTACAGAAGATGACTCATGTTTGATGGAAGGAGGTGGCGGCTCCTCTGTCACTACGATCCTAGCATCCGGTGGAGATACTGCAAGAACCAACGACAAAGGAAATGAAAACAGTCGAAAAACATTCAGAAGTATTCATGCGGCTCGTTTAAGACAACTCTCATGCGGCTCGGACATGGGGTATACCCCCATTCGGTTCGGTCATGGGACGTGTATGCGAACCACGTAATTTGAAAAGTTCACATCAAGGGCTTGTGCACGAAGCATGCAGCAGAACAGGCTCTGTTAGGGTTTCGAAGTATTCAATCTTCTACATAGTCCTTACCTTCGAGGGAAATGTGAACGTCAAAACGAACGGGGGATGCAACAGTCGAAGACGAAGCCGATTTCTTGCTCTTTGCCGCAGCCTTCTTCACAGCCCTGGAAGACTTGGGAGCCATTGTTGTCTGATGATCGGAGGAATAAAACAAGACAGAAATCTGAGTCAAGAAGAGTTGAAGACAGGAGAGAAGTCCGTCCAAATACCCTTCTATTTTATAGACAGAAGAAGGAGGACCACAGACCGACGACTCGTACAAAGTGATGAACTTTTCGGTTATCGAGACAAACTAGCTAATTAAAGACTAAACTCTTGGGATTCTGCCCCAAAAAGATTTGCACGTATGACATAATGACGTGGCAAAGAGTCCATGCCGTTCGGATGGCCATGCGGCTGAAACGACCATGCGACTCGGATGGTCATATGGCTGAGACATCCATGCGGCCGAAACATCCATACGGCTAGGATATCATATGCGGCCAGAAGAATACATGACCATGCTTCTTATTCAAAGTATTTCAATTTTACAAATTAAAAACTTTGAAGGGGGTCTTGTAGAAGCATGGAAAAGAATAAAGAAAGATCCATGCGGCCAAAGAGCCCCCTGCGGCTTAGAGAATTCATGCGGCTCGAACGTCTATACGGCTCAAACAAGTCCTATGCGGCTCAAAGAGGAGCCACGTGGCCTACAAACAGCTCTCTCGTTTTTGCATTAAGTGCCTTGATGGCTGACAGCTTTGACGAGGTGACAGTTCTGACACGAAGATATCATTATGACTCCCTCATAATGACGGATTCCTTGGGAAGCGATGAAAATCTCGGACACAATCCCCCGAGATTCAGAAACTGTCATGCGGCTTTGACACGTGGATAGTTGTATGCGGCCCAAGCGGAGACTCCTCCATGCGGCTCACAAAGACCAGCCCCATGCAGCTCAGGAAGGACAGCTCCATGCGGCTGACGAAGACCATCTCCATGCGGTTCACTCATGCGGTCATCTACACTCATGCGGCTCAAATCATACCATGCGGTCCAAATGTTTTGGGGGGCCACTCTTAGGCAGCCTGGACATGTGGCCAGCTTTATGCGGCCTAACTTTCCTGTGGCTCAGATTTTTGCTGTTATGACACATGGCATGATAGCAGGGCACGTGGCATCAGATTGATCGAAATCTCTCAGCAAATCCCAATAAAATATTGGGATCAAATCAGATCATTTGCAAATAAGCCAATTAAAGACACGTGTCGAGAAATCCGAGGTTGGCATGACAAATCAGGAGGATTTATGTCAATTAACATTAATTATCCACAAAAGATTTGATGCAATCTATTGCTCAAATCTCGATGAACGGCCCAGATTTAATGATCCTCAGCCGCCGAATTTCAAGAATGGGCAATTATTGTAAACCCTAATGAGGCCCCCCACTCTTATAAATAGCGGGGTGCCATTCCCTTGCAAATATATACGGAGACACATATATACACAGAGAGATATAGAGAGACATATACAGAGACAGAGACAGACGCACATAAAGAGCCAGAGAGCCTAAAGAGAGAGCATTTCTTCATCAACGCCAAGCAGTTCTTCTACAGAGCCAAAGAAGCTGCACCCGATCGTCCAAGGAGTAAGGCAGAGCGGCCGTCGCTTTCCCGAGCCTCTATCGTCACCCCCCAGAATCTAAAATAAACAATTATACTTAGATTGTTGTACCTAGGTTTTCGTCCCTAGGCTTTCTTTGTACAAGCGAGTTTGTACTGTGAAGTAAAAGTCCAGTCCTCCAATAATTATTTTGTTCTTTTATATTTTATGGCAAACAGCCATCGCCAGCTGGTGGGAGTTCTCCATGCTCTGCCGTGACACCTCTGTCCGGCAGTAGGATGCGTCAGTCTGATGCTGTTGTGCCTTGGCCTGGGCCCTCTGAGTCTGTAATATCTGCGGAAGGGCCATTATCTGCTGTGTATCAGTCGATAGCGGAGGCGGCGGTTGAAGAGTCTCAGTAATGACTGTGGACGATCCTGCAGCTGGAGGTGGAAGACCTCCTGGAACCATCGCTGCTACTCCCGCCTGAAGGGCAGGAACTGAGGTGGAAACTCCCTCAACTGCAGCTCCCTCAACCGGAGGTGGAGGTCCTACCGGATCGGGCCTCTCTGGAACAGTACTAGGTCCTGATGCCTGAGAGCGAGTAATCGCCATTCTGAGGATAGATTGAAACAAGGAGTCAATATGGCACATGATAAGGAGTATCAAGGAAGGACAATTGAATTCAATGCAAGAAGAGTTGTCATGGTAATCAAAAGATCAGAATTTTCTTAAAATGTGATTGAGTAACTCCTATCATATCCTAGATCCTATGTCCTAGTCACAGGATCGTAATTGGTACTCTAAGTCGAGCACCATTACGAGATCGCACTAATTGTGATACAGACCTGCGTAGGCTACCACAAAAAGTGTCACGACCCACACCCTAATTTGGGGCACGAGCACGTGGATACGTCCAGCCTACGCCACAAAATTGGCAGTAGAACGCTATATAGGTCATCTGTAAATGCTATTACTAAATAATATAAAGGTACCTGTCATCTCTCCACGGAGGAATAATATAGCATAACTCAATCACAAGATAAAACTAAGGTAGATAGCACGAAAAGAAAATATGATAGATGTGAAAACAGGAAATGAGTTCAACATCCAACACAGCTAGAGAGAAACAAACAACATCACAGAGTCACAAAATATAATATAAAATACTACAGTCTAAAAGTACTAGCTGGATCGTAGTCCAGGCAAGCCTAACTAAGCTAACTACTCCGGGAGTACAAAGTCTAGTGGCTCAACCATCAGGCCACAGTCCTGGCCTAAGTCTCCATCTGTTTCGACCACATAGTAGGTCGAGCAGTCTGTCTCAGAAACATCTGTAATATATCAACGGTATCCTGTCAGGAAAATGAGCAAGTACAAACTCTAACAGCAGTTTCATATGAATTAACAAATTCTATAAGAGATAGTATAATAAAATACAAGACAAAGATATGGAAAGACTTGGGAGCCATTCGAAAGCCGAGTTACAACCCGTAAACCAAACAAGGACCGGGGTTGTAACCCTTCTCCCGAACAGAACCTAGCCTCCAATCAAAGTATAGCATAAGAGCATGTAGAACATATAAAATATAAGACAAAATCAACAGGAAATATATAACATGAAGTGAGTACTGAATAGTTAGACAATATATAGGATGACTTGGGAACTATTCGGAAGCCGAGTTACAACCCTTAAACCAAACAAGGACCGGGATTGTAACCCTTCTCCCGAACAGAACCTAGCCTCCTATGATAAATAAATATAAAATGTGACTTGAATTATTAGAGCGTTATGTGATCGGCTTGGGAAAGTTACAGGACAGGCTATCCACTTGGCCCGACAATCACATAAAAATCACTTGAAAGGATCATGTCGGCCAACCTGGATAACGAGCACATGAATAAGATCTCGCTACACCCTACGTGAGTTGAGAGTGGCACAAGCACATGAATATAGTGACATGAGGCTTTGATCACATAGACCCTAATAATTCTCTACCCCCGAATAGTATAATGGATCTGGACATGACACATCATGACACAGAATTCCATAAGAGGGTAGCAAGTCCTCTTAGAAATTGGTGTATATACAAGTACAGGGAATAAGACAGGAAATGTACCAATATACCAAGAAAATCTCGAAATAACATCTCATGTCATGATCCAACATATACTAGTCCGTGAACTATCGTATCTGGAAATCAAGTAAGACACTACAACTGAATCGGATATAGCAAATATCAAGACAATAAAAACTATCAGTAAATGTACTCGCCTGTGGTCCTGAGCTGATAAGGTGAACAGACGTTCAGAGTAATCACAGACCTAAAGATGAGATACCATGAGTCCAAACAGGGTTTAATAATGAAAGGAAAGCTAATCTAGTCATGATATGCAAGTCTAAGTCAAAACTATGTTATACTTAGTCACACCAAGCTAAACTAGGTCGTACTGGTCATACTAGGACAACCAAGGTCAAACAAGATCGCAGGAAGTCAATCCAAGTCAAACTAAGTCAATCTGGGTCAAAGGTTGACTTACAGTTGACTTTTGGTCAACTGATCAACCCTGGTAAACTCTAGGTCAACCCTAGGTCAAACTAGTCTAATATTGACCAACAGTTGACTGAACTGTTCAACTCTGGATTGATTTCGGTCAATTCTAGTCACTTTTAGGCTAAGTTTGACTTTTGGTTGACTTTCGTTGACCTTTGGTCAAAACGGTCAACCTAGGTCAAAACTAGTCTAGGAGCACTATTTTTGACCCTTACCAACCAAGACAACCTATTTCTAACCCCATCTAGCAATCAAAAACCCAATACCTTATACTACCCAATATCCTAACATTTACCCTTTACAAGGTATTCCCGATACCTTGTCCCATTACAATGGAAACCCCGCTAATCCTCAAGATACTAGCCCAGGCTCCTTAGGGTAGCTAGATACTATCCTATCTAAGGTTTACCTACCAAAAAATCTGGGTTTCCTAGACATCTAGTTCATCTTATGGTCATGTTGGTCATCTCGACATTACCTTACTAACATAGCCTAACTATACCTTATCTTAACATTCTAAAATACTAGCTAACCACTCACACCCACACAACCCCAAAACAACCATATGGGACTGAAATGAAGACTCAATATAATAGAATGGATTTATGAATGGATGAATTGAGTGGATGAGTGTATGTATGAATGTTGATTGGAATATGGATAGGTGAATGAGTGAATGAATGCATAAGTGAATGGTTTAATGAATGGAGAAATGGATTACTATGAATGTATATGGATGGAAATATGTGAAAGAATGGAAGAATGTATAGATGGATGGATGGAACAAATAAATGAATGAATGAATGAGAGGGTTAATGAATGATTGGATGGAAGTATGAATGAATGAATGTTGAATGAATGGTGATATGTGAATGTGGGGAAACTGAATTTGTGAATGGGGATTTACTGATGACTGAATGGGTGGATAGATAAATGAATAAGGGGCTGAATTAGTGGGGAATAATAGGCGGATGGAAAGGAATAAGAGATGGCTGCTATGGGCTGTCCCCCTCCCCCTCACATTCACTGCTACAGTAGCAGTCCCCACTGCTACTGCTGTTGCTCGAAGTGCAGTCCCCTATGGGGACTGCAGCTGCTCCCCCCTTGGAAGTAGCTCGAGAGCTACTGCTGCTACTGCACTGCATATTGCTGCTATTTTAATCCTCCCTTCAATCCTCACTTCCCCACTCTCTCTATCACTCTATATCACTCTCTCTATCTCACTCAAATCTCTAATCCCTCTCTCACTCTCCATATCCCATTCTCTATATCAATCTCTCTACACTCTAGCATATATATAAAGACACCCACACACCCATATATATATATATATATATACATAACCACACACACACACACACACACACACACACACATATATATACATATCCACACACACACCTATATATACATACACACACACACACACACACACACACACACACACACACACACATATATATATATATATATATATATATATATCCATATATAAGATACAAAATAATATATATATATGGACACACAAGAACACATCTCATGACACAAAAATCTGAGATTAGCAGTAGGAATAAATCATTCACCCAAATAACAACACAAAGTGTGTCCAAATTGGGGGTTTCCCACTTGGACAAAAAAACTCCACAAAGGATACTCCTAATAGCTCCAAATGGACACAAAATGGACACAAATGGAGACACAACCATGGGAGTCATTCCTATGGGTTCAAAATAATCCTATATGCATGTAGGAATGAAATAAAAGAGAGATTATACCTTCCGGTTGATCGAATCTAAGGAAACTTCTCCCGATACGACACCGACACGAAGAGACCTCCAAATGGACACGAACCAAAGCCAAATCCTCCCAAACTTGGCTAGCACCCTCTCTTCATGGAATAGAGAAGAAATGAAGAAAATTTGGTGGAAGAAGGGATTGATTTGGAGATGAAATCAATGATGGTTCCTCTCAAAATTTGGGGAAGAACAAGAGAAAGAAAATTTGGGGATAATAACAAATGAAATAATGTTCATGCCTATCCCCCTATGGCCGGCCAAGTGTGGCTAGGTGTTCCCCTATCCAAATGTCTAAAATACCCCCATTTGTCTCTAATTGAATTAAAATAGGAATATGTTTAGGTTGAGGCTAAATTAGTCATTTTTAAATCTCTAATTAACGAAACCTAGTCATGAATAATTAGTCTAACATAATAACTAAAATATTGTCATGTGTGGCCATGTCTAACTAATAGGTGGGTCCTACTAGAGTCAAAGCTACCCCGGGTCTCCGAAATAAGTCGAATTGAGTTGAAATTCGAACCCGACTCAAATAACCCCAAAATAATATCATAAATAATAAAACAAATTTTAAAAAAATTCTAAAGTAGAAAATGACCAAAATACCCCTGTTCATGAAAACGGGGGGTGTCAGGTACTCTGCTGCTCCGGGTAGTCACCGTCGAGTAGATGGTACGGAAGATCCTTCGGTCTCCTCTATCAGATCTGGCTAAACAAAATCAGTGGGGTCAGACCCCCAATAGCAAGTACCATAAAGAAAGCCAAACTATGAACTAAAATCAACAATAACTAACATAGTAACGGATCGAGACTTGTGCACTACCAATGCACTTATCCCGAGAATAAAAAGACAATAAATAAAGCAAGATGGAGCATAAAGTAAATAATATGTGACATAATGTAAACTATGGACATGTGATTTAAATAGAAGCATGTGAACATGTGACATGAACTGAACAATGTAATAGAAATGGTACATGTGAGCATATAAGATAACTGGAACATGTGAGCATGTAAGATAACTGGCACATGTGAGCATGTAAGAACTATATAGAACGACAAATAATAAGATGACTTAGGAACTATTTAGGAATCCAAGTTACAACCCGTAAACCAAACAAGTATCGGGGTTGTAACTCTTCTCATGAACAGAACTTAGTCTCTAAGCATTTACATGCAAAAGTAAGGCATAAATAATGATGTACTAAAATAAATAAATCTGGACACTGCCTAGACAAAATTAGACTAGACTAGACAAGACTCCATACAACAATTACGGTCAAACAATGAGTACGACTTGATACATTAGCTAACTAGAGTTATCACAATCCTAATTACTAATATATGCACTTTTGAGAAATTCAATCCAGTTACCTGCCCTACAGACTATCTGACTCATCCATGCCAAAAGAAAATAAGTATAGCAGACACACCACAGTGAGATATGTGTGTTCTAAGGAGGTGCCCTATTCGACGGTGTGCTGGAAGAGTGCTCATCATGACAGATAGCTCCAAATCCTATGTGTGTGTGTGTGTATATATATATATATATATATATATATATATATATATATATATATATATATATGAGGAAGGATAGGCATCCCTGTACTTTTTGCATCCCCATGCATCATCCCTATTTACACCGTTGGATGGTACTTTAATTCATCTAATATTAACCGTTGATTTACCAATGGTTAAGATTAGATGACTTAAAGCACATCTAACAGATGTGAACATGGGGATGCATGGGGATGCAAAAAGTACGGGAATGCCTATCCTTTCTCTCTCTATCTCTCTCTCTCTCTCTCTCTCTCTCTCTCTTTCTCTCTCTCTCTCTCTCTCTCTCTCTCTCTCTCTATATATATATATATATATATATATATATATATATATATATATATATATATATGGGAGCGGATCAAAAGCCCCCCTTAGAAAACCTTCTCACTCTCAGCCGTAATTCAATGTTAATATTAATGTTAATGTTAATAATAACATTAATATTAATGTTAATATTAATATTAGTTTTTATTTTTATTTTTATATTAATGTTAAGGTTAATGTTAATATTAATGTTAATGTTAATGTTAATGTTAATATTAATTTTAATGTTAAGTTTAATGTTAATTTTAATATTTAATGTTAATATTAATATTAACATTAATATTAATATTAATATTAATATTAACATTAAATTACGGCTGAGAGTGAGGGGGGTTTTTAGGGGGTTTTCTAAGGGGGCTTTTGATCCGCTATATATATATATATATATATATATATATATATATATATATATATATATATATATATATATATATATATATAAGGAACAAGAAGGGCTGTAGGTAACTGGGAAATTCTTCCCTCCCAATGATCTAGATAATCGAGATAGTTATTACTCCTTAATATTTTCATTTGAGATTCTGGGTGTGGCATTCAGCAAAATCCATCCCAGACATGGTATGCAAGCTGGACAATACAAGGAAGTGCACTATAACAAGCCACAACAAGAAAATATAATAAATTGGAAGCTAGGAATGCGCTACGACGAGCCACTATAAAGATATCGGGAGCGTGCCATGACAGGCCACTATCATATAAGGAAGAAAAAGATATGTAACATGAGTGCGCTACAACGGGCCACTATCTAGTAAGCAAAGAAGATCTGTAACATGGGTGCGCCACGACGGGCCACTATCTAGTATGCAAAGAAGACATGTAATATGGTGCGCCACGACGGGCCACTATCAATATTATTAAGATGAGATCATGTTGTCATGTTCAAGTCAAGTTCAACATTAACAAGTTATTAAGTCGGGTCGTTGCAAGTTAGGCCAAGTACAGAAAATATGCCAAAAAGATCAAGAACTATGATTGAAATTATCAGTCGCATATGAACTCCAATTAAGGTAAAACAAGAAGATTCTTGAAGCTAAATCAGAGATCTACAACTTTCATGTTTTGAGTTTTACAATATTCTAGCTACAAAACAGCTTGAACAGGCAAAACCGGCTAAGTGCAGTAAAGCGTAGTGTAGTGCAGTCTGTGCATGAAAGCGCAGTGCAGTACAGTCTGTGTAGGAAAGCGCAGTGTAGTCTATGCAGGAAAGCGTCGTGCAGTACAGTATGTACAGGAAAGCGCAGGTGCAGTCTTCACAGGAAAGCGCATGTGCAGTCTGTACATGAAAGTGCAGGTGCAGTCTGTGCAGAAAAGCGCAAGTGCAGTCTGTGCAAAAAAGTGCAGGTGCAGTCTGTGTAGGAAAGCACGCAGTACAGTGCAGTGTAGTGCAGAAAAATAATTGTGCAGTCTGTGCAGAACAGCGCAAGTACAGCCTGTATAGGAAAGCGTAGGTGCATCCTGTGCAGGAAAGCGCAGGTGCAGTCTGTGCATGAAAGTGCGCAGGCTGTACAGTCTGTGCAGGAAGGTGTGCAGGCTACATGCAAGTGCATAGGTGCAGGCTGTTCATCTTCCCAAAATCAGCAACGAAGTGCATAGGAAGCCCATGAACTCAAAGAATGCCATAACTTTCTCAAAATAAGTCAAAATCAAGCGATTCAAAAATCAAAATTAGGTAGAATGAAATTTTCCACAACGTAGGACCACAAGATTTTAAAAATAACAAACTTTAAGAGATGAAAACCAAGAAAAAGAAGAAAAGTCGTAAAATTTAGATCTACAAAAATGTAACCGTCAAAACCAAAAACTTCAAGTACTAAAGATGCTTAGGATCATACAAGGAAGAGAATAGAACAAAAAAAAGAAGATCCATCATGTTCTCCATGGAGCAAGTTGTACTTGCCTTGGGTTGGTGGGAGGAGTAAATGAAGAAGAAGAAGAAGGTGGAGAAGTAAAAACCTAGACAATTCTAAGCATTTAACACCAAAAAAAAAACAAAAATGACAACAAAACAATATTGTTCAAGATTTGGCAAGATGTACTTGCCTAGGTTAAGCTCCAAGCCTACTCTTCTACTCCACCACCAAGAGGGGTACAAAACCACACTCTAGGCCTTAAGGTCAAGCTCTTGACAAGCTCCAAGGGGAAGAGAAGAGAAGAAGAAATGAAAAAAGAGTGAAGAGAATGAAAAGAGGGAGGAGAAAGAAAGTGAAAGGGTATATATAAAAGGAAGAATTAATCATGACCGTTGGATGGTGATCCATGTGAAGATCTAAGTTAATCCTAGCTATCCAAAGAAAACCAAGCATCCATAGGTAATAGGATGCATCTACACTATTCACTAAAATATCTAAATACTATTCATCAAAATATCTAAAACACTATTTACGAAAATATCAGAAATATTATTCATGAAAATATCTGAAATCAAAAATATCTAAAATGTAAAAAATCTGTCCGGGCGGTATGCCGTCGGTATATACTGGTATACTGACAATATGTCGGTCAAGGGAAAAATCTATAAGTTGGAATTTTTTAAAGCGTTCCAAAAATCAAAAAAATACGAAATACAGTATAAAAATACTTATCCGTATATAAATACCGATACTGCGCAAAGTCTCACACTCCTTCACAACATGGAATTCTTTGAAAGATGCCACATGGCCAGTATGACAACTGTATCTCTTTAAATACTATGAAATCTAGTTTTTTTAAACAAAACAAGATCTTCGAGTGACGTACACACGACATGTGGTATTGACTCAGTCATATTTATGAACGGGTGCTAAGCACCTAAGATCTCAGCAATAAGCAAATCATAACAATTGCCACGTGTCGGCTCAGCAGCACCTCCAACGGTACAAATACAACAGATTTTGCTACTTCCTCGTGTGCATAGTGCTCTTGCACGCCAAGACCCCTACGCATATTACATATGTGCTCGCCTATAAATAGAGGAAGTCTTCCTTCATTTAGCATCTTCGAATGATTCTTGATTGGCATATCCAGATCACCACTCACAGGCATTCAAAGAGTTAGAGAAAGTTTTTCTCGTCGTCAGATCGTTAATGGAGTAATGGAGCCACTACATTGCTTGATCTCCATCGTCATACTTTTTCAGAATCAAAACTTACTTAAATATCATGTTTAGGAATCTCCTCTACTTTTTTTTGTTTGAAATACAAAAAATTCGTATAACTTTTGTTCATGGCAAACAAAATGGCGACTTTACTGGAGACTTCCTTCTCCTCTGACGAGAAGGTAGTGATACAATCTTACAACAACCTACTTGGATCTTCTCAAAAGATGTTGGTCGTACACTTTGACCAGCAAGCTTTTGAAGATCTCCTCTCTGAAGGCAACTCGAGCCCTTCGAAGCGGCTAGCAAAGTCGAAGAAGACTCGATGCACCTGGGTACCTAACGCTGCTGTGCCGAATGACAAGAGTGAAGGGGATGCACTCCAAGTTCCTTCGAACTTAGGCATACTCAACACGCCTTCATTTAGTACTGTTACATTTTTAGTCAATCTAGTTGCTGGGAAGTGCAGCGAACACTGCCACTCTAAGGCTACGCGCCAGATGAAGGCGCAGAAGAAGAAGAAGGGCGCAACACCCCACCTACGCACGAAGATGGCTGTGCAGGATGGAACCTCTGTCTTTGACTGAATTGCCTATACCCTGGGTAAGGCCATATTGGACTCTGAGTACTTTGCACCTTCGAGGGTTAGTATGAATAAATCCAACGCAGCACACGCTCTACGTGACCGATGTGCTATGCCAACAGTTAGTCAAAAGCATGCGTCGATAGAAATATGCGCAGCCAACGGCAAGCAGTACAGAACTAGTTCAAGTGCTTCGACGCCTCGAACGATACAGTTCTTAAAGTCCTCCTGTCACTTGGGCGCTCACACGCAGGAAGTAAGCCAGGGGCACATATTATGGGTACAGACTCATGCAAGTATTGTGACTATGAGCGTAAAGTGAGTTTGCCTCACGAGCAACTCCTTGCTAAGGATCTAAACATCTCTCATGCGCAGTAACCGGGTAGGGGGAAGCATTCCTCACATCTTCACTCATGCGTGTAGTGTGGCTACACGCGCAAAATGAGTGTAGATGTGAAAGCCTCTTCCTATGACTTTCACAACATGATTTCTCATAAGTACAAGATAGAGGAGGTCTCTGTTATGCATAATGTGCCCATTTCAGGGCACACTTGTGCTAACATAACCATCAACTGCTGTTGTCACCAAACAACATCTCCACCAAGAAGGCAGTCGATTTTCCAACGACTACGACCAACGATACTTGTTTACCAAAGACTCGGCAAGAGATTGTCGATCGAAGAAGAGAATGAACTCTTGGTTGCCTCGTGCAATGCTGTATGGGGGTTACCATCCCTCATAAAGACCTCCAAAAATCTTTCTATCTTGGCTAGCAAACCCAAAGGTCGACCTGGACACTTGGCAGTGCCCAGTACGGGTGTGTTTCAACATAATCTTTTCAAGGCTAGGTCCCTACCACAGGGGATTGGTGCTTCATCAACGACACCGGCTGGGGTAGCCAGACCCCTATATTCTGTGACAACCCCTCATTCCAACCAGGCGAGGGTTTGTACGGGACTGATACAGACGCCTTTCGGGGTACAAGCTACCAACAAGCTGGGGGTAGCAACTATTTTGAGTTTGAAGATGACCTCAATCTACCTGTCTTCCTTAGGAAGGCAAAACACAAGGGTCTGAGCCGGAGAGCGAAAGATCCACTATGCCATCTACTTTCCACCATCTGATCTCAGTCCATATGGCAGAGGGTGACAACGTAGGAAGCAGCGAGGGATCCAACCACCAATATTGTATAGAGGCTATTGAGATAGGCCTTAATACGTTAACTGAGTCTATTTAAGTCTTGACTCAGGTGGTCTTCGAACTTAGAGATAGGTTGCCATCCCATGCCCCCCGCTCCAGCAAATCTAGATCTGGGGACAAACGGGGAGTCTAATGCACCTTCTCAGGTGCCTCTCCCAACTGAGAACCATGCATTGCCATGATCGTATGGCCCACCAATGTCAGACGACATACAACAGGCTCTCAGAGACTTGTACGCTCGCTTCGATGTCAAAGACAAGCGAGGGCCACTTCAGAAGCTGGGGATTCGTCAACCATATCCCCCTGAGTGGGATAATATGGTGTACCCTTCTAAGTACAAACCACAAATGCTCATACCATTCGATGGAGAGGAGTCTCCCTATCGATACCTGAGGTACTTTGCCTCTGTAATGGGGCATTTACCAAAGGATGATGCCTTACTCACGAATTTATTCGTTGGGGCACTGCAAGGGGTGGCATATAAGTGGTTCTGCAGCCTCCCTGACAACTACATATCATCTTTTGACGACTTGAAGTGACTCTTCCTCTCTCGGTTCTACGAAGGAGGAATGGATATCACGATGTCCTCTCTCATGGACATTGTGCAGAAGAAAAAAGAGCATGTTCGCGCCTACATCGAGATCTTCCGTCAGGCATCCCTGAGGTTACCTCCCAGTATACCTGAACTTATGCTGATGGATTCATGCCGCAAAACATATTTTCTACAATCAAACTGTGGCACAACACTCCATGCACAGAGTGGACACCATTCATTAACAGTGCTGATAGTGCTGAAAGGATTACTGAGGATGCATGCTTATTGAGGTTAAACTTTTCTACACTTAAAGACAAAGGGAAATTCCCATCCAGCAGCAACCTTCCCAATAATAGAAAAGGACGGAAATGGGAAGCAAGCCCTGACCGTTTAACATTTCCAAAGGTTTAGCATATGTGAACCAGAAGCCGACAGACGTGCCAAAATCGAAGGAAAACTATTCCTTCAATGATGAAGATGTGCAGGACCTCTTCAACGTACTCATGAAAGGTGAGAAGCTACAGCTCCAACCTTCCAAGCATCCCGACGAGGTAGGCAAGGTAGACAATCCTAAGTACTGTCACTACCACCAGTACATCCACCACTCGACACGTGATTGTTACATGTTGAAGAAAAATATCTAAAGGCTCATTGATGCCAAGATCCTCTCACTTGACTATGAGGATAAGACGGTCACTGCTAATATAGTGACCCTCCAATTTGGTAGCTTTCCTAAGATGGAAGCTCAAGATGGTGTCGTCCCCATCCCTAATATGACGATGGAAGTTATCAACCTTCCACCGGCTCGTGACAATGCTCAGGGCCTGAACACACTAACAACGACGCGAGGCAAAATGATGTAGGTCCATCCTGATCTTTCCTCTGATATGATGTGAAACCTGCTCTGTTAAGGGGAAAGAATCCAG
The DNA here is from genome assembly GCA_029216955.1 of Iris pallida. Taxonomy (NCBI): domain Eukaryota; kingdom Viridiplantae; phylum Streptophyta; class Magnoliopsida; order Asparagales; family Iridaceae; genus Iris; species Iris pallida. Next base: position 4,650,469 of record JANAVB010000599.1, on the reverse strand, counting down.
GTCGTATTGCATGGTTTTTATAATGCCCTGCTCCGTACGACACAGTATGCTAAGTTGTTGACTCGAAGAGTTACATTAACCTGATTAACTATCGATGCAAATCGATATAAGAGTTACGTTGTCCCAAGAAACGTATCGAGTCAGAACGATGCAAAAAGTTACATTGACCCAAGGAATGCATCGAGTAAGATCATTGCAAGCGTTAAGTTGGCCCGAGAGAAAGCATTGAGTCAGTTCGAAGATTCTAAGAAATCAAATCGATGCAAGGCATTAGTCCGATTCGGACAAGTATTAATTTTAGTTGGTTTCGTATGCAGGCTATACTCGCTAAAATATAAGAGGTCGACATTTTTTCTTATTTAAAATGGTGTCCGTAAAACTAAATCGTCGCCTTGCTACGGACTGAAGTATAGGCACAGTAGGCCAAATTGCTTGGATAATTTAATGTAGCGCAAAATGTTCGAATAGCCAAGTCAGAAGAGTTGGCCGCACAACAAGTTATGAAATCGAGCTGCATCAGCTCGACGAAATGACAAGACGTATCGGCTTAAGGGGGCTTTGACTTCTCTTTCCTACTCCTTCATGCCTAAGTAAAATATATCGTTGTATGCTAAGTTAACCTATTGAGACCACAGGCATGGCTCAATCGAGAGATAAACATAGTACGTATCGAATACTAGATAGAACAATTGAAATGGAACGTACATCAAGTGTACGAGTCGCTATTGAACATTGAATATCGCAAAGGCAAGTGCCTCGTTGCGCAAGCCATAGGAACATGGTATAACTGTATCGACGAGTACCTCAGCACATAAGTCATTCGTGCCCCCGTACACGAGTTAGTATGCTAGAACATTGAAAGTCTATATCAGCACGAGTGCCTCAGTGCACGAGCTATAGAACATTGAATACCCTATCGAGACGTGCCTCAGTAGCCTGAGTTGGAAGGAAAGAACATAAGTCTAACACATTGAACACTAATGCGTAGAACATGGAAATACTGAATCGAGACGTGCATCGAATGTACGACACAATTGAATGTCGAATAACTATATCAAAGCGTGCGTGCGTGTACAAGACTTATGAAAGATAGCTTCGTTGTGAAGAAGAGAAAAGTTGTGGCATGGATGTGGCAAAACTATCGAATGTGACATGGTGCCTTGGAAATGTTTATGGCCCTTGGGGCATTCATTGATGAACATTGAGTTGAGGCATTGTGCCAATGGAAATAGAGATAGGCAAATTTGCTTGGTTGTATGAAAGATAAGATGCATTGCATGGTCAAATGCCCTTAAGGATATTTTCTCGTGTACGGGTATTTTTTTTCTCTCGAACGTGGTTCGCCAGGGCGCTGGGACCGTTCGGCCTAGGAGGGATCGCGAGATTATTGATATTGTAGGTGCACTTCATTAATACGGTTTGCGACCTACTATTGATGTGATAAGCCACTTACATGAGTAATTCGGGGGTCCTCTGATGTTTGGGTTAGCAACCGCACAGAGCGATCATTATTTTACATATTCGATATGAGAAATATGTCCATTCTAGTCCGGAAAGCTAGTAACTTCATATAGTTAAGGAACAACGGGTCGAAAGTGCAGGAACACAGAAATCATAAAATAACACGAGATTTCTATTAGTTGCTTGCTTGCTTATGAGAATCAAATAACATGTTTGCCATGATAACATGTTTTACTGCTTTCGAATATGCCATGAAATTGATCCTAAGGAGAACATAGAAAGATAACTAAATTGTATGCCGTATGAATCGATACATTACTAAACGTCGGTTTAGTTAAGTGGGTCTTTAATCAGTACCGCGATGACAAAAGTACTAATCCTCTACTAGTTTGCTAGCAGGTTCAGTGAATGGTCTGCTCGTGGTGGATCTACGCTTGATTGCGCTGAGGCATGAAATACCGTAGCATTTGAAGCGTACGATCGCATTGATGCTCGAATTTGCAACAGGATTGATGCGGCAGAGATATAGAAGGCATAATATATGGAACGATAAAATCCTTTATAGGCAAGAGAGAACTTGAGTGTTATTGCCAATCTGGCAAATTCAGTTGGGCTATTGAAAGCCTTTATAATCTTAGTTCATTTATCAATAAAGAGAATTTTTTCGTATACTCTATTTTTTTCTGTTGCTAATATCAAATCAAATTTAACCATTTGAGAACTTGTCATCTTTCTATGTACGAGTGCAACTCCAGAGTCATACGGTATTACGTCCTAGCATGGACGATGACTCGAATAAATTGAGACGAAGACGAGTGATTTTTTGGGTCGGGGATGTGTCGGGACTAGACCCACAGGTCGCAATACACGAACTTAACATTCGGCCCGACATTAAAGCCGTCAAACAATAATAATGACAATTTTGCCTTAATGTTATGGATGCTATCGAAGCCGAGGTGAACAAGTTTATTACCAGTGGTTTTATCCGTGAGAAACAAAATCCAGATAGGGTAGCCAACGTTGTTCCCTTCACCAAGAAGAATGAATATATTCAGGTCTGCATAAACTTCAGGAATCTCAACTCGACTTGTCCAAAAGATGAGTTTCCCCTCCTAATCACGGATGTAATGATCGACAATACTTGTGGCTTCGAACGTATGTCTTTTATGGATAGGTTTTTGGGCTACAATCATATCAAAATGTTTTCTGATGATGAAAATCATACTCCATTCTGAACGCCAAAATGAATCTACTGTTAAACAGTAATGCCTTTCGGTCTGAAGGACGCTGAAGCGACATACCAGCGGGCTATTGTAACGCCCCAGTCCCAATATACTTATGACTAGGAATATGTACATGCCAGCTGTATGTAAATGCAGACTACTCCAATATATGGATTCAACATATACACACATAAGCTGTAATAAAAGAGCTGCAGCTCATAACAATATAACAAGGTCACAAGTGTTCGATGTAATAAAAGGTTGAATCAACTTTTTGCTTTATTGTACGTATAAGGTATCTATGTACAAAGAAAGAAGTCCTAAATAGGATATTCTAAGTACAAGAAGAAGAGATTTCTGGAAAAGTGTGACGGAAGAGATCGAGCGCTACAGTGGCTTCTTTACTCCGTTGACGATCTGACGATGAATCAACCTTGCTATGGCTCTCTGGCATCTTTGATGGGACTCTGGGGTCACTGATCAAAAGGTTGCCTGGATAAGAAGATCCCTTGAAGATGGTTGATTGGTTGGTTCTTTGGTTGATAGGTGGATGAGGATGGTCCACTCTTCGTGGACAGAGATCGTTGCTCCTTTAAAGATTGTTGATTGTCAATATTCTTTCTCTCTTTTTTTCTCCTCTTGGTGGAAGAAGAACTCTTTCAATTTATAGAGAACCGAGTACATATGCGATGTGCATTAGGGTTCCTGAGATATGAAAGAATCTGCCTTCATTGCACGGTACGGGCTTCTACGACGTTGACACGTAGTGGACATCGCGATTCCCCACAAACAAGACCTCTGGTGGTTATAAACATAACCGAAAGAGGTAGCACGTGGCACGTGCCAATTTGCTTGCTCGGTTACAGCCGAGTAATCGTTTAAAATTTAAATCAATATGATATTATATCAATCGTAATTTAATCCTGATCTTCTCTGTAAGAGACGATTTAAATAAACATTTGAGGTGAAACCATGCTTCCTGTGCCTCTGGTGAGGACTAAGTGCTGCTGTGCTTCTCGGACGACGAGTAGACCGTGCTTCTGAAGACGACAGAATCCCTATGCTTTCAAGCGACGAGTGGACTTGGCTTTGAATGACGACGAAACTTCTATGCATATAGAGCAACTTATGAAGCTATATTTTGGGTTACCAGAGTCACTGTCTGTAGGTGACAAGTAGGCTTGTGCTTCAGGTTAGCGAGGTTACTGTGCTTTTGGAATGACAGATTGACTTGTATTAGTTGCTATAGGAGTTCCCAAGTCTCTTATAGAGAAGTGACTTAAGCTTCTAATCTGGAGCAGACAACTACGCTATAGGAATGAAGGTGGTTGATCATATCACCATCCTGTACCTCATACGGACGTAGGTAAGTAGCTGCGCCTCTGAACAGTGAAGGCGTTGGCTGCAAAGGAAAGGGTATGACACCCTTGCGCGTTTGAGATTAGCGCAGGCAAGTAGTTGTGCCTCTGGAGTGAAGATACTGGATTCTGAAATAAAAAAAGGAGAGGGGCCTACCACCATCTTGTTTCGAAGGTTGGCACAGGCAAGTGACTGCGCCTCTGGCTTCTTCAAAGTGCTGAGTTACTGATATGCTTCTCAGAGGCTGTACCCATAGGAAAATTAGAACATGCTTCGGTGAAGATCAATCTTCCAGCTGTGTATCGAGAAGAAGGAAGGCTATGCTTCGATGAAGACTGCATCCTTTGTAGATCTCTCTAGGCTTCTTTCGAATCTGTACTAGATCCTTTGTAGAAGATCAGAATTAGTCCACTTATGTATTGTCCTGATGTGTCTGTACTAGACTTTGGTAGACATGACAATAAGGAAACTTCTTTCTATATATTCTGTTTTGTCTTTTTAGTACTGATCCTAAGTCTTTTGTATCTTCTTTGTTTTGACGAAGGGATGTCTTCAGCTGAGATTTTTCATGCTTCTATAAGACCTCCTTCAAAGTGTCCCAAACTTGAGTCAAGCTCGGGATACTTTGAACAGAAGCATGAACACGTATCAGGACTTATGAGCTGGATGATGGCTAGTGTCACGCCTAGCTCTTAGTATTAATGGTCCTAAGTCATCATTTCAGAGCATGGGCTCCTGATGGCTTCATGATATTGGAGCCTCTTGCATCTTTGTAGGGATCGCAAATCTTTTTAGCTGAGGAGGTTCAGAGTCACGTTTCTTTGGTCACTCACAATACTGTCGTCTGCCATGGAGTGGAGCTTTAGCTTAATTTGTAAGCTTCCTTCTGACTGATGTCTGGCTCGTACTTGGATCATGCGAACAGCCTACATAAAGGAATGTCCCCTTCAAGAGAAGACTCAGCTATTTCAATAATGGCCTTACTTGCCTGATGTTCGACTCCTGATGATCCTGGAGTTTGCTTGAGGCAGCCGTCGGCGGCAAATCTTTTTATCCAAAGAAGCTGTAATAGAACTACTACTGGTTCTCGAGACATCCCACATCCTGGATGTCGTGGGCATCAATGGCGTCTTGGACTTCTGCTTTATGGGTTTGGATTGTTTGTCATTCTAAGAAATAGCAAGGCCTGCTGCTGTGGTTGCTCTCTCTGGCCAGCTGAGAAAATAGGGGAGTCCTGTACTGGTCTTCATCCAAGGCTCAGGCCAGTAGTAGCTTCGGGCGGTGGCTTTCTTTTGACTAGGAAGTGATTGGCTCTGTCATTGCCTTGCCCGTGCTATTGAGAGCTTGTACCTCAATTTCAGCTTTTTTTGCTTCTGTGTATGTAACTACGAAGAGTCTGTCATAGGTCTTTGTAGCCACATATTTTTATATGTAGAGGATTTCTTGTTTCTTTTTCTTTTATCTCCATAATAAAGAGGGAATCTTCATAACGGATTTGCATGACCAGAGGTAATATAGATGTGGTAGGCTTGATCTTTGTTAGGGTATAGAACAATAATCCAGAGGTAATATGGACATAAACTGTTTTCTAGACCGCTAAAATAATCATAGAGCTGGTATAAGAAGAACGACTACTCAGAGGTAATATAGATATGGTAGTTGCATCTTCCAGATGTAGAGGAGCAATCTAGAGGTAATATGGACGTGAAGTGCTTTATCTACTTGAGAGAATATATAGGAGGGAGAGTGAGAGATCCCCTTACCAGAACTCATGGACACCCTTTTCAGGGGATGTGGGTGCCTATGCTGGTTCTATCTTCAAACGTAACACTTCTTTAGGAACTTGTTGTTGATGGGCATCATTAGCAAGTCCCCATTAGGCTTAGCTAGCCGATAAGCACCGTTGGAGTATACCGTTTCTATGACGAATGGTCCTTCCCACTTGGGCTTGAACTTCCTAGCCGTCTTGTGGGTCATCACCATCGGTCTCCGTACTGCCAAGACGAGGTCGCCTACCGGGTAGGATCTTTTGTGGACCTTTTTGTTGAAGGCCCCAGAGATGCGAGCTTGGTAAAGCATAATCCTTTGCTGCACGAGAAAGTTCTTTTCATCTAACGCTTCTAACTCTTGTAACCGCCTGTGCTAATTGTCTTCGACAGTTAACTGATTGGTGATCATGTTAGCAGACAATATCTTCTTAAAGACTTGACCCATGCTGGTGTCGGAGTCCCAAGTTGAGGAATCAGAAGAGTGTGAGTGCCTCACGACTTCTTCTTCTGAATCTTCTAAGCTAATCGTGGGTGTAACATACCCCAGCCCTCGACGAGTGCGTTGGTAGTAGTTTTCAGCTTTTTTCTTTGGAGCACAAATCTGTAAGGAAAGACGCAGGCATTTGCCATAATTGAGACCTTTGTTGCTATTCAGGTTATAGCCCATCTTCTGGATAAGGTTTTTGGCCTGTGCCGTGTAGCGGTAGAACTGTATTTTGCCGCGGTGGAGGTCTGGGTTTTCAGGAGTTTTTCGATGCGGATGCTTCAATCGACCGAATAAGATGTGTTCCTCTTCTTTTTTTCCTGGCTAGAACTATGAAGTAGGCACCTTGGGTAGGGACAACTCGGCTCATATGCTTGGCGGTTGTTACTTGCGTTTGTAGTTTACACAGAAAATTGTCCAGGAAATATTTGGTATTCTAGCATGTGCCAGAGTAGTTCGATGACAACTTTTTGTTAATGAAGTGGGATATCTTGTCCTGAGGGATTACATTGTCGAAAGAGTGGGCCTCTGTGTTGGCACGGACATAATTTTTTTAGCTCTTCGTCAGTAAGGGCTAGAGCTGCCGTCGAAGGAGAAGGAGGATGCCTCCCTTTCAGATTGACCATCAAGGGAATGGTGGTCGGATGCTCCTACGCTTTCATGGTCGGCCTTGGGGAACTCTGTGGTAACCTCATTCGTATAGGCTCCTGACCATCTTCTATCGTCACTGGAGGCTAATGTGGAGCTTTGCCCCGAAGCTTAACAACAAGAGGCGCTGACACCTTGGGAGGCCTCCCCTTCAGTCGAACCTTTAATGTTTCTTCTGCCACTGCTGTGCTTTCTGAAGCTATCTCTGCCTTATCGTCAGCATCATTGTTGTTGTCATCCCATGGGACTGACTTATACAGATCATCATCCATACTGTAGTCTTCAAGTCCTCGAAATGGGTCGATATCAGCGAACTACATTTTGATAGTCCCATCGCTGGCTGTATATTTTATACACTGATGTAGGGTGAAAGGGACAATCATGTACTTATGGATCCATGGTTGCCCCAGAAGCATGTTGTAATTTATGTCTGCATCAATGACATAGCAAGTCACTTCAGTATGAAGGTCGCCGATCTGACATTTTAGGAAAAAAATTTCCAAGGGCTCGCTATTTCCCGCATTGAAGTCACTGATTGTTGTGTTCGAGGCTGTCAACCGATGCATCAAAACCCCTAAAGTTTGAAGCGGGCTTCTTAAGATAATGCTCAAATAGGAACCTGGGTCGATGTGGATACGATCGACCTTAATGGCACCGACATACCGCATATAGTACAAGGGCGATTGTGCCGGTTATTCTTTAGCAGCATGTCTTGTTGGATGAAAGTGATACTGGGAATCACTTCGACTACGCTGTGGCAATATGGGCAAGCTGCGGGATCTGCTTTCGGCGGTCGAACCTAGGTGAGGAAGGATTCGGCGTTCTGCAAAGCTTTATTAAGCGCATCTCGGGTCTCTTTAGAGAGACGGAGGAGCTCAAAAGGTGATAATCTAGCTGGAGTATTAGCCAGCTGCGCTATAATATCGAAGTTGTAGGGCTTGATAGGCGCAATTGTCGGATCCTTTCTGAGAGGTTTATCGAAACGAACCTCCTTCTGTTTCTGCTTGTCCACAGTAGGGGCCCGGGATGGACCCGCCTCTGGTGCCTCAGGGATCTGAGGTGGACCTACTCCTGATATATCTAGGATATGAGGAGTATTTGGTGGAGACTCCTCCTGGTCTGCAGCCAGGCTCTCATCTTGCCTCTGCGCAGAGCAGGTGGTCACTAAAGCATCGTTGGTCAACGTCGAGACCATGCGGCATGCCTTGCTTTTATTTCCTTTGGCAGAAAGGGTCGAAGATGTCATCATGTAGGAAACTAAGTCAGAATGTATCCACATGACTTCTCCTTGAGGCATGGAGAAGGGACGAATCCTTGAGCGTTGTCCCATGCTGGCGGAAGGTTGACTACCTCCATCGTCGCCTTTGAAATAGGGATGATGACATCTTGTACCTTTGTGGCAGGAAAACTTTCGAACTGGAGAGTAACCACATTGGCCATGATGGTCTTCTTCTCGTAATCCAACGATATGATGCTGGCACTAATGGGCACTGAATTTGCCCCTTCAACACATAGAAGTCCTGTGTTGAGTGATGGACGTATTGGTGATAATGGCAGTAATTGGGATGGTCCACTGTTCCCACTTCATCAGGACGTCTGGGTGGCAGGATGGACAGTTTGTCACTCTTCATAAGCATCTCGAAGTGCTCCAACGTATCCTCGTCATTGAAGGAGTAAGTCTTCCTCGGCCTCTGTGCTTCCGCAGACTTGGGATTCGCAGCTGCTGAAACTTTAGAGATGTTGAAGGTCATGGCTTGCTTGCCTTTTTCGTCTTTAGGGTTGTTGCTGGACGAGCGTCTCCCTTTATCTTCGGGCTCAGGAGAGTATAGCCCCAGGAGCTGCACGTACTGGCTTTCCTTTGTGCGGCATCCGCCTCTGTAATGAAAGGCGTCCACTCCGTGCAGGGAGCAATGTGCCACAATTTTATAGCGGGCAACATGTTCTTGTGGCAGGAGTCCATAAGCATGGGCTCGGGTATGTCGAGTGGTAATCTGAGGGCTGCCTGGCAGAAGCGCTCGATGTATGCACGAACAGGCTCTTTTTTCCTTTGGATAATTTCTATGAGGGTCGACGTGGTCATATCCATGCCCCTTCGTATAATCGGTCTACGAACCGAGTCTTCAGGTCTTCAAATGATGAGATGTAGTCGTCAGGAAGGCTTCAGAACAATTCATAGGCTACCCCCTGCAGGGCTCCTATGAATATGTTGGACAGGAGGGCGTCATCCTTTGGCAGGTGCTCCGTTACTGAGGAAAAGTACCTCAAGTATTTTCGGGGAGACCCCTTCCCATCAAAAGGTGTAAGCATACGGATTGTATCTGGAAGGATAGACGACGTTGTCTCACTCGGCAGGACATGGCTGTCGGATCCCCATCTTTCGGAGCGTTGCTTGCTTCTTTTTGGCATCATGACGAGCATACAGCTCCTTGATGGCCTGCTGTATCTCGGCCGGCATTACGGATCCTGTATTCTATGGAGTAGACGAAAATGGTCCTGCCTGATTGGCAATAGGCAACCTGCTGATTCATCATTGGTTAACGGATCACGTGCAGGTGTAGAGGCAGCAAGGGCCATGCTACTCTTGAGGTCGATTTTGACCGAGGATAGGGTTTGTATGGTATCTGTCAGCGTATCTAACTTCATCTCGAGGACTTCGATACGTCTGAGAGCTTCATTTTTGTCTTCCTCATTGCCATTGGCCATGAACACAGACCGAGTATGAGGGTGACTCGAGGGAGCCGTGGATCCTTTACTTTCTGGCTCAAACGCCTGAGTCTCGCTGCCCCGAGGATATACCGTAAGATTGTGATCTTCTTCGGAATCAGTATGGTTGCTACCCCCGGTTTAGTGACTGGCTGCGCCAATAGAGATCCGTGTCATATTGTGCCTCGTCAGATTGGAACACAGGGTTGCTATACATGGTAGGAGGCTGGCTACCCCCAATTTTTGACAAGGCACCCAATACAGATTTAGAATGAGTGCCTTAGAACACAACCGCATCGGGTACCTTAGCTTTACCGTTCTCTAACCTCTTCTTTGGTTTAGCAACCGATATGAAAGGATTCTGGGAGGGGCTTCTTGAAAGCTCTAGAACCCTACGCTGCATAGCATGTGGCGATGTGGAGCTCGTCTTCTCTATGGCTCACCGACCCCCTGTTAGGCCTTTGGCGTAGAGTCAGCATGGAGTAGAGTCTCTGAAAGGCGGAACGCCTGCTCGGCGATGGCACACCCGTCTGCTGACAACGGCAGTTGATGGTAATCTGGGTGCAAGAGAGCCTTGATTTAGGCAAGTCTTGTGCCACAAATTATTCTTTCGCTTGGAAGAGGGTTGGATCTTCTATCGTAGCACTCCCATTGTACATGTAGGGTAGGCACGGTCAGAACAGGTTTGGCGAGGAAGCCTCATGTCGCTCCTGGAGGAATACTGCCCGTATTACTTTCTCTACATGGGACATACTCCCTGGCTCGGCTTACGCACAGGAGTACACCAGTGGAAGGGAGATTTGACTGGTTGAGGCATCGGAGCGCGAGAGCCAGTCTTGTATAGCTTTCGGTCGACTGCTCGTGTAACTGTCAATATGGGCCTCTGGTCTGCCGCTGGTGTCGCACGCTTATTGTACGAAGTGCGAGCCACCTGGTATCTCTTCCTACTACCCCCAGCGGGCGAGTAGCATTCAGAGTCGATCGAAGGTTTACCTGAAGGGAAAACGATTCTGTCTAAGACAGATCTCCATACCGACAACACTCCCTTCGTGAGGGGTTGGACCGATGTACGCTTCTTTCGGCATCGTTCCTTCGTCAGTGTAACCCCTCTTTCCGAAGTTTGATATATATTATTTATTTATTTATTTGATTTAAATGGTGACTTTTATAATTTTATAAATAATTACCTAATTAATTATTACGATAGATGACTTTAGCCATGATGGAGTTTTGAAGTACAAGATGACTAGAAATCGTGGCACGGATAGTGCAATGGCGTGCTTTGACTAGTGTATTAGCCCGGGTAGGGAAGGCCGAGCCATAGTGATGTCCTAACTAGGAAAACCAGGCTAAGTTGTGACTTAACCCTTATCGAAGATTTATTTATTTATTATTTATATTATTAAGTTTTAGGGAAACCGGTTATACCATTTTAGCCCGGACTGGACCCGAACTGAGCCAAGCCCATGTAGTCATGCGGCACGACCAATGACATTCGTGTTGATGGAATTTGGTATGATTGTGTTGTATTCCGTATTAGTAATCTAATAATATTTTCTAATTATTCTTAATTTAATATTATAAATATTATTATTAGTGATATTCAGTGACGTTTGTATAAAATAGGTCCTCGTATATTTTGGGATTTTTAGACTGTACATATTGGTATATACGCCTTTATTTGGAATGTTGAATTTTGTTGTTATTATCATTATTATTTTTACTGAGGTAATTATTATATAATAATAATATTATTGTTATTGGTTATATTTATTTGGTTATCAAATAAATGTTATTAATATATATATTTCATATTTATAAGAATAGGCCTTACTCTAGGAATATATAATATTGGGTTTTTATTTAGATTTTTAGGGATATTATTATACTAGTATTCATATATATATATATATATATATATATATATATATATATATATATATATGTTTATAATAAGGAAAAAGAAAAGAAAAGAAGAAACATAAAAGAAAAAAAAATTAGAATGAACAGTGCATAAGCACTGTTCACCCGTCACCTTCCCGTGCCTGAGGAGAAAACCGAGCCCGCCTCTGTAAAAACTTTTGAAACCCATTCTATATGGATATAGGTCAATCTTCGATCAAATCAATCCAAATTTGATCCTAACAAATCCTTATCCTATTCTCTCTCGAATCATTCCAAATCTAATTTAAACCGGTTGAAAAATCGGATCTAAATCTCAACAGAAAACCTATGTATATATATGTTCTTCCCATTGTCGATTCTCGGAAATTCACAGCCACTCCTCTCGTAAACCCGAACCCTTGATCACCAGGCTACCCCTGACGAGCCCATGTTCCAGGCGACACTTTCTTGGTAACTCCGGCCGCCGGAGATCCGTCGGACACGACACAGTTGCCGCTATTCCGATAGCAAATCGGCAGGCCCGACCTTGAGGTACCATGTTCATCCTCACTTTTCTTTTTCATCTGGCGCTCAAATTTTGAATAAATTGGCCCGTCATAAACTCTGTGTATACGACCACAAGACCTTTCAAATTGAATAAAATTAGAGGGCCTAAAACCTAATGAAATCCGGTCAGGAAATCGATGGGAAATAGTGCGCGCACTCTGTTATTAACAGTTTTGTTTATGCTGTTTGGGAAGCCATATTATGATTAGGACATTAGGAATTTTCCAAGATTAATTGAAAATAGTCATGATAACCAATAGGGCTTTGCAACACAATTTGCAGGAGTCGATTTGATCGACTGAGCGCTAAGAAATCGGATTCTCAAATTGACCAAAAACCCGTTTTCAAAATAATAGAAAATCTAGAAAAATCTCTCGATACGACGTGCGTCCCCCCAATCGGGACGACGTGGTCGTGAATCGAAAGCATCGAAAGGTGCGTAACGGCTTCATAGACGTGTAAGCTTTGACGGAATTCAAATTGGATGCGTGTGCGCGACAAATTTGATGCGTATCCGTCGAAATTCACCGTATCGACCTCTGTGTAAATTTTTTAATTAATTTGTGCACGTTCATCAGATCGAGACAAAATTTGTGCCAACAGGACCATATCATTTTTTTGGTCCTGTATGCCAAGTTTGGTCCCATTCTGAGACAGTTGATCGGATCGCCATTTTGCGGGCTCCACGATCCGACTCAACGGGCGATTTTGTGTACGGCCCGTCGGAATCCAACTTTGGATATACGGTTGGGTTTGTATCAGAAAATTGGACATATTGATATATAGTTTGATGACTTTAGAGATCGTTGACTCTGGAAGCTCTTCGGTGCAAAGCGGGTCCAACGGCGGACACCGTTTTAACTCGAACTTACCGTTTTGCCCTATGTTCAGAATTGTACTTAAGGACAGGCAATCCTAGCTAATTTGACTATTCTGAGAATATTGGTAATTTTTATTTCATCTTCCGAGGACTGTTGTACGAGTTTTGACTATTGTGGCATACGGAGTGGTTTGGATTATCGGTTTCACCAGCAAAGGACCACAGGCGAGTACAGTTTATTGTTTATTTTCAGTATTGATCATTACTATACATCAGTGTTTAGTCGATAGATATGTGATTTCAGTTTTATGTTGATTTTGTTCTTTGTTGTGTCGGGAGGTGAAGTACCAACGATGTGTGATCTGACCTTAGACCGTGTAGACCGTAATTTATTCTTGCATTAGACCGTGTAGATCATGATTTATTCTTGCATTAGACCGTGTGGACCATGATTTATTCTTGCTTTATACAGTGTAGACAGTATTTCTTTATTGCTTTATACAATGTAGACCGTACAACATCATACAGTGTAGATCGTGATTATTATTTTTGTGGACAGTGTTTCTTTAGTACAATATTTTGTGTAGACCGTGTAACTGTAGACCGTGTAGATCGTGTCGCATAATTGTTCCAAGACCGATCACATATGAAAGGTACTTCAGTCGGTCAGTTGGTGAGTATTTTATTGTATTTCATTTTCTGTTCTTATTATTCAGTTTTATTGTCTTTCTTCATTTTATTTATGAATCATATTTCTAAAGGCTAACCTCCGTAGTATAGTCATTTTCATATATTGAAACTGTATTCAGTGAATTGTGCTCGTTCCATTCCTGACTGGAAACCAATATTTTTCAGGTTAGCCGTGGATTCACTTAGCATGGGAGATACGGAGGTACTTGCAGACAAAAGCCTATAGACTAACTAGATAGTTGAGTTGTAGTCATTCATACATTTGTACAAGTTTATATTTTTTTCTACAAATGTAAAACTTGTGCTCATTGTAAATTAAATTAATTTTTGTGAAAGAGCATTATTTGTGATTTTGAGCATCATGGCCGTGACAGCGTTCTACCGTCGACACTGCGGCGTAGGCTGGCTTGGACACGTCTAGTATCCGAAAAAAACAGGTGCGGGTCGTGACAAGTTTTTGTGGTGGCCCATGCAGGTCCATTTTTGCACAATAATGCGAACTCGTGATAGTACTTAAGTTAGTCGTACTATTGCGAGCCTGCGACTAGGAAATGCTCCTTCAGGAATTAGGGATTAATTTAATTTAAGAGAATGACTAGGACTAGGAGTCCTTTATACAAAATTACCGATGGGTAGTCTAGGCCGTGCAATATAGATGAGGAATTATTAATTTTTGATAGTTGTCAGATCCCCATAGGTACACTAATACCTCTTGATATGACGATATGATCCAATGTGGATATGTTATTCACTTGGTGAGACAGGGCTTCATAGAATTTATGATCTAACCTTGATAAATTTTTCAATTTCTTCTATTTGCCCTTTAGATATCATCCTCATATCTTAGTCCGGATTGCCTATTTAGTTTCTATTTTGCCCTAAGAATTATTATTTTATAAAATTTTGAGTATGTTACCCATATACGAACCTCGAGTTAGTTTTGATTCAAGTATTTCCTCCATGATTTGAATACATATGAAATAGATACAAGGATGTTTGTATTCTTTGTCTTCAGTTATTTTCTCTCCATTCATCTTTTATTTTTAAGGGTTGTGACTGATAGATACTTACGCATTATTTCATAGTCAACTTGTTTGAATCCCTAAAAGCTCATGAATTTTACGATTATAGTTAAAAGAATGTTAGTTAACTAATAATGGTTAGACAGCAGCACACTGTCGTCAATTATTTGAGAGTGGAGAATGTGGGTTCACTGCAGCCAGCAGTGCACTAGCGAGGCACAACACATAGAATGGAAATCCTTTCGAAGAATTGAAGGTTATGGATCATTACTAAAACTATATCCTTGTTGACCTTGTGTCAATATAAGGTAGAGTACCTGATAGCATATCACAGCTGAGTCACGGAACCAAGGGTTTACCACCGCCCGAGTATACGAGCGAGGCATAATTCTCGGTGAAATGACTTCAGATGTGATTACAAGTTTAGGATATTATAGAGGATAGAAAAGTGCCATGTATGCCCTCTAAGATCCAAAGCCAATACTAGTAGAAGTTCTGTAGCATGTCTCCCTACCTCGCATTATGTGGTCAATGTGATCTAACAACGAGGTAATTGACTAACACTAATAGGTTTACTTAGAATATAGAATTCGGAAGTCCATAACCCATTAGTCGACCAAGGCCTTATGGATAGAAGATGGTAGGATGCCTATATAAGCAATGACACCATGTAAGGTTTTAATTCTCTCAAAACTCGAACTACTTGTATCTCTTTTAAAAAATCTCACATACTTGTATTTTGACTATCTTGACCAACGCTGCAATTACAGCCAAGTTTTTGCAAGATTACTCTTTTATCGAGCTTGATTCAAGACATATGTTATTGGGGACGTCCGCTAACATATTGCCTAATCAGAATCATTGTATTACGGTCTGATCAACCATGATGCATTTGGTTCACTCTTCATCTAATTTTCTTATGTGGATTGAGGTGTAGATGTCTCTAGGATCTCATCCGCAACTGTATTGATAATTCCTCTTGAATTATACGTCCGCCTTTGAATCACGTAATTGTATTCAGTGACATCTCCCTTGAACTCTTTATGGTTTTTGTCCTTCACTAATTTGGAAAGACGAAAGCTCGTAATTGGTAAGAGAGATACGAAGTATCCCTATGGCTACGATAGTTGTATACACAAGTGTAGCTACCATTGACTAGCCATGTGACTACAACTTTGCCTCGAGTTACTCGTCCTCTTTGCGACCCTAAACCTACTATTATGATCTTCTAGTCATTGGAGTTCGAGAATGATTAGGATCTTTCCTAGATCAAATGCCAACCTAGGAGACTATCTATTCTCAAGAGACCGATTGTTGTGAGCCTCAAATTATTTGTTTGAAGCTTGATTTAACTAGAACCCTTGTAACAATAGTCTGGCAGGTTTGACACCAATAGAAATTCATGACTCAATTGTTAGAAATCTTTTTGCCTTAGAGTTGGTTACCCCGTCGATAACTCTTATATACCGTGGACGAGTAGATCATTTTATTTTATCGACCGTGTGTCATTATACACACGTATTTCCTATTTTATCAAAGAACGATCTTTAACTTGACTTATATCTACCGTATCCTGTTACGCCGTGCCTTATTCTTTATTAACAAGAGTTGAGGTACAATATCCGGACTTTGGAATTCTGCTAACCTCATCATTCCTAAAACTCTGTCATTGCTTCTAAGGTGGGTAGACTGTAAGCCTTCTAAATTTTTTAGGATATACGAGGGTTACCGATTGATTAGAATAATTTCTATTAGTATAATAATTAGTGCCCCCATGGACTTCCACTTTCCATTTAGATCATTTTGTGTCTCCGGCCGTGTCATTAATATTCGGAGCACGAGACCAGTTGTTACCTTCCAACAAATTTCATATGCAAGACATAGACGAATTCACCTTCATCTAGGTATATCATGTCCCACTCAAACATGTTCCCTTGTACTCTGTTTTTATGGTACGACTTTCACGACAAAAAGGGACTAGCTATAACCCTTTCCATAATACCCGTACACTCCCCGACTAAATAGGAGACTCAACCTCAACTCAATTCATTTGACCCAATATATGATTGTGGTCTACTCGAATCACACTACGCACACCTCACTAGTATGCCATTCAATTGTGTCTTCTCGTGCTACTTAACCACAAAAGTCACCGAAGGCGTATTTTTGGGCTTTAAGGACCTAGCTAACCAATCTGACTGGCAACTAGCTCAACCACTCGGATCGAAACATATTCTAGGTTATCCTAACCTAGTAGTAGTAATTTTATCATTGGGACCTTATCCAGTCAATATAGACTGAAATCCAAGGTTCATCCAACCAATGATTGATGTCCAATTAGTGAACCCATTAAGACCCAGTAAAATCCATCCATACATACCACCATATTTGGATTATAAAATCGATCTATTTAAGATAGGTCCCTATACCGCTTATGTAGCCTCCATCTCTTAGAATGTGAGTCATTCGTAACCCTTATTCCATCTACCTAAAAGTTGCGATACGATCTTGTATCGCATTTATATCCCTTGTTTGTGAGATTAAGTAACCACAGAAAAGATCACAATCTTGATTTCGAAAATTCCTTTCTATTATAGAACCTTGGTTAGATAAGTTTCGAGAATAGAACTTATGTATTGCACGGATTGCATGCCACTCTAAGAGGCGAAGGTTGCTTCAACTTAGCAAGTGACTAGACTAGAGTAGCCCAATCTAGCAAATGAGTCAATGGTTCATAGACTACCTATCTACGTTATTGGATACTCTCTACCACTTCATAATTGCTTTCAATTATTTTTTCTTATCTTCCTGTCCTTCCTATTTCGGAGCGACGAGGGTCATGCTTATTAGAATTTACCAATATTTCTCAGCTACTTGTGTAAATTATTGCTTGTTAAATTTTTAATTGCTTGATAGATAGGAGAGGTTATAGAGGCCAAAATCAGTAGATATCTATTTATAGCAATTTTAGCAAGTAGTTGGATGATTATAAAGCTGTAGGGACATAGCATCTGAGGGAGTAGTGTGACCAAAGGTGGGTAGAAACTCTCAAGGATTCGTAGTACGAAATGACCATGAGAATAGATGATAGCAAATAGAAATCGTCTTCTATCATAGCGGATGGACTCTTTCCTTAAATTTCAAGGACGAAATTATTTTAAGGTGGGTAGATTTGTAACCCCTCTTCCCGAAGTTTGATATATATTATTTATTTATTTATTTGATTTAAATGGTGACTTTTAGAATTTTATAAATAATTACCTAATTAATTATTACGATAGATAACTTTAGCCATGATAAAGTTTTAAAGTACAAGATGACTAGAAATCGTGGCACGGATAGTGCAATGGCATGCTTTGACTAGTGTATTAGCCCGGGTAGGGAAGATCGAGCCATAGTGATGTCCTAACTAGGAAAACCAGGCTAAGTTGCGACTTAACCTTACCGAAGATTTATTTATTTATTATTTATATTATTGAGTTTTAGGGAAACCGGTTATACCATTTTAGTCCGGACTGGACCCGAACTGAGCCAAGCCCATGTAGTCATGCGACACGACCAATGACATTCGTGTTTATGGAATTTGGTATGATTGTGTTCTATTCCGTATTAGTGATCTAATAATATTTTCTAAGTATTCTTAATTTAATATTATAAATATTATTATTAGTGATATTCAGTGGCGTTTGTATAAAATAGGTCCTCGTATATTTTAGGATTTTTAGACTGTACATATTGGTATATACGCCTTTATTTGGTTTGTTGAATTTTGTTGTTATTATCATTATTATTTTTACTGAGGTCATTATAATATAATAATATTATTATTATTATTATTGGTTATATTTAATTTGTTATCAAATAAATGTTATTAATATATATATTTCATATTTATAAGAATAGGCCTTACTCTAGGAATATATAATATTGGGTTTTTATTTAAATTTTTAGGGATATTATTATACTAGTATTCATATGAATATATATATAAGGAAAAAGAAAAGAAAAGAAGAAACAGAAAAGGAAAAAAAATGGAATGAACAGTGCATAAGCACTCTTCACCCGTCACCTTCCCGTGGCGGAGGAGAAAACCGAGCCCGCCTCTGTAAAAACTTTCGAAACCCATTCTATATGGATGTAGGTCAATCTTCGATCAAATCAATCCAAATATGATCCTAAGAAATCCTTATCCTATTATCTCTCGAATCATTCCAAATCTAATTTAAACCGGTTGAAAAATCGGATCTAAATCTCAACAGAAAACCTATGTATATATATGTTCTTGCTAGTGTCGATTCTCGAAAATTCACAGCCACTCCTCTTGTAAACCCGAACCCTTGATCACCAGGCTACCCCCAACGAGCCCCTATTCCAGGCGACCCTTTCCTGGCAACTCCGGCCACCGGAGATCCGCCGGACGCGACACAGTTGCGGCTATTCCGATAGCAAATTGGCAGGCCCGACCTTGAGGTACCCTGTTCATCCTCATTTTTCTTTTTCATCTTGCAATCAAATTTTGAATAAATTGGCCCGTCGTAAACTCTGTATATACGACCACAAGACCCTTCAAATCGATTAAAATTAGAGGGCCTAAAACCTAATGAAATCGGGTCAGGAAATCGATGGAAAACAGTGCGCGCACTCTGTTATTAACAGTTTTGTTTATGCTGTTTGGGAAGCCATATTATGATTAGTACATTAGGAATTTTCCAACATTAATTGAAAAAAGTCATAGATAACCAATAGGGCTTTGCAACATAATTTGCAGGAGTCGATTTGATCGACTGAGCATTGAGAAATCGGATTCTCAAATTGACCAAAAACCCATTTTTAAAACTATAAAAAATCGAGAAAAATCTCTCGGTATGACGTACGTTCCGCCAATCCGGGCAACGTGGTCACGAACCGAAAGTATTGAAAGGTGCGTAACGGCTTCGTGGACGTGTGAGCTTTGACAGAATTCAAATTGGTTACGTGTGCGCGACGAATTTGATGTGTATCCGTCGAAATTCACTATATCGGCCTCTGTGCAAATTTCTCAATTACTTTGTGCACGTTCGTTAGATCGAGATGAAACTTGAGCCATAAGGACCGTATCATTTTTCTGGTCCTATATGCCAAGTTTGGTCCCATTCTGAGACAGTTGATCGGATCGCCATTTTGCGAGCCCCACGATCCGACTCAACGGGCTATTTTGTGCATGGCCTACCGAAATCTAACTTTGGACATACGGTTGGGTTTATATCATAAAATCGGACCTATTGACATATAGTTTGATGACTTTAAAGACCATTGACTCTGGCACAATTTTCGGTGTAAAGTGGGTCCAACGGCAGACATTATTTTGACCCAAAATTATCGTTTTGCCCTTATGTTCAGAATTGGTCTTAAGGACAGGCAATCCTAGCTAATTTGACTATTCTGAGAACATTGGTAATGTTTATTTCAGCTTCCGGGGATTGTTGTACAAGTTTTGACTATTGTGGCACACTGAGTGGTTTGGATTATCGGTTTCACCAACAAAGGACCACAGGCGAGTACAGTTTATTGTTTGTTTTCAGTATTGATCTTTACTATACATCAGTGTTTAGTCGATAGATGTGTGATTTCAGTTTTATGTTGATTTTGTTCTTTGTTGTGTCGGGAGAAGAAGTACCAACGATGTGTGATCTGATCTTAAGACCATGTAGACCGTGATTTATTCTGGCATTAGACCGTGTAGACCGTGATTTATTCTTGATTTATACAGTATAGACAGTATTTCTTTATTGCTTTATACAATATAGACCGTGTAACATCATACAGTGTAGATCGTGATTATTATTTTTGTGGACGGTGTTTCTTTATTACAATATTTTGTGTAGACCGTGTAACTGTAGACCGTGTAACTGTAGACCTGTAACTGTAGACCATGTAACTTTAGACCGTGTAGACCGTATCGCATAATTGTTCCGAGACCAATCACATATCAAAGGTACTTCAGTCGGTCAGTTGGTGAGTATTTTATTGCATTTTATTTTATGTTCTTATTATTCAGTTTTATTGTCTTTCTTCATTTTGTTTATGAATCATATGTCTAAAGGCTAACCTCTATAGTATAGTCATTTTCATATATTGAAACTACATTCAGTGAATTTTGCTCATTCCATTCCTGACTGGAAACCAATATTTTTCAGGTTAGCCGTGGATTCACTTAGCATGGGAGATACGGGGGTACTTACAGACAAAATCTGAGAGACTAGCTAGATAGTTAAGTTGAAGTCATTCATACATTTGTACAAGTTTATATTTTTTTCTGCAAATGTAAAACTTATGATCATTGTAAATTAAATTAGTTTTTGTGAATGAGCATTATTTGTGATTTTGAGCATCATGGTCGTGACATGTTCTACCACCGACACTACGGCGTAGGCTAGCTTGGACACGTCTCGTATCTGAAAAAAAATGGGTGCGGGTCGTGACAGTTAGATCAACCATGGAACCACCATCTTCCTCGTCATGCTTTTTTGGGACGAGAATCGGACGAGGGGATAAGGCTGTAGCAGCCGGGATTTTCTCTGTAGCCTTGACATTGAGGGGGTCCTGAGATACAATTCCCGCCATCGTGCTGCTGGCTGCAGCCACCTTAGGCCTCCAGACACGTCGAGTCTTCTTCGGTTGTACGAATCGCTTTGAAGTCTTCGATTTTCATCAGAGAGGAGATCTTCAAAAGCCTGCTGGTCGAAGCGTACGACCAGTATGTCTTGAGAAGCTCTAACAAGTTGTCATTAGATTGCGTTACCGCCATTTTGTTCGACGTAACAAAAAGTTGAACGAACTTTTTGCTTTATTGAACGTATAAGGTATCTGTGTATAAAGAGAGAAGTCCTAAACATGATATTCTAGGTACAGGGAGAAGAGGTTTCTGGAAAAGTGTGACGGTGGAGATCGAGCACTGCAGTGGCTCCATTACTCCGTTGACGATCTGACAACAAAACAACCTTGCTATGGCTCTCTGGCACCTTTGATGGGACTCTGGGGTCACCGATGAAGAGGCTATCTGGATGAGAAGATCCCTTGAAGATGGTTGGTTGGTTGTTTCTTTGGTTGATAGGTGTATGAGGGTGGTAGACTCTTCGTGGATAGAGATTGCTGCTCCTTTGAAGATTGTGGATTGTCAATGTTCCCTCTATCTTTTTTTCCTTCTCTTGGTGGAAGAATAACTCCTTCTATTTATAAAGAACCGAGCACATATGGGATGTACATTAGGGTTCCTGAGATATGAAAGAATCTGCCATCATTGTACGGTACGGGCTTCTGCGACGCTGACACGTGGAGGACATCGAGATTCCCTTCAAACGAGATCACTGGTAGTTATAAAAATAACCAAAGGAGGTGACACATGGCACATGCCGATTTGCTTGCTCGGATACAGTCGAGTAAATCTTAGGATTTCGTCCTAGATTTGGAGTCTAATTGATGCTTGTCTAAGATTTAAATCAATCTGATATGATATCAATCATGATTTAATCCTAATCTTCTCTGCAAGAGGCGGTTTAAACAAACCAATTGTGGTGGACCTATGCTTCCTGCGTCTCTAGTGAGGACTAAGTGTTGTTGTGCTTCTCGGACGACGAGTAGACCGTGCTTCTGGAGATGACGGAACCTTTGTGCTTTCAGGCGACGAGTGGACTTGGCTTCGAATGATGACGAGACTTCTATGCATATAGAGCAACTTAAGAAGCTGTGTTTCGTGCTACCGAAGTCACTGTGCTGTAGGCGATAAGTAGGCTTGTGCTTCAGGTTGGCGAGATTACTGTGCTTTTGGAGCGACTGGTTGACTTATATTGGTTGCGATGTGAGTTTCCAAGTCTTTTGTAATGAAGTAAATTAAAATTCTGATCTGAAGCAGACGACTGCACCGTAAGAATGGAGGTGGTGTGAGCATATCATCGTCCTGAGCCTCATACGAACGCAGGTAAGTAGCTGCGCCTCTTAACAGTAAAGGCATTAGCTGCGAAGGGAAGGGTATGGCACCTTTGCGAGTCTAAGATTGGCGTAGATAAGTAGTTGCGTCTCTGGAGTGAAGACACCGGCTTCTGAAATAAAATAATAGGAGGGGGCCTGCCATCATCTTGTTTCGAAGGTTGTAGCAGGCAGGTGACTGCGCCTTTGGCTTGAAGGCTCTGGCTTCTTCAAAGTGCTGAGTTACTGATATGCTTCTGAAAGGCTGCGCCCACAAGAAAATTAGAACATGCTTCGATGAAGATCAATCTTCCAGCTCTGTATCGAGAAGAAGGAAGGCTGCGCTTCGATGAAGACTGCATCCCTTATAGATCCCTTTGGGCTTCTGTCGAATCTGAACTAGATCCTTTGTAGAATATTAGAATTAGTCCTTTATGTATAATCCTGATGTGTTTGTACTAGACTTTGGTCGACATAACAATAAAGGAACTTATCTCCATATCTTCTGTTTTGTCTTTTTAGTACTGAGCCTGAGTCTTTTGCATCTTCTGCGCTTGGGCGAAGGGATGTCATCAGCTGAGATTTTTCATGCTTCTACAATAGACAACAACTATATATGCAAAAGGGTATCCTAACCGTCTATCGTGTAGTTAGAGGACAATTTTCACACACATAGGTGGGATTTAGGCTATGTGTACATAAACTGACATCTAGTCATCTGTATCCGGCCGTAATGTCCAAAATGTTAGAGGGTATCTGCAAATATATCTCGCCATAGTTCCATCCGAGACTATGGTTTACCTGTTTGGCTTCCCATATGCACTAGTGATTGTCCTCCCCCAAGATTTCCCATACTGACCAAGTTATATCCATAACATGTCCAGTTTTGTAACTACTTGAGTCTCTATATCCTAATAATAGTAGTTATTATCATATATCCGTCACACGACTTCTTACATAGAGATGGCCAGTCAATATGCAAGTCGTGCCCCTAGCAAAATGTCTCAAATCGTATAGTAAGAGTGTTATGGCCAAGGAAGATATAATGATATCCCAAAATAAGAAGGTAGTCCGCTAAAACTAGGTCAACATGCATCAAATAAAATAAAATAACGAAAAACGACTAATAGAGTCGCTTGCACCCAAGTATGACTTGGACATGTAGTTTATAACATAAGAAACTAACAAATATGAAACAAAATAAATAAATGCTGAAAATAAATAGTTTGACAGTAAATATAGCAAGGTATACTTGCCTGGTGGTTGTTGGGTGTTTTGACGACGTCCAGTAGAAGGAAATCAACAAGTTAGAAAAAGATGCAAGGATGGAACTTCCGCAAACGACCCCGAATTCTGAAACATGCATCACGGACATTTTTGGAATAAAAGAAATGTCTAAAAACTTACCCAAAAGTCAAATTATGGATACAGAGGCAAAATTATAATTTTGGGTCAAAACGATGTCCGCCGTTGGATCCGCTTTGCACCGAAATACGTGTCACACCCCGATCCCGTAGGATCGATCGTCCTTGCTAAGACGTAATGCCGTACGAGCCTAGATTCCGCTCGTGTAAGGCGAGTTCCATAATGGTCGATTACAACAGCTTGCGACGGGGTCGTCGCACAGAAGTCCCATGCAGAAATATTGAATATACGAGGCAACACAAGCATTAAAACAAAATCAGAGTCTTTATTGATAACGAACATAAGATTACAAAGGCGCATAGCCAAGATTACAATCACTCAAGCTCACTTTTCTCTCTAATTATAAGTCACTCTGCTCTCTCTCATCTCTCAATACAATTTGATGAGCCAGCAGATGCTTCAAATAGGCGATGACCATATATTATGTCATGTATAAGTTGTGACTCCATGCGGCCGCACGCCTCGAAATGAAAAGGAACTTCGGGCCTCGATTCATCCAAGCGAGCTCCGTGCCAACGAGCTTCTACCTGTGCCTGCACATGAAAACTGTATGAGTGTTAGTACTCAACTGTACTGGTAGAGTCAGCTCCTCGCCCACCCATACAAAACCAACATGTTCATTTACTTTTTGCAAAATAATCCCCTTATGATTGTCTTTCTATTCTTGCCTTAGGATCGATTTTAGGACAGAGACTCTTGGCCTATTTGTGTCTCTAGACCGTCACCATACCATTGTACTGATAAATTGCTTATCGTTGTGCCTCTAGACCCTTCTCGTGCCAACAACATCAGAGTGTTGACTTATACTTGTCTTTTTGACTCATACTTTGGGACGCAAGAACTTGTTTTGTGTCATCGACTTGGTCCATGCTTCAAACATTCGAGGACGTGCCTCACAATTCAATGTGACATAACCAACTTTGCCCTACGTCCCTTTTTGACTTAACTCGAGATAACTCAATCACGACGCCACATTTGTTCCAAAGTACGTGTCCTTCCTATAGCCAAATCTTAGGCTCCGTAATGGTGTTGCAACCGTGCACACCTAACCCATGCTAATTCATTGCTAGTATGCACCGATTCAAGGCTGACGCTTGAGGAACTATACCTTGTTAACTCAACTCATGCGTGCTTGTACTATCACTGATTCGAATGACACCGTGCATGCGGATTTCTGCTTAGCACACCAACTTATCTATATAAAAGGTCACTAGCAATGTCAAGCTATCTTGGACTTTTAGCTGGGTTAAACAACGAATCCTCTTGTGCGCATGCAAAAGTTCCCAAATTATCTGTGCCGATTCGCTGTCGGCACGCGTCGATTCCTTACTGGCATAGGCTATAACTCGCTTCTTCCGGGCCGATATGATCCCGGTACCCTGTCAATCATTCGAGAAGACGACACCTTATCGATAAGTTATCCATGACCACGCACCTACGACGACTTCTAGACTCGACGTAAATGCAAGGCCTACAGATGATACAACTTACTTTCTCTTCCTTAAACTTCTTTATCCAGGTCCATGCTTCCCGTACTTTCTGAGAGACCCCTAAGCCACGGGACCGGTCTCGATGATAAACGGTCGCGTGAACGTTTCTATTCTTTAAAACACGGCTAACGACTATTGCATAGCCTTCCAGATAGACCTGAACAAACATGTTTCCTTCGTGTCCTATAGACCGTTGCATACTTATCCTTGAACCGACCGTGGCTCGTGCCTTAGACTGACTTGTGTTCTATGCAACACTATTGCCCAAGTCATACTTTATATGACGAGCCTTGAGATCGTAGGACTATATGACTTTGACAACTGCAGAAAATATGGGACAATGCTTGTTATGGCTTCGATAGTCCAACAAAACTTTGTCTAACTCAATCGTGCAACAACTTGACGAACAAAGGCTATGCCAAGCCTCGTATAGTGGGAACGTACCGTGCATGCGTTTGACTTGAACAACCAAGTCCTTTGGGTGCCTAGACTTATGCCACAAGCCGCGCGATATAACTTAACCCATGGGACAGCAAAGGCTATTCAAGCCTTGGACGATGGGACCGTGCATGCTTTATTAAGCATTTATGCGTGCGATGCCTATGACTTAGGCTAATTTCATAGCTTTGTGGCAACTTAGACCAAGTTCTAAGCCGACTTTGGGACCTTTCCAATCCATGGGATGAAGGATCGAGTGTCATTTTGAAAGTACGTCGTGCGATACTTCTAAGCCGACTGTGGGACCTTTCCATAATCTAACTCAGTCTGACGTTGGGATTATTCCCTTAGCTATGTGGATTCGTCTATTTTATTATCAAGCCTACTTGTGCATTTGAAACTTTAGTTTTATTAATATGAAGGCCAAGCGGAGGCAAGTTCACCGAAGCCACCCACCTAAGCGAGGAGTCGCCTCGGCTGAGCGGGATTCGAGCAGGCCGTTGCATGGCTAAGTTTGAATATCGTTGGTGTTTGATTCCTCCGATTGAGATGAGCGGGATGGGACATTACAATATGTGCCAAACCCTATGGTTTCTAAAGTCAACAAATTATATGTCTATGGTTTGGCACGATTTCGGTACAAAGTAGGTCCAACGGCGGATATCATTTTGACCCAAAATTATGATTTTGCTTATGTGTCCAGAATTAGACTTTTGGGTAGACATTTTTAGACATTTCAATTATTCAAAAAATGTTGGTGATGTTTGTTTCAGCATTCGGGGATGTTTGCGAAAGTTCCATCCTTACATCTTCTTCTAACTTGTTGATTTCCTCTACTGGACGTCATCAAAACACCCAACAACCACCAGGCAAGTATACCTTGCTATATTTACTATCATACTATTTATTTTCAGCATTTATTTATTTTGTTTTATATTTGTTAGTTTTTTATGTTATAAACTGTGCGTCCAAGTCATACTTGGGTGCAAACGACTCTATTAGTCATTTTATGTTGCTTTATTTTATTTAATGCATGTTGACCTAGTTTTAGCGAACTACCTTCTTATTTTGGGATATAATTATATCTTCCTTGGCCATGACACTCTCACTACACTGTTTAAGGCATTTTGCTAGAGGCACGACTTGCATATTGACTGGCTATCTCTATGTAAGTGTTGAGAATCAATAAGGGTCTTTTAGTCCCACATCGGAATATGTAATATGTAGAGGAGTTAGACTCCCTATAAGTAGTGAAGTAGTCCATCAATAAAATCAATCAACCATTATTTTCTATATGAAAGATATCAAAGACTTGTAGGGAGATTGATTTATCTGGGACACACTCGCCCTGATATCTTATTTGCGGTGAGTGTAGTGAGTCGCTACATGCATGATCCAAGAAAGGGTCATATGGAAGCAGTATTTCAGATCTTGAGATGTCTGAAAGGAACGCCGGGAAAGGGGCTATGGTTCAAAAAGAATGGACGTATAGAAGTTGAGGGATACTGTGATGCAGACTGGGCGAGCTGCATAGACGACAGAAGGTTTACCACGGGATACTGTGTTTTTGTAGAAGGAAATCTGGTCTCATGGAGAAGCAAGAAACAGTCTGTGGTAGCACGGTCGACAGCTGAAGCAGAATACAGAGCAATGGCTCTGGGAGTGTCAGAGTTGCTGTAGGTAAAAGCATTGCTGACAGAGTTAAAGCTAGACAAGGGAGCACCACTACATCTTCTGAGCGATAGTCAAGCTGCAATAAGTATAGCTAACAATCCAGTTCAGCACGACAGGACGAAGCACATCGAGATTGATCGATTCTTCATCAAGGAGAAGCTAGAACAAGGGATATTGAAGATTGACCATGTCCGCTCAGAAGAACAAGTTGTAGACTATCTGACTAAGGGCCTTAGTTCATTAAGTCTGACGAAGCTATGTAACAAGATGGGGATGATCAATATCTATCGCCCATCTTGAGGGGGAGTGTTGAGAATCAATAAGGGACTTTTAGTCCCATATCGGAATATGTAATATATAGAGGAGTTAGACTCCCTATAAGTAGTAAAGTAGTCCATCAATAAAATCAATCAACCATTATTTTCTACAGTAAGAAGTCGTGTGACGGATATATGATCGTAACTGCTATAATTGGGATATAGAGACTCAAGCAGTTACAAAATTGGACAGGTTATGGATATGACTTGGTCAGTGTGGGAAATCTTGGGGGAGGACAATCACCAGTGAGTATGGGAAGCCAAACAGGTAAACCATAGTCTCCGGATGGAACAATGGCGAGATACATTTGCAGATACCCTCTCACGTTTTAGACGTTACGGGTGAATACAGATGACTGGATGACAGTTTATGTACACATAGCCTAAATCCCACCCATGCGTGTGAAAGTTGTCCTCTAACTGCACAGTAGATGGTTAGGATACCCTTTTACATATATATTGTCTAGGATAGTCTTTTGCATATTATTTATCTATTCTGATAGTTCATATAGCATAATATTATGTATCATGTTACGTTCCGCTGAGGACCTGGTGATCTCTCTAGTATAGACGACGAGCAATATCTTGAGGAGTACGGTTCCAGACTAGACTCTTCGTTTCCAGCAGACGATGTCTCACCTTCGGAACATATTTGATTTTTCCTCTTAGTTGATGGCTTATGTAGTTGCTATTTTTATCTCGTTCTTTTCGTTGATTCATACAGTCGCTCGGTAGTAAATTTGTCTCCGTCCGACCTATATTTTCATTTTATATTCAGTTGAGACATTTGGTTAGTTATTTCTTTTATTTGTCATTATGGATGAGATATAGTTGTTTACTGTGACCTTGTTATATTGTTATGAGCTGGAGCTCTTTTATTACAGCTTATGTGTGTATATGTATATTCCACATATTGGAGTAGTCTACGTATACATAAAGCTGGCCTGTACGTATTCGTAGTCCTAAGTATATTGGGACTGGGGCGTTACATATTTTTATGGTGGCCCATGCAAGTCGAGAAAATATTGCTTTGATTATGTTACTATACCGAGCAAGCCTGCATATAGGATTAGAGTTTAGAAAATCTCATCCACACACTTGATTTTCTTTGTTGATTCCATCTTCGGACTCTCGTTTGACTGCCTTGAATTGTATCTTTCTTGATTCCTTTTCTACCATGAATCTTATTCCTCATGTTTAATAGAGCTTAGAATGGTGGCGTGTACTAGACGTATATGTTTTATTACACTGCTAGCTAAACTCTTGTAAGGGGTATTATGCCTCACGACCTAGTATTCTTTTTTAGGATACTAATAAGATTACCTAGATTATAGAGTATAGAGGTCCCTAACCCACATTCATCGACCAAGACATTTGACAAGAAGGCAGTAGGACAACTATAAAGACACAAACACCGGACGAGTCCTAGGTTTTGGTAAGCTTGAACTATTTGTACTTTCTATCATCATAATCTCACGTACCTACAATTTTGGACTATCTTGACTAACATCGTTATTATAGCCTAGTTTTGTAAGCTCACCCTTTTATCGAGCTTGTTCAAGGACATATATTTTGTTGTGGGCCTCCACTAAATATATTGTCTAATCAGAACCGGTTTATTGTGGTCTGATCAACCTAGTGCACTTGGTTCGCTCTTTATATAAATTATTCATGTGGATTGGGATATAGTTAATTTGCCCTCTAGGATCTCATCCGCAACTACGTTGACAACTCTTTTTGAAATATTTAATGCCTTTGAACTGTATATTAACATTCAAACACATCTCCGTTGAACTCTTTATTGTTTTCTTCACCTATGTCAAAAAAAATGCTCGTAGACACAGAATATTTCCCTATGACCAAAATAGTCGTATATACATAAGTGTAGCTAGCCATCGGTCAAGCCATGTGACTACGACCTCGTCTTGAGTTAACCTTTTCCTAGACTCTAGATCCATTATCATTACCTTATAATCATTAAAAACTTGAGAATGATTAAATTTGTTTCCTTGATCGTAACCCAACCTAGGCGCGACAACCTTCTCTTTAGGAATCATGTCTCACGAGACTCTAAATTATTTTCATCTTGATTTACTTAATCCATAATATTCTTAAATTTCGTGCGGTAACTAGCAACTCTAATTCATTACCCAAACCAGATCCGTGATTTTATTTTCCTAGTTATCTAAATTATGATTTTCTAAATTGCCTATTTCGTTGTACGCTGTTTTCTTCTCTGATGTTTTGATCATATTTTCTTAGAAAAAAATCCTTCTACCTTATCAGCCCTACCTACCCTAGTTATATCTTAATTTCGAGGACGAAAGTCTTGTAAGTTGAGTAGAATGTAAACCCCCTGAAATTTTAGTATTTTTTTTCCTCTTCTACTAATATATTAGATTAATTGTGGTTAGTATAAATAGAATGAAATATAGTTACCAATTTATTTGTTTTAAAAGTTTTATTTCTATAAAATATAGAAATATATATGTACTAAATATTTTATGAATGCAATAAATGGATATCACAATATGTGTGTTAGAGATTTTTTTTAGATTTTTTTAGATTTTTAGAATTTTATTATATTATTTATTTAATTAAAGTATACACATAGTATACTCTTTTCATATAACATATATAGAGTTTAAGTATTTTTATAATAAATAAATATTTTATAAAAATTCTATATATGAAATTTTATTGCTATAAATATCTAAAAAAATAACTATTAGAAGTTTTAAATTATTTATGGATTTATATATTTTTAACCAGAACGATTATTGTATATATAGATAGGGTATATTTTACCTTATGATAAGTACACATATATGCATAGAAAATATATTTTAAGAAATAATTTGTATGCATATGAACTTAGAATATATTTAGTATAGTAAAATGAATGTATATAAATAGTTTCCTATAGATAGATGAACATTTTTGTAAGAATATTTTTATATGAAAATATTTTATTTTAATGTCAAAGTTATTTTTAGATTTTATTTATAGGTTAGAATGAAAATATAGATATGTAATATATACATATAGATACTTTAAAAAACACTAAATAAAGGATATATGCAAGGTATAAATATATGTATATGCGTACTTGTATATAAATGTATTTTTCGTAAAAATATATATATGGGTACTAGTCATTTTATATATATAAATATTATCTATTAAATTATTATTTTTATATATATTTTTAGATTTTTTTTACTATGAACATGTATAGGATAAAAGAGTTTTTAAAAAATCAATCTCTCGTGAGATGATCAATTTTTCGCGAGATGGTCATCTCATCCATTGTTGGCTGAGTATAGGAAAAGTTTTGAATTTTTGGTCGACTTGAAACGCGACCAAATCTTAATCAATTTGAACCAAATTTTTTTCAGCATGACCCCAATCCTGTACTCCACTAGATTATGTTAAATCCACTTTAAAATCGAATCAAATTCGATTAAAAATCGGATTGCAAAACTCAAAGAAATTCGAATATATATATATATATATATATATATATATATATATATATATATATATATATATATATTTTTTTATTTTTATATATATATATATATATATATATATATATATATATATATATATATATAGTGTTAAATCCAGTTTAAAATCGAATCAAATTCGATTAAAATCTGATTGCAAAACTCAAAGAAAAAAATAGGGATTCTAGTTGTAAGATATCTAATGAAACCGTAGCTGGAATTGAGATCTCATTCAAAGAGAAAGATAGCAAATATCTGGAGTTTCTTTTTTTATCCTATACGGATGATCGGATCCGCAAGGACCATGATTGGGAATTGTTTGATCGTCTTTCTCCGAGGAAGAAGCGAAACATAATCAACTTGAATTCGGGACAGCTATTTGAAATCTTAGGGAAAGACTTGATTTGTTATCTCATGTCTGCTTTTCGTGAAAAAAGACCAATTGAAGGGGAGGGTTTCTTCAAACAAGAAGGAGCTGAGGCAACCATTCAATCAAATGATATATATATATATATATATATGTGTGTGTGTGTGTGTGTGTGTGTGTGTGTGTATGTGTGTGTGTGTGTGTGTGTGTAGGGATTTCTTCGAAAATCCATAAAAACTTATCGTGGACATCAACCCTCCATCCCAGGCATTTGCCCAGACCCCTGAATGTCGCCTCCACCTGCGCGTAGCGCCGGAGCCACCGCAGGCCGCCGTAAAGCGTCGCAGCACGGCAACAACACAGTAACAGCAGCAGCAAACAACGTCAACCAACCATCTTTGCGACGGGTTTTCTCCATCCTCGTGTGACCAATTTTCAAATCAATTTTGCTGGTATGTACCCAATCTAACCACCTTCCATTCCTTTCAATTACTTTGTTTTAATTCGTAATGTACGCGAAGAAAATCGAGTTCCAAAATTAAAAAAACTCAATTTTCTAAATATAAAAAGTGTCCCGAAACCCCAACTTTGAAGGTTGTTTCCTGCCAAACCATTGATCAACTTGGAATACAATTGAACAGACTTTTAGACAACCTATATGATATCACAACCCTATTTTTTAGTTTATTAATTTTTATTTTAAATTAGTTCCAAAATCAAAGAAAAATCAGTCTTTAAAACTCAAAAATTCCCGATGCTGGGTCTGTCCCGACAAACCGGATGACTCTGTCGCAACCCGAGGGCATCAAATGGTGTGAACGGACTTTGCGGACGTGTGGGCTTCGACGGAATTCGAATTGGTCGCGTATGCGCGACGAATTCGACCTTTATCCGTCGAAGAACACCGTATCGACCTTTTTCGAAAATTTCCAATTACTTTGTGTACGTTCGTCATCTCGATACGAAGCTGTGCCATCAGGATCTTGTCATTTTTCAGGTCCTATGAGCCAAGGTTGGTTCGATTCTGAGACAGTGGACCGGATCGTCGTTTTGCGGGCCCCACGATCCGATTCAATAGACAAATTTGTGCACGGCCTATCAGAATCCAACTTTGGATATGCGGTTGGGTTCTTATCATCAAACCGATTCCGCAAACATATAATTTATTGAATTTAGAGACCACAGAGTTTTGCACATATTTTGGTACAAAGCGGGTCCAACAGCGGACATCGTTTTGATTCGAAATTATGATTTTGCCCCTGTGTTCAAAATTAGACTTTTTGGTAGGCAATTTAGACATTTTTTTTATTCCAAAAATGTAGGTGATGTTTGTTTTAGCATCCGGGGACGTTTGCGAAAGTTCCATCCTTACATCTTCTTCTAACTTAATGACGGTATTCTAAACGAGGTCTTGTAGTCCAATGCGATCACAGACAATCTCATAAGGCGAATGTTCTTTGACAGTGCATGAAGGACAGGCCCCAAAGGCAAAATCATTGCTAGAGTAGTAGTATTCCATGTCACTCCGGAAGGCTTAGTCATTCAGCATGCATACTCTCTCATGGGATCTTGCACTAATAATTTGGCTAAGTACACCGCCCTTATCATCGGGCTCCAGCTCGCTAAGCAATTGGGGTTCTACCTTGAACCCAATGGTGACTCAAAGCTGATAATAAATCAGTTTAGAGGTCAATATAAGGTTCGTTATGAGGATCTAGTCTCCTATTATCAAGCAACAATTAACATCATATCCACCTTTACATGGTTCTTTATAGAATACGTACCTCAATTACAAAATCTAGAGGCCGACGCCCTCGTCGTCTTTGATGCTTCTCTGGCAGCTCCTGTCTGGACATAGCACTCTGTCACCATTATAGGACGAGAGTTGGTTTGCCAAAGAACAGTCTACACACGTGTTTGAGCTACTCTATGCAGGCAGACACCAATGTTGATATTAGGGACTGGTGATTCCCGTTCATAGACTACACGGTCTATGAGATCTTATCCAAAGACCCGAAAAAAGTAACTTCTATCAAGATGCACTCGCTCCGGTTCTATTATGACACAACTACCAAAATGCGGTGTCATCGTTCATACGACGGACTCCTCCTTCGGTGCTTATCCAAGACTGAAGCAAAGGAAGCACAACGGGAGGCGCACGATGGTACTTATGGAGCTCACCAGCCTAGTCCTAAGTTGTAGGACTGACTAAGTCGCATAGGCTACTATTGGCCCACTATGATGGCGAATGCCATTGATTATGCCAAGAAGTGTCGGGTATGTCATCTGCATGCTGACTTCATCCATCAGCCCTCTGAGTTCCTACACTATATTGTGGCCGCTTGGCCTTTTAAAGCTTGGGAGATGGATATCATCGGACCAATTAACCCTCCGTCCTCCGAAGGATACCGGTTCATCCTCGCCATCACCGACTACTTTTCCAAGTGGGCGGAGATAATACTACTGGCAGAGGTGAAAACCTCGAACGTGATTAGCTTCTTTAAGCATTACATTATCTACTGCTTCGGAGTTCCTTGGAGAATTATCTACGACAATGGCCCCCAGTTCGTGAGCCATGCATTCTATCGATTTTGTGATAAAAATCAGATACAGAATATCACATCAACAGCCTACAATCACGCGACAAATAGGCTAGCTGAAGCATTCAACAAGACAATCGTCAAGTTACTCAAGAAGGTTGTATTTTCTAATAAGCGCGACTGGAATGAGAAGCTAGACGAGTATCTATGGGCTTACAGTACAACCGTCCGAACACCTATCGGCAACACGTCGTTCTCTCTCGTCTACGGAAGTGAGGCGATACTCCCCCTGGAAATTCAAATTTCATCTCTGCGGGTGGCTATCTCCAATCAGATGACGGATGAAGACAACCAATACCGTCGGCTACAAGAGTTAGAAGTGTTGGATGAAAAACGTATACTAGCAATGAATCAAGCTGTATCAAGCTCGAATTTTCGGAGCCTTTAACAAAAAGGTTAAGGAAAGGACATTCCAAGTTGGCGACCTCGACTTATCAGTCCAAAGACCGATGGTGCTGACTCGTAAGACGGCCGACAAATTTGAACCCAAGTGGAAAGGACCATTCGTCATAGAGACGGTCTATTCTAATTGTCACGCCCCGATCCCGGAGGATCGAAAACAAGCCACTGGGCGTGATGCCGTACAAGTCTAGATAGCACTTATACAAGGCAAAACTATTACAGTTCCTGGTAATTCTCAGAAAACATCAATAAGGCAGCGGAACCAAGCAGATAAATTGAAGTCATACAATTTATATAGAATGTATCTCTTTATTGATAATCAAAATGGATTACAAGACTTACAGCGGAATACAGAGTTTACAACTGTTTACAAGGCTCTTAAATAGTCGACTGAATGTATACACTCGCCCTTTAGGCTACAACTGAATATACCGACTTCTTTACAATGAACATGCCAATATTGCTACAATCTTACTGGTACAACTGAGTTCCCCTGTTCCATACATTATGTCCCGTATAGCAGAAGACATCATCTTGAAAGAAGAGCTTCTGCACACCCATCCGATTCATCGATGCCAAGCACTGATTCACAGGATTTCCCCCAAACAAACACCTGTAATATTGCCCACAACGTGGGTCAGTACATCATCAATGTACTGGCGAGCGGTGCTGGCCCAACTCACCTAAGAAGACAGCACTAAGTAATCATGTTACAGAACATTATTATCAATGGTCTTTCTTGTTGCCTTAGGGTCAATTTCATGTTATAGCCGACAAGAAGTAAAGTATACAAATCTCATAGCCAACATAATTTAAAGCATACTGTTATCACCCTTTGGTGATTCTTACCCACGGTCGAGTAGCCATCCCTGTACATTTATAATACTTACTCTGCCTGCACAAGACATTGTTAGAAACAATATCATGATTCAATATGAATATCACCGTTCAGGTGATTCTTACCAACAACCGACAACCTTTCCTGTATTTGAGTAATAACTTACTCTGCCTGTATAAGACATCATTAGCACCTGACCTATCTATATGAAGGTCACTGGCGACACGCCATCCTGGACCGTCTTACTTGGTACAACGGTGCCCTTTCAGTGCGGGTAGCTAGCCCCACTGCAAGTCCCGTTTACCGATGCCAGTACGTCGGCATAATTCCTTGTTCCCCCTAGGACGAACCGGGTCCGTGGCCGCGGATTACCGTTCTGGGAACTACCTTGTCGACAAGTTGTCCATAACCATGCAACTATATGCAACTTATCTAAGAAGAAAACATATAATGCATGATAAGGAAAACTAAGCAAAACCATCATTCTCATTCGTATTGCCATCTTGCCATCTAGCCATCTTGCCTTGAGCCAATGCTCACATTATCATCTGCCCAATCCAGGGTCTTGGCGTAATCAACATTCTACATCGGCGACATGATAATAGAATTTTGTTACCCAATGCCTTGCCACATCTTTGATACCAAACATCTTTCCAACCAAACTCAGTGTACTCACCGCCCAATTCCTGGGACTTAGCATCTGTTTTAGCATTCATTCATTTGAATGCAATTCAAGCATACTCACTGCCCAGTTCTTTGGGTCTTAACATCTGTTTTGCCATCTATTCATTGAGCCAAAGCTCAATATACTCACCTGCCCAAGTATTTGGGACTTTGCCTTCACCTGTCATATAATTCATCGTAACAGCGTACAGGCATACAATTCATCTAGCCACAACAGTTTACGTTCAGGTGGTTATTATCTTTCCAAATTCCATGCAAGGTGTTATTGAACAACACAATAAGAAACATAGCATACTCATCCTTATTTTAAGCGTGAAGCTAAAGGATCCTTGAAGGGTTCAACACTACTCACATTCATAGGACGATTCCCGCCACGATCGTATAGTCTTCCAAGCGATCCTTCGCATAATCCCAAGTCCAACAAGGCTTCATCGAACCAACCATCCAACATAAGGTATCTTGCGGGTCGGGGCACTACAATATATACCACCCAGAAAAAGTTTCGTCCTCGAAACTTAAAACAAAACTCATCCCCAAAATTTCAACCAACTCTTCATGAAACTTCTCTACAATCAACTTGCACCATCTAATATTCTTCTGCAATCTCTCGATTGATTTCAAGTAATGTACCGTCTCGTTACAGCATCTCAATTGATTCAACATAGTTTACTATCTTTGATCTTTCCTCCGACACTCGTACAAATCCTTAGCACGTAATAATCCTTCCCGTGGCTTCGTTTGAATTCAGCATACCACTAAATTGGAATCATACACATATTTTAGGCGTCCCCGAAATACATGCACTTCAGCCAAGTTCAGCGATAGAGAAGACGAACGAGCTACGGTGTAACTTCTCTTTCGAACATCAATAATTTTTTTCAAGCATCTCGTATAATCCCACTTGTTTATTCAATATTCTAACCAATTGATAACACAATAGATATTGCCAATTCCAACTCGATAAATATTCCTCAATCGATCCCAACGTTTCCAAAATATTCAGACATAGATGTATCAAGTATTCCTTTCAAGTTCATTGTCATTCATGCCACCAAAGTTGATAAATCCTATAGCCATATTTCATTTTCGATACCCCGAATCTCGTCGGTCAAATCTTGTACTCATTATCATTCACATCCATACACTTTGTTTGTAACTCGTAACTTTTTCGATCATGATTTATCCATCAAATTGTACCATCATCCCACTCTAGTAACATTTCTTGTTGTACTCCAACATTTTCTCGTATTGATCAAGCCAACATATTTATCCTCTCGCATAGGCAACTATCATATTCCAGCAACATTAATTCTGAGGGTCATTCATATTCACATTCGCCGATCTCGGCTACATGCACTATCCAATTCCGTCATTACACTTATCCTCAATCTTGATCCGGTCAATGAAATTATTCCAACTATCTCAAAGCACTACCAACAATTTTTCGCAGCTCAATATCAATCAACCAATCCAACCAGTTCTAACAATTTCTAACATTTCAACCAAGGCAACTCAATTCAAAACCAACATGATCCGTCATCCCGTCCAACATTATAACATCAAATTTCCCAAATATCTATTCCATTCCAAAGCCTACCTTCCAACACATTTTATTCATTCCAACTATACTCACGCAACACCAATAGGGACATCCTACGGTTTTCTAATAGTCAACTTAGCATACAATCAAGTCTCTACGGTCAGCTAATCTAAGCTAAACCAGACATTCAGCTAACCCATATGAGATGAGTAGCTATCAGGGACATACTTATCTCTTATCTTAGAGGCAACCAATTCTCAATATAGGGCAACTCTATGGTCTGACCAACTTAGGGACATGGAACGCCACCCCAATCTTATGAACTTATACCCAACACGGACAACTGAAGAACATAGCCAACCAATCTGAGACTTAAGCAAGCAACCAACAATCTAGGCAACAAACCGACACTCTAGGCAACCAGCCAACAATTTAGGCAACCAACCGACAATCTAGGGTCAAGTCTTTCTACCCGTACTCATACTCGAGTCATACCCACGAAGTCTCATTCTAGACTTACCCGCAACCGACCAAATCTATCCGACAATTCTATCCAACAATTCTATCCAACAATTCTTATGGGTCAATCCCGAAGCTATCATATAAAACTCCTCAATCGAATATCCAACTTTCAATTTCCATTTGCATAGACATAACATCACTTGTTCAATTCGACTTGCATCCTCATATCGTATTCATATGTCTATTCAATCGGGTCAACTATTCTTGAATCATCATCCGACATTGTTATCTCAATATTTTATCACATAGGATCTCTTTCTACGGTCTCTTCGCGACATATTCGTTTTCCACATTTTTAGATCATCGATACGGTCTGTACTCTTTTAACCAACAAAAATAAGGCAACTATAATCATCTTTCTTCCGAGGCATCATTTATAAATTTTCTAACACCAACACGGTCATCTCTTAGCAATTCACGTTAACCATCAATATTAGTTTTGTATCATCTCCTTATGATTCCATAAGAAGATTTACTATTCATGCACCGATCCAATCTCTATGGCACCAATCATCTAGTATTCTTACTTCGATCATCCAATTGCATATGACATAACTTAATTAGCTAAGTCATAATTCCATAATTCTATATCCCACCAAACTTGTTATCCATGCGACAACATCATCTATTGACAGGGTCTATTACATATCGCTGCACCTCGATACTTATTTGTATTCCAGCCATTCGACTCTCGTAAGGAACATCTACTCTTTCATGCATCAAGGGACAAGTACTCATTCTCTATGCCTCAAAATAGTCAAGGGTCATAACTTGTTAATTCGGGACGTCAATTTCCTTCAAGCACACTGCACCACATGCTAAGATCATCTATTCCACAAGCCCATTCTCTAACTTTTCGGTCGTCGATGCAACTCTCTACATCTTCTAAATCATTCGCAACATCCCGATAAGCGTCTAACATTACCATCAGTTCTATCGATATCCAACATGCAATTTCTTTAACTCAATTCCAACATCGTTCAATATTCGGTCCATAGTTATTCCCGCAAAATCATTCGATAGCAACACCATACTATCGTTACCAAGCCTACAATCCTTCTACCCAACTGATTCAAGTACTCGCCTGAATCTAAAATTCTTTTCTTTCCCAACCAAGGCATCATTTCATATTCTCAATTCTCTTATTACCCAACTTAATGTTAACCGACAAGGTCTAGCGATGGTTCATCTGAACACATCAAAATCTCACAACGGTCATCCAACTTAACAATCAAGGAACACGCCTAGCCAACATGTATCAATCGTAAGCTCAGCTACGATTCGATACCACCCACTACCTTATAGGTAAAGCAAATCACAAAATCATAGACACATCAAGGGTCAAGGGACATCTTATCACTACGAGGGTATATACAATATACCACTCAGAGCTCAAGCCATTCCCAACACAATATTCCCTCGCATCAGACCAACGTCCAACATGGACAATCCATCCTGCAGTGGTTATGCTGACCACAAATATCAACTCAAGATTCTGTCGATTCCCATTCACTGAAATCCATGCACATTCTGTTCCAACATACCATGCCATCACCCATTGTCGATTGCTGCATAACAATCGATTCAAAGCCTCCCACACATAAGACATCCAGCATACATCACAAACTTATGCATCACATCATTGTTATTCTTTTTGGTATCTTTTAGAAATTTAACAAAGTACACATATCACAGCCCACATATTTAGACTTATTGTATGGAACACCCAGTGAGAGGTTAGAATGATCAACGGACTTTCAGTCAAGGGTACAACATAGAATAGTTTGGAAGCAACACAGAATAATCGCAGAAGCACTATGAGTCATCATAGAGGCAACTTTGATTTCATCGCGAAAGCAACTTTGAGTATTCGCGAAAGCAACTTTGATTCACCGCGGAAGCAACTTTGAATAATCGCGGAAGCAATCTTTGAATCATCGCGGAAGCAGCTTAGAATCATCTTAGTAGCAACATTGATTCAAAACAAATCGAATAGGAATCCAAGGACGTAAAGCCGTGCTTTGATACCATTATGCCACGCCCCGATCCCGGAGGATCGAAAACAAGCCACTGGGCGTGATGCCGTACAAATCTAGATTGCACTTGTACAAGGCAAAACCATTACAGTTCCTGGTAATTCTCATAAAACATCAATAAGGCAGCGGAACCAAGTAGATAAATTGAAGTCATACAATTTATATAGAATGTATCTCTTTATTGATAATCAAAATGGATTACAAGACTTGCAGCGGAATACAGAGTTTATAACTGTTTACAAGGCTCTTAAATAGCCGACTGAATGTATACACTCGCCCTTTAGGCTACAACTGAATATACCGACTTCTTTACAATGAACATGCCAATATGGCTACAATCTCACTGGTACAACTGAGTTCCCCTGTTCCATACATTATGTCCCGTATAGCAGAAGACATCATCTTGAAAGAAGAGCTTCTGCACACCCATCCGATTCATCGATGCCAAGCACTGATTCACAGGATTTCCCCCAAACAAACACCTGTAATATTGCCCACAACGTGGGTCAGTACATCATCAATGTACTGGCGAGCGGTGCTGGCCCAACTCACCTAAGAAGACAGCACTAAGTAATCATGTTACAGAACATTATTATCAATGGTCTTTCTTGTTGCCTTAGGGTCAATTTCATGTTATAGCCGACAAGAAGTAAAGCATACAAATCTCATAGCCAACATAATTTAAAGCATACTGTTATCACCCTTTGGTGATTCTTACCCACGGTCGTGTAGCCATCCCTGTACATTTATAATACTTACTCTGCCTGCACAAGACATTGTTAGAAACAATATCATGATTCAATATGAATATCACCGTTCAGGTGATTCTTACCAACAACCGACATCCTTCCCTGTATTTGAGTAATAACTTACTCTGCCTGCATAAGACATCATTAGCACCTGACCTATCTATATGAAGGTCACTGGCGACACGCCATCCTGGACCGTTTTACTTGGTACAACGGCGCCCTTTCAGTGCGGGTAGCTAGCCCCACTGCAAGTCCCGTTTACCGATGCCAGTACGTCGGCATAATTCCTTGTTCCCCCTAGGACGAACCGGGTCCGTGGCCGCGGATTACCGTTCTGGGAACTACCTTGTCGACAAGTTGTCCATGACCATGCAACTATATGCAACTTATCTAAGAAGAAAACATATAATGCATGATAAGGAAAACTAAGCAAAACCATCATTCTCATTCGTATTGCCATCTTGCCATCTAGCCATCTTGCCTTGAGCCAATGCTCACATTATCATCTGTCCAATCCAGGGTCTTGGCGTAATCAACATTCTACTTCGGCGACATGATAATAGAATGTTGTTACCCAATGCCTTGCCACATCTTTGATACCAAATATCTTTCCAACCAAACTCAGTGTACTCACCGCCCAATTCCTGGGACTTAGCATCTGTTTTAGCATTCATTCATTTAAATGCAATTCAAGCATACTCACTGCCCAGTTCTTTGGGTCTTAACATCTGTTTTGCCATCTATTCATTGAGCCGAAGCTCAATATACTCACCTGCCCAAGTATTTGGGACTTTGCCTTCACCTGTCATGTAATTCATTGCAACAGCGTACAAGCATATAATTCATCTAGCCACAACAGTTTACGTTCAGGTGGTTATTATCTTTTATTATCTTTCCAAATTCCATGCAAGGTGTTATTGAACAACACAATAAGAAACATAGCATACTCATCCTTATTTTAAGCGTGAAGCTAAAGGATCCTTGAAGGGTTCAACACTACTCACATTCATAGGACGATTCCCGCCACGATCGCATAGTCTTCCAAGCGATCCTTCGCATAATCCCAAGTCCAACAAGGCTTCATCGAACCAACCATCCAACATAAGGCATCTTGCGGGTCGGGGCACTACACTAATGGTGCCTACCGGCTCGCCAAACCTAATAGGAATTTGCAAATGATGCCAATCAGCGACAAATTTCCAAAGAAATACTACGTCTAGTCCTGATTATATATTTCCAATATAAAGAAAGGCGATCATGTTCATACTACCTCTGAATCTCCCCTCTTATCTCACCAAGTTTGCTTAAACATCTGAGCGAGGCGTTATGTTTATCATGTCCATCTTACCTCTGAGTAGACATTCCTACCATAAAAAACTTCTAAGTTGTTGCTACGCTTTACCTATAGAACATCCACGTCCATATTACCACTGAGTTGTTCTGTATATCCCTATAGTTTATTCTTACCATGTTCGTATAACCTCTGAGTAAGAAAATTTTATTGCAAATTTAGTTTTTACCATATCCATATTACCTTTGAGTAAGCATTCCACAAAAATATCTCTAGCAGAGTCACACTACTACAAAAGTTTATAATAGATGGACAAATAAAGAAGTAAAATCAAGGTTTTTATTTCTTTCATAAAGAAAAAAGTTCTTCTACATCAATATGAAAAGCCTCTCTAAAGGAGGGGAACAAAAAGAGAACAAAAAGCCTCTCTAAGATGGCCGGTGCAACAGGTCACCGATCATATTCTTCAAGAAGGCGATCCTGGGTTCGACATATTCTCTTGCTCGACGCTCTACCTCTTGACGCCTGGCTGCCTCTTCTCTAATCTGGGATATGCCTCGGTAATCATTCTCCAGCACTGCTTGATGAGCGCTGGCATTCTCAGCCTCCTGAGCTAAGGCCTCAGATTGCTGGCAAAGGGACCTCTGCTGTCCTTTGACTTCTCCAGTTCATCCTCTGTGGTTGCCAGCTTTTCTTCCAAGTGCCGAATTTGTTTGCGGAGGTCTTCATATTGCCCCTCCAAAATTTCTTGGAGATAGACTTGGACCTCCTCAGCTGTGACCACCTCTCCAACCTGCACCTCAAGCTCAGCAATCTTGAGTGCAACTGTCTCTTGCTCCAGTTCATAGTAAGAGAGCTCCACAACCATTTTTCTAGCTCCTCATCCACCATAGACAAAAGATTACGCTCAAGATCTTGAAGCTCTAGAAGGCTAGCCTCCAATTCCACTATAGAGGCCTCCAAGGCATTAGCCTTTGCCTCATACCCAGGGTAATATCGTAGTGCCGCCAACTGGACCGTTGCCGTAGT
The DNA here is from genome assembly GCA_029216955.1 of Iris pallida. Lineage (NCBI taxonomy): Eukaryota > Viridiplantae > Streptophyta > Magnoliopsida > Asparagales > Iridaceae > Iris > Iris pallida. Next base: position 4,606,984 of record JANAVB010000599.1, on the reverse strand, counting down.
CTGAGCCACTGCGAATGTTTGACGGTGCTGTAAGACACTCTTCATACCGCACCTGAAAGCATTGTTAATCTTGCCGATAATTAGCCTGGCATAATAATCGTTATCGACCGAGGCCATGGGAGTCATTAGAGGCGCCATAGTGGATGGCCCTAGAGGAGGAGAAGCATGAGTCATAACAACCACAGTCGTTATGGGCCGCAGGTTGTTGTCAAGGTAGAAGCGGTTGTGGCCGAGGCAAAGGCCACCAATGGAACAGTAATATTAGCTTCTGCTGCTATTCGATTCGGTCGGGCATTATCGGTTCAGAGGTAGCCCCTTATATGGTTCTCTAAGGGACGTGTGCTGGTGTTGGATCTCTCAAAATGGAAGACCCCCCCATCTTAGGGACTACTGTTGCCCCCTCAACCTGCAAATATGGCTCCACCACCTCGACAAACAATTTTTCTACGGTAGCCGGTCTTCAGCAGCTCCTGTGGCCGATCTGTCGGCCTGGGTTGCTACGACTTCTTTAGCCGGCTCTTCAATCTCCTATTTGGAAAATTCTTTAACGGCCCCCTTGGTCGATCCTTCGACTACCTCCTGGGTCGATTCTACAAAGGCCTTCTCGGCCGACCCTTTAGTGGCCTTTTCGGCCGATTCTTTAGCAGCCTTGTCGGTGGATTACTCAACGGCCTCCTCGGCCAAATCTTCGATGGACTCCTCAACCAACTCCTCCGTGGCCTTCACGACCAGCTTGCCAATCACCTCCTCAGTCGACTCTTCCGGTTCATGGACTTGGTCCTTGGCACCCTCCCGTGTCGATTTATCAGTATGAGAAGAGGCTCGGTCCCCAGCTATCTTATCCATCTCAATTATGGGCTCCCCAGCCGTGTCGTCGAACACCACAGGACCAACCCCGCCAATCACGACAGGCTCGTTCACAACCTTCCCAGCAGGGGTACCTTCTTGATACACCGCCAACAACTCTGAGAAGTCTTGATTCTCGCAGTCGAAGATGGCAACTGGAGCAAGATGAGGCACCTTTTTTGACTCAATAGCAGCAGCAGCTTCAGTCGGCAGAATCTCTCTCGGAGCTATAGCTTCTACATCCTCTGTCATTACTGTCACCTAAACCGCCAGACGCTACTTCGAAAAGTAGCACCCATGCGCATCGGCAAGCGGAGCATAATCGCATCTTTCAGACGCTACTTTGAAAATTAGCGCCTATGCGCATCAGCGAGTACAGCGCCAGCGCATCTTCCAGAACAACTTCAAAAAGTAATGTCCATACGCATCAACAAATAGAGCGTCGATGCACACCCCAAAGTGTTGCTCCGAAAGCAAACACTTGTGCATCAACGCCCACTTTTGGCCATCTCTGTTATGAAGACCTACTCGTACTAGCCGGCCGAACGTCTTCGTGTGTGCCATCATAAGCGACCGGAGAGTCGTCGACGTTGACAACCTTGGTTGCCGGCCACTTCCCTTTTGCCTTGCTAGTGCTCGTCGAAGCTTTAGGGGCTCTCAGAATTTTGGGGGTCATAGAAAAAAGCTAGGGTTTCTCTCGAGGAAGAAGACAGTGTAAAAGTTCTCTTTTTTTTCAATCATCCCTATTCATAGGGGAGGACACGAGTCAACAGATGAGATCAAGATATGCTTCAGATATGAGGAAACTTTTCAAAACGGGTGCAAAGGAAATCATTTCTAATCTCTTCCAAAAAATGAGGAGTTATTATCATTTATGAGATGACGTCTAAAGAGAACTAATTGCTGACAGTCACTAAGCTCTCTTAATGATGACCGCCTATCAGCAACATGTTGCACACTTTCTTTGCCACGTGTTATTTCAGGCTTCTTTTCAAAGTGTTCCAAACTTGTCTAAGTTTGAAAACTTTGAAGGGGGTCTTGTAGAAGCATGAAAGCGCAGTACCTACAAATCGCAGACAACAAAAAAATTTGTTGCGCGCCTCAAGATACAGAACAGAGAACACAGTGCATAAAGGAAAATTCTTCATTAAAATCATGATTACAAAGGTCTATTACAGATTCTTCATGATTACATACAAAGCTATCTACTCATCCTAAGTGCTTAGCCTACAAAAGTGCAGCTTACAATTGCGCAGCCTGCAAAAGCGTAGCACTCTTTTTCTTCGAAACGAATCACTTCCTCGTCATAGGCGCATCACTTTTATGCTCCAATGTGGCTAATGAAGTAGTTATTGAGCAGAACGAGGGTGCAGCTCCTACACGAAGCTTTCGGCACAGTCTATGGCTCTTCTATCATATCAAAGATTAGGCACATCAAAGCCAAATCCCGTGATCAACATCTTGACGCTACGAGGCAGAGCACGGTGTAAACCCCTAAATTTACTATAATTTTTATTTTATTTTTATAATTGTTTTATTTGCACGACGAGTACAATTACGTAGATGCTAAAAATCTAATTATTTTCTAAATTTGTCTTATTATAAGCTTTCAATAAACATGGCGAATAGGTATTCTGTTCAAAACACTTATATCGTAGATAGTTTTTTGTGAGATACAAAACCTTTGCCAAAACTTAGTTTTTATTTTCTTATAAAAGTTCTTTTATTTATTATACAAATATGGTTATTAATTTCGAAAATAATATTTATAAAAATATTTTATTTCGTATGCAAGGAACATGAAATTTGATTCATGTATAATTTAGTTTTCGAAAACTAATTGTAATTATTTTATTTACTTGCAAAAAGTTATCCAAATATTTAAATATTTATTTTCAAAATTATTATTATTATTTTTATTAGTTATTATAAATATATTTTGGAAATTGTGGATTTAATGTTTAATCGGTTATGGTAATTCAAAATAAGAGTTAAATTAATAATTTTATTTTTAAATAGTTTTAACTTATAAACAAGAGTTATCTAGATATAAATTAGATTGTGATTGAGTGAACTGATTTAATTTTGATTTAAATTAAGTGGCAAATACTCTATTGTGGATTTAATTTACTACTCCTTATCCAACTAGGAGTTCCACCCCCTATATATAAGGGAAGCCTCCATATACTTTTCCGTCACAATTATCACACAAAATTTCTCCACCCAAAAGTGTCATGCATTGTGTCTGTGTCCAATTCCTCCGTGACAGCCGGTGTTGGCCTCGGGTCCGACCCCGGGTATCTTTCCAAAAATTTATTTCTTTTCATATACAATTACTTTCCCGTGTCCAAAACTTCGAACACAATTCCACCCCGACTTCTTTGCCCTCTCCAGGTCGCTCCCTGCCACACGACAACCACCATTGCCGCCACTCCAACAAGCACCCTGCCATATCTCCCCAGCAGCAACCCGTCTCGCCAGTCCGACCACCGTTCGACCCCCATACGATCCCAGCCAACCTGGCGAATCGCCACCCTCTACAGCTGCTAATCCCGGACCAATTTTTTTTCCAAGCTATTATAATCAACTTCCTATTTGCCCATTTATGATTTTTTTTTTCATTTAAGTTAGCAATAAGGGATCAAGTGGGAATATAGATTTTTGTGGGGACCTAAAAGGAAATATACATTCCTAAACTAAAAGGCATTCGAATTTGAAAGGAAGCTGACCCCAGCTTCTTTAAATTCGAAAACTAAAACATCCAAATCCAGGAGGATATAAACAAATCAGATTCAAATCAAGTTTAAAACTCATCTCCCTATCCCTTTCCGTCCAAAACCCGAGTATTTATATATGTGTTCATCGGAGGATTAATCGATTCCTTCTTCTTCGACTGCAAAAACCCTAGGTGTCGCACCCTGTCACAGGAAGCAGAGAAAGAAGTCGAGCAATAGAGGTAAGCCTTCCTTCTTTATTTAAAAGCTTTGTCTTCAACCATGGATCAACTAGTATTTGTCAAAACCTAAAAGAATACGAATAGATGGAAATCAATAGGAAGTCAGGACCCATAAGGCAAACCGCATACCCAATTAATAACCAAGTAGGTCCTTCCACACGAAGCTTGGATACACTCTCGGATTAAGGTACCTGACACTGAAATCATGATAGGTTGATATTGATGACTATATGAAGAACCTATGTGTCAGCAGGTTTGTCGAAGTATCAGAGCGATACTGACACCAAAAACCCAACTCTGAATAATAGAGGTAGCCTCTAGGGACATTTGGGATCCATTAGGACCTTGGTGTTAGATTATCCTTGATATGCTTAAACCGGCTGAACCAAAGAGTATCGAGTACCCATGATACGCCCAAACCCAGATCATTATCCAGGAAATCAAAAAATAGGCTAGGCAGCTTGGTTACACTTTGGGCCATTGGGAATCAAATTTGATGTTGGAACCCTTCATAACCAATGATTTCAGTCAATTCCTGAATATCAGTTCAAGCTGGGAGTATCGGATGGACACCCATGAACCTATATCCGGTTTCAGGGCACTCAAAAGTCCATCTCAGACCTTAAGTACAGCCAAACCCCCGTATCAGTGGCCTCTTCTTCGTAGAAAATGATATAGATATTATGTACCCTGGTAAAACCAGAGTCTCAGGTCGATACCACAGATGCCAAGTTCAGGGGTTGGTACTGAATACCAAAACAACTCCAATAGTAGGGCATACTCGATTGGGGAAATCAAATACCAGGTGAGACTCTAATTTTAAGTATCAGACCTAGACTTGACCCCAAGTCGAATCCTCGTATCAAGCCAACGCTTGGCAATCAGTTCGACTTTGTTTCAGTTTAACCGTAGTGTTTCTATGTTCAGATTCGTCTTTGGTAACTCATGATCTGAGTATCAGGTAATAGAAAACTTCGAGTATCAGTTGACACTATGGTACAATTCTGTAGAAAAATAGAGTTACCATGATATAACATTAAGTTGTATACCTGTCGATATTAGGGAGTCACAGTAAGGACTCGGATCAACCTGGTATCAGGTTGGCACTCGATTTGAATAGTACGCCTCGGTATCAGACCAGTTGGCTTTGTATCTGAACCCTAATAATTGGTCGAGTTCTGGAACCACACTTTTCCATGGCAGACCCAAAAACAAGCAAGAAGGGGAAACTGGTAACATGTTGAGCTTAGGAATGATCTCTAAGTCTAATAGAAACTTGACACCAAACCCAATGCCTAAATTTTCGGATTGGCTTTGGGAGGGTAGGCATCAGGAGTAGCATTGATATCAGGCTCAACCCTACGATTTCTCTTATAGTCCATCAGAAGAGTTGGGTTGTAAGCTCTGTACCAATATAACTTATAGGAGAACCCTCTTACCTTAATGCGACAGAGGTTTTCTTTAAGAAGAAACATGTGTATTTCTCTGTTATTTTTTAATACTGTTATGTGAACTCCTTTGTACCAATGGGTACCAGCATGAGGGAACACCCTTGTTTTCCTGTAAACAGTTTGAGAGAGGATTAAGGCTTACATGTAAGGTAGGGTACGAGTATATACTGGGTATTTCACTTAGAGCTCATACAAGGTAGGTAAATATACCTCAATATTAGAGACATATGCAAATGTCAATGTAGGTTCATGAAAAGGGGTAAACACATCAGAAACCATTATGTAGCAAGTAGGCAATCTTCCTGGGGGAATAGAGATACTAAACCAATAAGGCAAAATTGTAGAAAGAACACCAACCTTCTATATTAAATTGTGTCTTGAATCTGTGATTCCTTAAATAGGTTCCTTGGATCTCGATTTGGACTCTGACCAATGCCAGCAACCCGGGACGACAGGCGAGTACAGTTTATTGCTTGTTTTCAGTATTGATCTTTAATATACATAATTGTTAGTCGGTAGAGATGTGATTTCAGTCTTTTATATTGATTATATTTTGTGTTGTCGGGGGAGGTGAAGTACCAAAGATGTGTGATCTGACCTTATACAGTGTATACAGTGTAGACAGTAATTACTATTGCTTTATACTGTATAGACAGTGTTACTTTATTGTAGTATACAGTGTATATAGTGTTACTTTATACAGTGTAGATATTGTAGACAGTGTCGTATAATTGTCTCGAGACCGGTCACGTAACAAAGGTACTTCAGTCGGTCAGTCGGTGAGTATTTTTTTGTATTTGATTTACTGCTTTCGATATTTAGCTTTATTCTTTTTTTATTTATTTTCTAAATCATATGTCTAAAGGCTAACTTCTGTTATATAGTCATTTTTATATATTAAAACTGCATTCAGTGAATTGTACTCGTTCCATCCTGACTGGGTAACCAAATAAATTTTAGGTGATTGCGAAGAGGTCGTGTGTCCTGACTAGTATAGCCCGTACTTGGGAGATGTGTTAGAGATGGACTTTGCTTATCAGGAGGAGTACGCAGCATCTGATCCTGTTGCACTTTCTTAGATATTTTAGTTAGTACTGAGACATTGTATTGGATATTTGAGTTAATTTTTGAGACATGTAGTGGAGACTACTTTTGGCTTTAGACATCATTCATTTCTATTATGAGACGGTTCTATTTATGTCATCTTCTAGATGCTGAGTTGTGATATTGAGTTGTTGATTTCTCAGGCGGGTATATCTTTATTGCGTAGTTGTCCATCATATTGTTACACCGTTCTACCGTCGACTCTGCGACGTAGGCTGGGCGTGTACACGATTCATGTCCAAATATTGGGTGCGGATCGTGACACGTTTTTATAGTGGCCCATGTAGGTCCCTTTTTCGCAAAGACAGCGAAACCATGGTAGTACTTAAGTTAGCCGTACTACTACGGGCCTACAACTGGGACTAGTAATAGGAACCTAAGGACCATCTCCCCAAGTTAAAACTGCGTTATTGACTTCTATATTCGACTTCAAGTATCCTTACGCATCATGTTTGAATCTTTCTATCGTCTAATGATTTTCTTTGTTTCAGCCAATGGATTTGCAAGACAGGAACAATGTTGCGCTGAACACTCCATCGGTCGTTGGCAGGTTTTTTACCTACGAGACCCCACCGACGGAGGGAGGCCAGTTTACTCACCAGGACGATCCGGCCCAGCCGTAGTACTCTAGATTCCACAATGATGACATTCCACCGCCACTGCAGTTCCCTCTGTAGACTCCAGTACCAGCACCCATCCCTCATCCAGCACATGTTCCATCCACCATGCATCCGGCACCAGCAGTCTATCCACCACTGATAATACATCCAGCGACATCTATGTATCCAGCTCCTATGATGTAGCAGGCACCCTACGTGTATCCAGTACATACCATGTAACCAGCGCCAGCGATGTACCCGGCACCTGCTCTGTTCCTACTACCGGTACTGGAAAATATTACACTCCTAGGTATTTTCCAACAGTAGGCCAATATCTTTTGCGATACTTTGCGAGAGGCCCTTCAGCAAAGGGAGACCCACCAACAGCGTCCTGGGACGTCCAAGAACTTCATGGACCTCAGGCCCAGAGAGTTCCATGGGACCGAGGGTATTATTTATGCTGATGAGTGGTTGGAGAATATGGAGCGATACCTGAAGATGGCCCGTGTCCCAGAAGATCTAAAAGTGGAGTCAGCTAGTGGACAACTCTTCGACATCGCACGGACATGGTACCAAGGCGAGCCCAGATTTGCTGCTCCAGACGTGACTTGGGAAGAATTCAAGCGGCTATTCAAGAAGAAATTCTACCCCGACGTAGCACGAGAGGCATTGGTGAGCCAGTTCGAGCATTTGGAGCAGGGAAATCTCACTATCGACAAGTACACTGCAGGTTTTTCTTGCCTCAGCCGTTTCACGGAGAGTATGGTCAACACCCCGGAGAGCAAGGCCAGAAGATTCAGAAAAGGATTATCGTACGAGATTCGCTTAGCTATCGCCACCAGCCGAGTCACTACCTACGAGGAGATCTTAGAGGTCCTCCAAGTTGTAAAAGAAAAGCTGAATTATAGGCCAAAGTGGAGTCGAGACACTTTCGGTGGAGGCAACCACCAACCAACACAGGCGAAGCATCCTCAAGTGCAGCCAAGGACCTTCCAGCACCAGGAACAATTCCAGTCCACTAGTAGAGCCCCAGTACATCAGCAGAACCGAGGCCCAGCCAGAGCTCAGACACAGCAACCACAGAGACAGTTCCAGCAGGCCCCGTATTGTACATTTTGCGGAAGGACTGGACACATTTGGGATGACTGCAGATAGAGACTCAGATCGTATTTATACTGCGGATCACCTTCACATCAGCTGAAGGACTGCACATTAGCTCCCGACCGAGCAAGACGTGAGGCAGCTCCAGCACAGAGAGGACCAGCTAGACCACCAGCCGCCACACAGCCACGAGGTCCCCCACTACCCACTCAGTAGCAGAGAGAAGCACCCCAGCAAGGTCGAGCCTTTGCCATGGATATTGAGGAGCCCGAACCTACACCAGATGTGATAGCAGGTTCCATACTTCTCGATTCTTTCTCTGCTATAGCCTTGTTTGATTCGGGTGTGTCCCACAGTTTTATTTATGTAGCTTTTATATTCAAGCATAGTATAGCATATGTACCTTTGGGTGGTAGTTGCAAAATTATGATAGGTGAGGAGCTATCCTAGTCAAGGATATTTGCATGAGGCGGCGCATCACCTTGGGAGGTAGAGAGTTGCATGCCAACTTACTCGTAATACCACTACCGAATTTCGACATCGTCCTTGGTATGGATTGGTTGAGTAAGAATTTTGCCAGTATAGACTGCCACCAAGGATGTGTCGTATTCAGTCCTCCCGGAAAGTCTGCATTCGAGTTCGCCAGAGGGACGATAGAGCAGCAGAGTGAAGGTTTTTATGGAGCTATGATTCAGGAGGGAGAGAAACTGCATCCCATCATCGCGGAGTTCATAGATGTCTTTCCTGAAGACCTACCGATTTTGCTGCCAGATAGGGACATCGAGTTTGCCATTGACCTGGTGTCAGGAGAGGAACCATTGGCACAGCCGGTATATCGGATTAACAACAAGGAGGCTGAAGAGTTGAAGAAGCAGATCGATGAATTGCTGGAGAAAGGGTTCATCAGGGAGAGTTCGTCACCATGGGGATCCCCTGTCCTTTTTATGCCGAAGAAAGATGGTACGGTGCGAATGTGCATCGACTACCGAACCTTGAATAATCATATTATCAAGAACAAGTATCCTTTGCCGATGATTGACGATCTCTTCAATCAGTTGAGCGACGCGCGGGTATTCTCAAAGATAGATTTGAGGTCGGGTTACCACCAGCTGAAGGTGAAGAAAGAGGATATACCAAAGACTGCCTCATCGAGAAGGCATCAGCGTAGTGAGAGAGTTTCATAAAACCCAAGCCCCCTTTCTCAGTGGATTTAGACATGGTGTCCCAGCTCGCCCAATGATGCTTGACGTGGCCACCACTGTGCCCCCAAAAGAAGTTGCTAAGAATGCTTTCTATCAAGGTGAGCAACTTCTTGGGTGGGGAGCAAGCAGCTAGGGTATATATGGGTATGGATGAGAACGTATTTGATGAGGATCATATTGCCACCCGTGATAATGTAGCATTTATATATATGAAAACCTAGATTTACATGACCTAATATATATATATATATATATAATATATTATATTTATATATATATATTCTTATATATATATTATATATATATATATATATATATATGAAATTTAAATCTATATGAAATTTAAAATAAATACTAAAATATACCATAAATTAAATAAAAGTCTAAAAAAAAAAAACTTAAACCTTATTGTAGGGATATTTACCTATACACATGTACACACACACACACGCACAAACACACATATATATATATATATATATATATATATAATCTATATATATATATAAATATCTCTATCTCTCTCTATTTTTTCCCTCTCTACTCTCTCCTCTCTCTCTCTATCTCTCTCTCTCTCTCTCTCTTTTCTCTCTCTCCTCTTCTCTCCTCCCTCCTCTCTCTCTCTCTCTCTCTCCTCCTCTCTCTCTCTCTCTCATCTCTCTCTATCTCTCTCTTCCCCCCCTTTTTCCAGGCTTTCCCCCCTCCTCCCCCTCTGCTCTTGTTCGTCCCCTCCTCGTCCTAATGATATCATAATATATAATAATAATTATGATAGTTTGATAATAACAATATAATAACAATGATAAAAAATGGGGTATAATAAATTGGGCTAGTACCCTGCTATATTTTTTGCTAAAAAAATTAATATTAGTTTCAAATCCTCTCCAATATAATTAAATAAGACTAAATGAAAAAGATAACCATAGTATGGTTTAATAATTTTTAAACCAATTAAATATTAAAATAAATAAATTTAGAGATATCTATAGCTAGTATACTAGTCATGGCACATGGCTGCACTAGTCGTGCCATGTTTTCAAGTCAACCTACACAACAAAACTTAACCATGATTAATGCTATTCTATATAAAAATATTAATTTAAAAAATCTAAAATATTTTAATTACGCAAAATATAAAAGAAAAAAATCCCATGAAATTTTGGGAGGTTTACAGAAAAGGATTTGTAAAAGATCATCTTTTTATCCTGAGTACTATGAATAAAATGTCATATCCTTCTCTTCCTGTTTCCAACATAGAATTATCCAATGTTTGGCATGGTAGATTAGGTCATGTAAATCTAGGTTCTCTTAAAAGAATGATGAACTTAGACCTTATTGCTAAGACTCCAATGATCAACACAAGTGAGATTTGTGTTCAAGCCAAACAACCTAGACTACCTTTCAAATTAATCCATAAGGATTTCGACCTTCTAGAACCAATTCATAGTGAGTATGAGACTTAAATAGCATTCTGACCCGCGGGGGTAGGAAATACTTTGTTACTTTTACAGACGATTGTTCAAAGTATTGTTATACCTATATTCTTAAGACCAAAGATGAAGTCCTTGATAGGTTCAAGGTATACAAATCTAAAGCCGAGAACCAATTAGAGAGAAAGATTAAGATATTTAGATCCGATCATGGTAGAGAGTATACCTCAAAGGAAATGACTAACTTTGTGAAGAACACAAAATAATTAATGAGATAACTGCTCCTTATTCACCACAGTCCAACGAAGTTGCTAAAAGAAAGAATCGAACTGTGTTAGACATGGTGAATGACATGCTTCTCAACTCAGGTCCCCTTTGATAATTTGTAGGAAGAAGCCTTATTATCAGCATGTTATATCCTAAATAGGATTCCTAGTAAATCAAAGGATAAGACTCTCTATGAATTATGGAAAGGTAGAATTATAGAATCAATTATCTCAATGTTTGGAGATGCCTACCTAAAGTAGGAATTTCTGAACCTAAAAAGAGAAAGATTGGACCAAAGGCTATATATGTTGTATTCATAGGATATGCCCTAAACATCAATGCTAATATATTTCTTGTAACTCGTTCTAAAGTGAATGAAATCTCTAAGAATAGCATTATAGAAGCTAGAGAAGCAGTTTATTTGTGAATATATTCCTTTTTAAGGATAGGATTTTATCTACTCCCTCAAACTTTTCTCTTGCTTCGTATACTAGTTCTCAGGTTCAAGTTTCCAATTCATAACATAAACAAGATATAGAACCTAGAATGAGTAAAAGATGAAGGATTGAGAGAAATTTAGGAGAAGGTTTCTTCACTTAATTACTTGATAGAGGGTGATCCATCAACTTATGAAGAAGCTATATCTTCTTCTGATGTCCCTTTCTAGAAAAAAAAAAGCCATTCACAATGAGTACAACTCCATCGTGGAGAATAATACTTAGTTTTTAGCAGATCTACCTCTAGGTAGTAAACCCATAGGTTGTAAGCGAATTTTAAAAAGGAAACCTAGAGCCGAGGGTACTTTAGAAAATTATAAAGCTAGATTAGTAGACAAAGATTTTACTCAAAAAAAGATTAGAATATTTTGATAGATATTCGTAGCTACGATCACCTCTATTAGAACCCTTCTAGCTTTAGCATCCATTCATGATATGCTAATCCATCAAATGGATGTAAAGACAACATTTCTAAATGGAGATTTAGAGAAAGAAATATACATGGAGCAATTTGAAGGTTTCATTGTTAAAGGACAAGAAAAGAAGGTTTGCAGATTAGTAAAATCTCTTTATGGCCTGAAGCAAGCTCTCTAGCAATTGCACAACAAATTTGACAAAGTCATTTTAAAATTTAGTTTCTTGCCAAATGAATATAACAAATGTTTATATTCTAAAAAATATCAATGGAAGTTGTGTATCTTATACTTATATGTAGATGATATCCTTATTCTAGGAACGTTGCTGGAGTCGATAAATAGTACCAAGAATGATTTATCCATCATGTTTGATATAAAAGATTTAGGGGAAGGCAACTTGATTCTAGGAATGCAAGTGTCCAAATGCAAAGATGGTTATGCTCTATCATTAGCAACTTGATTCTAGGAATGCAAGTGTCCAAATGCAAAGATGGGATTCTAGAGGCCAAGTTTTAGTTATATCACATCCACATAGAACAATAGGTAAAAGCGAACCAAAGTGCACTTGGTTGATCAGACCATCATGCATCGGTTCTGATTAGACAATATGTTAGTGAGCGCGCTCAATAGCATAAGTCATGAACAAGCTCGATAAATCGATGAGCTTGCAAAACTAGATTATAGTAGCAGTATTAGTCAAGATGATAAAATCATAGGCACGAGAGTTCATCGATAAGAAGCTTAAGCAATGATTCGGAAACTGAATCCATCAAGCAATTTGAACAACAATAATCTAGACAAACAAAAATTTGGTATAGTCTAGAAGAAATGTCATGGCGTCCCAATCAATGTCTATATTCGAAAAAGACTATCATTTATCCAAGACGTGTAAGCTCACAACAATTTTCCAAATCTTAAAATTTTACTAGCTCGATACTCTTGATTCAAACTTTCCTCGTTATATCTCAAATCGTCTTATCAATAGTAACTTTATACAGTCTCTTCAAATTTCATATTCCACAAAATTAAATTTTCATAAAATATTTTCATTTTACTCAAATTGGAGTTTCTCATCAAAATTTAACTCACAAAAATTTAGGTTCCTTAAAACATATTCTCAAATCACTAGTCTCGTAACCTTAGTTCTAATCTTGATTATACCATTTTTGGAAAAATCACATACATCATAGTAAGTCTCAAACTTTTGGAATTTAATAATTCTTCAATCATTTTTTTCCAACCTATATACTTCTCAAATCAACTCTTCATACTAGAAGTTTCGCGTCTACGGATATAGGATCAATCCTTTGAGCATCAAAATTCCTCATTCTCATTTTTTTTTATTCCTTGAAGATAATTTGTCCATTTATAATTCTTTCACGTTTAATCGTATCTTTAATCACCATAATTTTATTATTACCAAAAAAATCCTCAATAGATTAAAGTGTCCTTTCTAAAATTATTAATATGATCTTATTTATTTCTTGTAATAGCATATTCCTCATATTCCTTTAATCTCCCATGTGGGATTCTCTAATCTAGTCGTATAATTGAAGGGTGTCATAAAAATTTCATCTTCACACAAGGAAACCATAAGTAACACGGTTTGCATGAGTTACGGGAAGTCAAATAAAGTTCTCAAGGTGGGAAGCAAACATTGGGTGAAGAATATGGTTAGGCTTCAATGGTCTTAGAAAGGGTTTGGATGAAAATAAAATTTTAAGGGTCTAAGCAAATTAAGATAAGACAGGAAGATAAAAGGCACGGGTTAGCAATCAACATAAGCACAAGCTAAACATTTAAGGAATTAATTAGAACACAATCAAATATCAGTTTGAAAGAATTGAGTCGAGGTCCATGGTCGATAGTATCGGTATCATGGTAAAGAATGTAGTTTAGTCTTTTCGACCCAAAAGTCATATCATGAAAATAGAGTACAAGAAGACGTATTTTAGTGGCACGTGATATACCTATATATAAAGGTGGGCTCGTCTAGGTCTTGTATGTGTAATCTGTTGGGATAAAATAGCTAGTCTCGTGCTTCGGATATCAATGTCACGGTTAGGGACACCAAAAGATCTAAAGTAGGAAGTGGGAGTTCACTAAGGTGATATTTACGCACGAATAAATTGGATCTAATTAAAGCACGGGCCAAAGTAAAATAAGTTAGGGACAATTTATAGAGAAAATATACCCTTCTAGGTTGGGGTTAGTCAAGGAATAGTTCTAATCGTTTCCAAATGTCCAACGATTAGAAGGTCAAGATGAAAGTTTTTAGAATTGAGGGAAGGTCGAACAAGTCAAGGTTGAAATATAATCACTTGGTTGGTAGACTAACTTCACTTGTGTATGTGCAACTATCATGGTCATGGATGATATGACAATTAATATCCCTCTTGGTCGCCCCTTAATACCATATCTAAATCTATGAGTCGAGTCCCTCAACAGTTTTTCTCAATACAATTTAAAATAAACTACCACTTTCTCTAGTCGTTCTAGATCTTCAACCAAAATCATAACTTACGTCTTTGAATAAATCTCGGAAAAAAATTCCTTATATTGCTAGTAAATTTCTCCAAAATTGTATTATCCATTCAACCTTTAACTCAAGATTTCATGAATATATATATATATATATATATATATATATTATATATATATATATATATATATAATATATATATATAATATATATAAACAACTTTTAAACTCAAAATCTAAATAGATTTTAGATCATCAATCATAAGACACAATTCAAATTTGAAATTTTTCCTCAAACACAATTTCATATCTTCCTAAAATATTTTAAACCAAAATTTTACTATCATCACCTCAAACAAAAAAACTCAAAATTAGCAACCTTATTAATCGAAATCGTATGACTCAATTTAAACCTTAAGATTTTCCTTCTTTTTTTTACCATAATTTTAACTCAAATATACCCAATTTATAAATCATAGATGATATTACAAAATTTTAAAAAAATTGAAATCTTCCTCGAAGTAGATTTTATATCTATCAAAATATATAACTCCCATTAGTCATAAATATCCTAAAATTTCTCAAGTTTGGAATAAATTTTGTTTTCTCAATCGTTTAGATGTTCACACGAATCTCTTGCCACTTGTAGCCTCAAAATGAAATTGTCCATCCTTCGAAGTTTGTAATATTGCTACTACCCAACTTGGAATTTGCTAATCTTCAAAATAAAATGCCTGTATAGCCCAATATTACTCTAATACATACTAACTGTCAATGTAATACTTCTAGCCATGTGTTTGACCTAGGAGCAGATACTAGTGTAGTCAATTTCCTAACTCCTACTAAGTACGAAAAGTAAGGTTTACATTAGAAAGAGTTCAAACAGGATGCAAATCAAAGATGGTAATGAGAGTTCGAAACTTGAAGCAAGGAAGGAGGTCAAGCTTGTGAATGAGATTCTAGACTCTAATCCTATATGCAGGTTCACATTGGTACAGTCACATAATTAACCGTAGTGATAACTCGACCTGCATGGGCCACCACAAAAATATGTAATGCCCCAATCCCAAAATACTTGGGACTATATACGTATCATGCCAGCTGTATACATACGAGTAAATGAAAGGGCTCGTATGTATACATAAGCTGTAAATGTATAAAGCCAAGACACTAAATCTCATCCACAAAGATAAATAATAATATAAAGCAACTTTGAGTTTGTCATGTATACAATCTTTGGGCGGAGACAAATTTACTACTAACCAATTTAAATAGGAAGGATATACAAAGAAAGTGAATCGATCGAACGAAGCAAATGATGATCCAAAAGCAACATCTCGACGGAGTAGAGCGCAAGTCCTGCCTTAGCTGGAGCACCTGTAAAAAATTACAAAAATACACCTGGAGAAATCACCAGGTCCTCAGAGGGACGTAGCAAGATATAGGAAGAACATGACATTATAACTGCAAGTATAAATACTATAAAACTACGACATGACTGGGTCCTTAACCATCTATATAATATGCACTATGAGGACAACGTTCTACGCAGGGGCTGTAGGATCATCAGAGTAAATAAGAGTGGCAGTAGGTAGCGCTCATCCGAGTCACTATCGGCCATGGACAGTAAGTAGCGCTCCTCAGAGTCGCTATCGGCTCCGGGCAGAAGATAGTGCTCATAAGAGTCACTATCGGCCCACAAATGTGCAAAAAGTAAATAGCCCCTACGCTAGAAAATGTCCCCTCCACCCAATGATACTATACATGCATCATAACCACGACGCACCAACACATGTCGCTTCCACAACATTGTTTATAATAGATAACTGTCAAGTCTTCTAACATGCATCTATTGACAGTTATTCCTACGTATGGGCACGGGTGATCAGCCAACACGCAAGTGACCACTACATGATACTCACAACTCACACACAACTCGTGATACAATCGTGACAAAGTCAATGACATGCATTCTATTGACGAAAATATCTTAACTCTAGGTCCACAAAAAAGAAAAATAAACAAAGAATATAATAAACGAAATAAAATGCAACTAAATGTAACTAGTAAAGATGGCAATGTATCTTGCCTGATGTGTTGCCTGGTGTGGTGATATTGACATGTCTAGTTCGTTAGCCATGGTTGATGTGAAGTGGTCCACAGTCATT
Source organism: Iris pallida (assembly GCA_029216955.1). Lineage (NCBI taxonomy): Eukaryota > Viridiplantae > Streptophyta > Magnoliopsida > Asparagales > Iridaceae > Iris > Iris pallida. The sequence goes on along the minus strand of JANAVB010000599.1, from coordinate 4,590,466 downwards.
AAGAAATAAGAATGCTTGATTAGTTAAGGACAAGAACTTATTCGCAAGAATTTGTAAAGTAAATACACATACTAGTTTAGGATTTATTTATAATATTTCAAAACTAAATAGTTATTAATAAAGGGATGAAAATAGATAAGTAATTGGAAATTCTAAAATTTGTTTTTTTAGAACAAAGCCAAAATTTGTCAAATATAGTTTTGTCAAGCTAACAATAGAAAAATAGTCACATATAATATATATATATATATATATATATATAATATATATATATGAGCTTCTAGACCCAGTTTTTATAAATAATGTAGGGTTTTAACACAATTAATATACTCGGTGCCAACATATTATTATTATTTTATTATTATATTATTATTATTATTATTATTATTTGGAAAATATTTATCATATATTTATTTTTAAATAATATGTATATTAATACCTTTGTGGTATTAGTAATAGCAATTTAACAGTGTACATAAATATACATATAGGATTTAGAAATAAAACATGAAATGTATCTGGCCCAATACTAAACCCATTATTCTTAATATATCTTATAGGTATTAATCCAAAATTTAATCTATATAGTCCCCAAAAACCCAATCTCTAAGCCTAATAATCCAATACATAGCCCACCAATAATCCAACATCTATTAACAACAAAAATAGCAAAGATAAAAAGTGGGAGAGAGAAGAAAGTTTGGGAGAAGAGAGAGAGTGAGGGGAATCGGGAAGGGATTACCAGAGGAAAGAAGCGACGGATGGTCGTCCGGTCGCGGCTGCTCCGTTGGGGGCGCACGTCACCAGTGCGAGCGGAGGAGTCCCACGGGCGGCGCTACGACAGCTCCGCCGCTCGGGAGACGGGTCGGGTTCGCGGAGTGGTGCGGCGCCGCGGGGCTGTGGCCGCGTCGAGCGCGCGGATCTGAAGGGGCAGAGGAGATCGAGGGAGAGGGAGATCTCACCGGAGGGGTTCTCCCGTGAGCGCCTCCGCCCGAGTAAAGAGCTCGGATGGGCTCGTTGGAGCTCCTGTGCGCAAGAGCGACGCTGGGTTCGACGGCTGGGCGGGGTTGGCTCGGCGGTTCACGAGGTGATGCACGACCCCGGCGCTGTCATGCGGCGGAACGGTGGTCGTGCGCTGAGGGGAGCGGAGCTTGCGAGGTGGCGCGGCTCACGCAAGCGGAGGGAGGTTTCGGGAAGGCGGCGGCCACGTGGAGGTGAGCAACTTCGTTGCCCCCTTCTCCTTTACTTTGGGTTTTTGGGTCGATGGCGGGACGGTGGTCCATGGTGTTGGCGGAATTTGGGTTGTGGTTGACGGTGGTTGTTTCTAGTGGTGGTCGAGGCTGAGTTTGGGTTGGCCGAAATTGTTTAGTGGCGGTGGTGTTTTGCAGACGGGAGGGGCTGTCTCAGAGTTGATGTCGGAGATGGGGGTGCTGGTGGGTTCCGACCGTCGGGGGCGATGGTGGTAAGGCGATGACGGTGATGGCGCAGACAGGGGCGGTTGTCGGGGTTGCTTGATAGAACTCTGTCATGGTGGCAATGCCGCGGCGCGGCGGCAGATGGATCAGGAATAGGGATAGGGTTAGGTTAGAGAATTTTTCGTGTCGCGGGTGTCCGACACATCAATATGGAGGTCCGGATTGTCGGACTCGGGACGGAATATGATGTATTTGTATTGGGAAAAATATAGTGGATGGGAGGCACGGACACGATGCACAATGGGGTAGAAATTGGTGTTGTGGAGTTCATGGAGAAAGAGGGCAAGTATCTCTCCTTTATAGGAGGTGGGATCCCATTAGGATAAAGATTAGGATAGTTTAAACGCCCCATAAGATAATTCATCTACTAATTCAAATCAATTTAAAAATTACTCCATCAATTCCAAATCCGATTCAAATTTTAGAATAAATCTAATCTAAATTTATATAGTAAATTCCATTTTCTATTTAAAATAAAGTTAATAAAATCTTCTCAAATTTAAATTATCACAATCAATTAAATTTAAACCAAAACACATTTTAAAATACTTTTTCGAATAATAAATATTAATATTAAATAAATTTTGAAAATGGAATTATATACATAACATCTAAATTTATGTACCTCTCGTATGCAATGAATATTTGCATAAAATCTCATTTCAAATTACTATTTATATAACCTTTCATGACGTAAAATAAAGAATTGTAAAATTCCAATATGACGTATTTTCAACTTTAAGTAATCAAAATATTTATTATTTATTATTTGAAAAACCAAGCTTCAAAAATAAAATATTTTACAAAAATAGTACCTCGCACATATTCCACTCGACGAGTCATACGAAAATTTGAACTCATACGCACGTTCAATACTACAAATTTCGTACGCTACGTATAATACGACTATGCGACGTACAATTATAAAGAAAAAATTATACCAAATTTAAAAAAATCATAGTAGAAAATGGGTGTTTAGAATCTCTGACCCCACACAACTTCAGGACAAATAGAGAGTAAACGTCTAGTCTTGCGTGAATCTCTACTCCTGGACAGGATCTCTCCTTCTTTGATCATTCTCCGGACTAACATCTTATGAATTTACATAATCAGTATGACATTTGTATACATTAATGTAGTGTTTCTTGTGAGTTTACATAATAATATCACATTTGCAAACAGTAAAGTAGTGTTTCGTGTGAGTTTACATCTTTCCTCGTTACAAATTTATCAAGAGTAAAATAATCTCATATTACTCGTCAAGAAATTCCATCGGAGTTGGAATTTTCTAGCTGAGGTATTGGAGACATTTGTTTCATGTCTGGATTCATTTTTTTTTTTATCAAGCTATTGATTATTTGTGTCCCTTTTATGCCATGTTGGTTTGTGGCCTTTTGAAAAGTAATGTTATTTCTTCTCGTGCAGCAAGAAAGAAATGATTCCTATGGCTCTAAGGAGTCACTTTTCAATTCTAAGGATTCTTTTTTTTTCTATTAATTTTTTCTTTGTCGTTCTGAAAAAGCATCATTTCTTTTCTGCGAGGGGCGCTTGGTACGCGTTGTTTTTTTTTTATTTCCGAAAAAATTTAAGATGGGAATCTATTACCACGTTTATTTGCTTAAAAAATTTATTCCCAAAATTATAAATATCTGGTAATATTTACCCCCAAAATTGGAATTCTATCCCTGGAGATAGGTGGGTATTTTTTTTTTGCCCGGAAAAAAAATTGCTAAATTTTTTTTCTTTCTTTTTTGATCATTTTGATTAGTTTTGAACTTTTTTTCTTTTTTTGTCATTTTTATCGCTTTTTTGTCATTTTTTTGTCGTTTCTACAATTTTTTGTCATTTTAAGCGATTTTTGTCGTTTTTTACCCATTTTTGTCTTTTTGATTATTTTTTGTTATTTTAATCGCTTTTTTAATCGTTTTTACC